>JAVQMG010000101.1:11765000-12313847 GCA_032878915.1 Castanopsis chinensis
CTCTTATCGTTGAACTGCTGGAAATTCCAACCAATTCTCTACTAAAAGAGGAAATTCCAACCAACTCTCTACTAAAAGAAAGTTGCATGGCTGAGAGGAAATAAATACGTGGACGAGGGAAAAGTTGGTTGTTATTACAGATAATATTGCCTCAGGAAAAGCCTTTTGATTTTAATGTTTGAATATTTTGATCTCAAGTTGTTAAGGTATTTGCAAACTTGGAATTTGGAAAGTAAAATGAAAGAAAAACCCAAACATGTGTACCTTTCAACCCCGGTCTTGCAAGTTTTTTTTTTTTTTTTTTAAATCACTTGAAAGTTGCTAACAGTTATCCTTCTGGTCAAGCTGTTGCTTCTGAGTTCATTGTCCTCTCTCTCTCTCTCTCTTCCTGTTTTCTGATGTACTATATTATCCCATATTCTAACTTCTAATTATACTCTGAATTATATTGTTGTTTTTGTCATGATAGGCAATTGATGAAAAGATAAGAGAGCTCTCAAACTGTCACATTGTTTATTCTGGAATTGATTTTCAGAAGGTATAATATAATATCATTTCTGGATGCCCTGAGCTCTCTAATTGGTACATACTATATGCTTCTGATGGTTTTGTAGGATACATGTTTAGCATTTCAGAGTGTTAAGTGCTAGTTGTTTCAACTGAATTCAGTTTGCATGAATATCTAAATGTAGATTAGACCTTTACATGCTTAGAGCACCTTCATGAAGTCAGTACATGATAACATGACCAGGGTGAATTTGCTATTTCCATGATTAAACAGTAATAATGCAATATGCCTATGTGATGCACCTGTTGATTAAAATCATATGTAAATTAAAGAAGGAAAACACTACTATTGTTGTCAAAATTGAACAATAAAATGGTGATAATAAACAAAAAATTTCAAAACCCCATGTTACACGACAGAAACATATCATGGAAAACTATGTTTTTATGTAAAACCAAAAATTATTTTATAGGATTTAAATAATTCAAAATACATAATGAAACTTCTTTTAATAAGGTTCGTGAATTTTTTTGTAATAAAGTTTTGAATGCAGTAGTATTATATATAACTTCATGATGAAATTCCTCCATCCCCCAACCATCCAATAATCCAAGAACCCAGAATAACCGCACAAATTTACGAGTTCTCATTTCTTTACTTATATTAAAAATAATAATAATAAAAAATCATATGATTATCTTAATAATTTTAATGAATTTATAGTGAGCCAAATGTCAAAAACATGTTATATGATATATAACACTTACATTGAACCACATGGCATAACATGACATGTTTCTTTTATCACATAAGATTTGTAAATTCAATTTTTCCTTCCTAATATATACTTCAAGCTATATCAAAGCTGTTTCTCAGAAACTGTTAAAAATTTGGAAAGTATCAATGTGTCTAAACTAGAATGAAAATTCACAACCTTTTTATATGATGGAACTATATACTAGCACCCAAGGAGATCCTCTGAATCATCTAGATGCATGTCAATAGCAAAGTCTGAAACACAGACAGTAGTCAACACACCTTCTAAAAAGTTTGTTCTTTTTAATTTTTTGTTTTTAAGGTGATATGCTTTATTTCCAAAATTATTATGTTAAAATGATGTAAGAAAGTGTCGTACCTAGTTCTGATGGAGAACATATTTGTTCAGAAAGAAGCTGGTATTCCCAAAAAAATCATCAAAGTTGAGGATATTCCAGGATTGAGTAAGTTTTTTTACCTTCTCCTCATTGTCAGTTTATTTGCTTGGCATTTGCTTCTTATGGTACTTATGGGAAATTTAGTGCATCAAATAACATTTATAGTCCCAGCGCTGTGTATCTTCTGGCTCAAAATTATTTATCCTTCACAAGGTTTTTTTTCCTTTGTTTTTTTCAATTTTTTGGCTGATTAGCTGCACTGAGTTTTTTATGGAATGCTTCATCTAGAGGTATCTCCTTTCCGTTTTTGCCGGCATACGGTAAAGTATGGATCTATTTATCAGATATTGCCCATCAAAGTAAAAAATTTCCAATCTAAGCATTTACAAGAAAGAATATCATTTAGTAGTTGTATAAAACCTTGCTAATAAAGGTTAAATAGATTGTTATATGTTCTTGTCCTTGTCACTACAGTTAAGGATGAGATGCATAAATTTATTCAATTCAAAAATCAAACTTATAAATCAATAAAAAAAAATAAACTTATAATTAAATTGAGAGCACATTTTGGCTGTTTATGCTATGCTGTAGTTATCAACTTAGATATGTGAGTAATGGTCTTGCTGATTCAATTTTTTATATCAGTCTAATTTTGCAATTTATGAGTCTAGATGCTACTTGAGTGTTTTTTGCATTGTTTCATGGAGTATCAAAGTTTTAATTGGATGTTTGTGGTTTATTTTGATAATAGGGGAGGCTGGGTGGACCCCTGATCAATGGGGCCATTCACGGTTTAGAATTGTAAGTGCTTCTACAGACAGTGCCACACATCAAAAACATCTGACCGCATTCATGCGCTCGCTTCTAAAGGCAAGTTTCTAACATCTTTTTCTCACTTTTTTTTTTTTTCCCTGTAATACTTATACTCTTACCAAAAGAAGAATCTATTCATATAAGCTCTAGAGATACTACAACTATCCAACAGATATTGCAACTTCTATGGAATTAATGTTAAACTAAGTTAAAAAAATTTAAAAAAAAAATAAGAAGGAAGCAGAAAAACATAGTCATGACATGATTGCAAAGAAAACGAATTTTTGTTTGCCACTTCTAAATCAACTTGAATTTGACCTGAGGTTGCAAGTTAATGTCCCTCCTTCAAGGATGATGTCCTACTGACAATTAAATATACATATTCATGCCTTTGTACTCTGCAACAATTAAATAAAGACCTATTTTTCTATAATGATTTACTAAATTGACTCCTGAAACTATCTAAATGCCTTTATTCCATACAAAATTTCATATGAGTTTTCTCTATGATGCGTAGGACCCACCAGATCCCAGGATGACCTGTGGGGAGTTGTCTTTTGTGCTTTCAGTGTGAATATAATAGAATTTGCAGATTTTGTCATAGAATTCAGAAATGAAAGTGTGCTTGCAATTTGCCTTTTTTTTTCCCTTAACATCTCCTTGTGTGGCTTGATTGTGCTTGTCAATATTTATTGGAATCTTACCAGATGGGTTTTCATTTAAGCAGGCGCTGAATGACCATGTTGATGCTTGGCCATTCAAGGAACCAGTTGATGCACGAGATGTCCCCGATTATTATGACATCATCAGAGATCCAATGGGTAAGAACTATGGCTTTGGTTCTGGTGCAATGCCGTCCAATGGCTCATAACAAAAGTTAAAAGTTAAGTTTTTGTCGGTAGGCATTGGATAGGATACAAGAAGGTAAAAATAAATTTTTTTTTTTTTTTAAATGTTAACTTTTTACTTTTTGAATCCAATGGCTGATAACAAAATAAATAAATAAATATGAGCCATCAGATGGTATTGCATCTGGTGCAATGTATTGCTCCAGATCCGAATCCCACATTTATATATTTCATCTTGACAAACTATCTTACTATCATATGCATCATATTCATTTCCTTGGATTACTGAAACTGTTTTGGTCATGTCTTTATGAACATTTACTCATTGCCTCTTTGAAACAAGGGGTATTTCTAGTTTTGTCAATGCCTGAAACAATTGTTTCTTCTCCACCTTACGATATCATTAGACTTGATTATTTCATGTGAGGTTATAGCTATTCTACCATTAGAGTTGAATTTTCGTGTGAGGTTACTATATCATTAAAGTTGACAATTTCAACTGAGGTTTTTTATTATTATTATTTTTTTTTTATAAGTAAAAAAAAAAAAGGTTAAATGTCTTCAAACTTGTAATTGGCTTGAAATTATCTTATAACACCTAGAAGGGTAACTCAAGTTTTTTTGTTCTTGTAAAATTTTAGTCATACTGAAAATTAATGTAATAAAGGTAGTGCGGGACTATAATATTGAATTAACAAGCTTTCTTAGTTGTCAATGGGTGTCCATGTCATATTAATACAACCCCCAACGCCTTCCTCTCCTGCTCTACCTGCTTCATTGATGACGTTCATTCGCTAAATCACCATGATGTTGGGAAATTTGTCAGTTTTATTTGTTCCAAATCTATTCTTGCCATACTCTTCAAGCCGTAATAAATGAAATCTTGATGATGTTGAGTCCTTCCAAAACCAGTTTTTCTGTAACTATAGCGAGGTACACTAAAACCAAAAGCTATGATTGCTTATGCCCTATGTACTTTCTATTGAAAAACTTATTAAAGAAACTAATCTTGTGCATTTTTGTCAAATATGTGATACTTTCATGGATTGTCAACCTACTATAGATCTGAAGACAATGTCGAAGAGGGTAGAGTCCGAGCAATATTATGTAACATTTGAGATGTTTGTTGCGGATGTTAAAAGGATGTTTGCCAATGCTCGCACCTACAACTCCCCCGAGACCATTTATTATAAATGTTCAACCAGGCATGGCATAGTGCTCTATTCCTTACTCAAATCTTTTCCTTTTGTTTTGTTTTTTTTTTTTTTTTAAATCCCCACTATTCTGACTACGGTAGACTTTTTGCAGGTTGGAATCCCATTTTCAAAGCAAAGTTCATTCAGGTCTCCAATCAGTTAACAAAATTCAGCAGTAACGGATTCCATATATTTAGTACTCTTTTCTGAAGTATGTCTGCATGTGGATCATGTCACTCATGGGTCAAGATGATTTTTTTTCTTGTTCTATGAGGTTCACATAATGGGTGGAATACCATACGTGGAGAATCACTCTGCTACAATGGCCAATGGTCACTCCACCAAGTCCAATCACTGGACAACCATCTCAGCTATTATTATTGTAGGAAAACAGCTTTAGGATGAATAATGGGATTGTTTCTTGCCGACAGATATTTATGTATTATGTAGTTACAATTGTCAAATTAATTTGCAAATTTTTCCGTAAAATTAATAGTAGCTGTAATATTTTTTCTGAAATGCAATATTGTGTTACAGAAGATAATTGCTTGGGGGAAGTGGGGAGCAGAGTTGTCTGAAAAGGATGACCTCCATAGGTGGACCCGAGGTTATTTTAAAGGCCTCTTGTTATCTTGAACATCTTGATAGTGACCTGCCTATGACATGGTGGAGTGTGTAAATCTAATACAAAATTAAATTGCAAAGGAGCATATATATGAATATATCTGCTTTGATATACCCTCAGGTCAAACCCTGTTCCGATTGTAAAAAGTTTTCTTGAAAATGATCCATTTTTTGGAAAACTATGTTTGTAAATTGACTTGTTCACTGTAAAGTTGCAGCCTTGAAAATAAACTTGAAATTACTTGATTCACATGGAAAGAGTGTGTTTGGGGAGGAATATTTATTCCTCTCCCTCTTAATTTATTTGTAGATACTTCAATGGTTACAACGGAGGGTGTTTCGAACCCTATTTCTCCTAAATCGTAATAAAGTAAAGCAGATTTATGTCTCTGAATTATAAGGCTCTTGGTTCTCTTAAATTTCACAAACATCCAAATAAGAGGAATGGGCCATTCCCCTCCCCTTCCCTCTTCCCTTGTTTCTCCCGTTACTACGGATGCCTTAAAATATTTTGATGGCCTTTTGAATCACTCTGGATGCCTTAAAATATTTTGATGACTTTTGAGACGCATGAGTTCTAAAAGGCAAAAGGAAAGAGAAGATGAGGCACATGAGTGGTGGAATTGTGTTTTCATGAAAAATGAATAGCTTTGAACTTTATGGGATGTAGCACCAAGCCACCAACATAAACACTAGTGATGTTCCATGCAATCATTTCAAATTAGCAAAAAGATAGAGCTCAATCCATCCATAATTTTCAAGTTATTTAAACTAGAAACTGAAATGTAAAGCCTATTATTTAAGTATTCCCATCCAAATTAACCAATAGTGAATAAACTAAATCAAAATTATAACAAAAAGATGCAGTTGAATCAATATTCACATATAATCTGAACTAATACTTATTCTGCTGGTTATTGTTTGCAACTGCACGAGAAAGCTCATTGTCCCAACCAGGTATGGCCCCATCCGAACCAGTGTTTGGGGAAATCTGCTTTTGCACTTGTTGCACGCCAGTTGTGTGCTGCACAGAAGACATTTCAGCGACTCTGCTTCCCCCAATATCTTTATGTTGGTTTCCCATAAGAGGGATTAAGGGATCAGAGGAAAAACTATTGTCTAGTCTCTGGGGATGTGGAGCACTATTGCCAACTGTAGGAACAGGCGGATGGTGAAAGAATTGGTTGTGGTTGAGGTTTGGTGGAATGGGTAAAGAAGCATTTGTAGATGCATGTACCGGGCTATTGTTGACAAATGGCATTCCCGCACCAGGTATGTTCGCCATCGCTAGCAAAAGTGGGTGGAGCCCTGTCACTCGCTTAATTTGTTCTTCAGCCATCTTCACCTGGGATAATCCATATAATATATTAACTACATATTATTTGTGAAAGCAAAAACTCCATATAAAAATAGAAGTGCAAGCAATTTATTTCCAATCTATTTCATTATATCCATCCATAATCTCTTATATGAATCAATTAGAGACTTCAGAAAGGCAATTCCAGGCATGAGACTCATACTAGCATCTTAAGCAGCTTTCTGGTATGTGACATAGATACAAGTTGTCAAACAAGACAAACTTGATGCAACATGGCAGTCAACATCAGAAGATGTGTCAGCATCCATTCTGTGAAAATAGAATGACTAGCACGTGATGCAAAATCACCATCAAAGAATATAAACAAAAAAACAGGCATTGGAAAATACATCACAGACTTATATCCATATTCCATGGTGCAATCATACTACAGAATTGGCAAATTAAAAGACTGCAAATGTATTGCTCCCAGCCAATAGTGCAATAAAAAACAAATTATCTATAATCATATGCAGCCTATTTTGCACTTCTATAAAATATGGACCAAAGCACTGGAAAAACAAGAAATGTTAGTAATCAGAGACTTTCATTTATCCACCCTGAGGCATGAGTCCAAACCATTCCTAAATTTGGCCCTGACCTAACTGGCTTAATAGAGGCAGTGTTATTGACTATAAATGAAAGATTAAGATGAACACAAGAAAAATCTTGTCTTGACCATAAAATGCTATCACAACTTAGTTTTGTAGATAACAATTAAAGATTTATACAGATACATATGAAGACACTCTGGTGTCTGAGTATACATGCCCACTTCAGCAAGGACAACAGACAACAGCCTGCCCACTTCAGTATGTATGTTTTTCATTTTGTAATCTTATATACTCGTAGGACCACAAACTAAACATTGTTCACAATGAGCCAGATGAATATGCCAACAACCATGAAAATAAAAATCAACTTGCTGAGTATCACAAAACATATGCACAGAGTCCATTCACTTTTCACTCACCCAAAAAAAAAAACTAAGGGATATTTTCCTTTACAGCCCACAAGAAATAGCTTAAAAATTTAATCTCCATAGGATGTTCAAACATTATTATTAATTTTACAATTTTACACTAAATCCAATTTTCAAATAACTTCATATTCATACAGTAACCTCGTTGGCATTTATTTTCAAATAAAGTATAAAAAAAATACTTTCAAGAGGAACCAGATATAAGCTCATTACAAAAGATATGCAAGTGACCAAAAACTTTCACAATTTGACAACAATGGTGGGTTACCTGTGCTCTCATTGTCTCAATTTCAGCTTT
This sequence comes from Castanopsis chinensis, assembly GCA_032878915.1. Lineage (NCBI taxonomy): Eukaryota > Viridiplantae > Streptophyta > Magnoliopsida > Fagales > Fagaceae > Castanopsis > Castanopsis chinensis. The sequence continues at coordinate 11,772,781 of JAVQMG010000101.1, forward strand.
TAAAATTCTGTTGTCAGAACCAGATGTGCCACACTTATTTTCCATCTCAGAGAGACGCTTTGATAACGTAGAGTGTTCAACCCTAAGATGACCAACCTATATAAAGCCTTATCACTTCAAAAAAAAATCATAAAAACAAGGATATAGATGGTGAGTGAGTTTGGCATTAACAAGAAACAAAAAGCAGTACCTGTGTCTCAAGTTCACTCATCTGTGCTTGTTTTCTTCGTCTTGAGCGTCTAGCTGATTCTCGATTTGACAGCATCCTAAGTCAAACAACCAACATATCAACTGAAATATGACTGTACTTCCTTTTTGTCTAATATATAATAAAATAAAAAATAAAAACATAATATGGAAAAGAATCAAATTGGGATGCAGTCCATCTTAAGTATTCATTACAAATGGGATCCTTCTTATGACTAGTACTTAAAATGAGCATAGGAAGAAATCATATATAACAGAAGAAGATAAAACACTAAGCTGTGTAGCTCTATTAAGAAACACAAACCAAATGAGTTTAAAGCATAGAAGAAACAATTTTTAAAGTTACCTCCGGGCACGCTTTGCATCGGCCGGATCCATATTCTCAGTGATCTCCAATTCTCCCTCAAATTCATCATCATCTGAATCATCTCTTGATGATCCACTAGTTGCTTGTATGACTTGAGGTTCTGATCTTCTTTGCAAAGGAGGTAATGCTGGATTTCCAAGAGGTCCATCATTAGCCTCAATTTGTACCATAGGGAAACCATGACCAATACCTATAGTACTAACATACAATTTAATTTACAGGTGTGTGCGGGGAGAGTCCCCCAACTATATTTGAAAATGTATTGGTTATCCATAAAGATAAAGAGAGCCTTCTTGTAGTTCCGCACACACAAACAAAGTTCTTTAAAAAAAATGAAATTAATGTAGTCCTTTTTAATAAAAAGAGCAGCCTCTCACACTCATACTAGAACGAATCTACCATATTGAGGGTATGTTTGGAACTAAGTGAGATGGAGGGAGAGCGACTGACTGACCATAATATACTAAAAATTAATTCATTCCACTCCCTATCTCCCTCAACAATTTGAATGGTAGAATCCCCCTATCAGTTACAATGCAAGACAGGGAAAAAAAAAATTCAATTCAGGACTTATAATGAGAGCAGTTACAAGGGGACCCTCTCCTGTGTGGACCTCCAATGCATAACGATTGCACCAAAATTGGACCACCGTCTATAATGCCAGCGGATCATGTGGAGGAAGAAAGTGGTAGTTTCATGGACATGGGTATCTATGTGGTGGCTTACATAATGGTGTTGTTGGGAATTGTTGCAGTTCTCTTCTAGTTACTAGTGTAGGGCATGGTTTAACCTCATTGAAATGTCTATTGACAATTGCTACTGTTTTGTTGTGCTTCATCATTACATAGGCTACGTTCTGGTCTCATTTAGCAATAAGGAACATAGAAATGCATATAAAGCTACATTATATATGTCTACTTTACCCAAATTGTGGTAACTAGCTCCACTAAAATTTTCAGATAAAATAACACACATTAGAAAAGGCAGCAAATTGATTTATGATTATGAATTTCCTCATCGAAATCAAACAAAGATTATATATTCTATAATAGAATTGAAATCCGTAATTTGATAAGGAAAAGTTGAAAACGCTGTACCATTAGGTTCAGATCCCAATTGAGACGGATTTGGCCGCTTTGCTGGAGTCTCCGCTACATTACCAGTTTCTTCAGGCTTTGAATTCGATCCCTGAAATCAAAAATTTCCAATACCAAACAAAATCAAAACCGATAATCAGTCAGTCGTACATATATATATATATATATATATACATGCATGAATAGAGAGAAAGAGAGACTCTTTGAGCCACGGCGGCGCAAGCGAGGGCGAGCTTGCTTTTGAGAACTGCGCGGTACTCATCGGAATCAACGGCAGCCATCGGAAATGGATTCGACGGCAGATGAAGGAGTTCGTCGAATTCGTCTGGTTTCGACGAGGACGATTCCACCGGCGAAACCACGTCGGCGGCGATCGCAGCAGCAGGAGTATCCGGAGGAGGAATCTCTGACTCCGTGCACTGCTCGACAAAGTTCATCAACGCCCACTCGGATTCGCTCCGGGTCATCGGACCCGAATTGATATCGCCCCCGGTACCGGACCAGAAGGAATCGGCGATATCGTCGACCGGAAAAACTCTATTCATTGCTCTCGATTCGATTAGATTAGATTCAATGAGAAACGAGTTATCGAAACTTGCTTTTTGATTGGCTCGCTTTTCGAACTCAAATTGTAACATATAAAAAGGCTCGCTGAGAAATTATCCAGTGCTGTAAGAAACTGGTAATGTAGCGCAGACTCAACCAAATCGCCACGTATGCAGTGTTAGAGAAAAGTAAGATTTTACAGTACACGGTATTTGACGTTGAAAGGTGAGTCTTTCTTTGTAAAACAGGGAGAGAAGGGGATTGAGATCAGGTGCAATACCCTAGGTATTGCACCTGATGCAATTGGTATGGACGGTTAAGATTTAAATCTGTAAAAAGTAACTTTAAATCTCAGCCATTAAATATAAAAAATAAGTAAAAGTAAAAAAGCAAAGAAAGTAAAAAAAATTTGTGAAGGGATCACGTGAAAGTAAAAAAAGGTGAGTCTTTCTTTGTAAAAGGGATCCCAATCCGGAGAGTAGGTATCTTAAGTGGTAAGCAAAAAATGATAATAGTTTATGATACTTTTGTTAGTTTAATTTTTTTTTTTTAAGATGTGATTATTTTTGAACAATATATTAGATTTTTTAAATTAAGCTGTTTATATTTGTTATTATGTGTGAAAGTATTTTAAATTTTGTAAATTGACCAAAGTGGACAGAATTGAATTAAATTGATTGAAATACTACATTGATATAGCTCAAATAAAAGTGTAGTAACAATAAATGCAAGGGTTTAGAAACAATAAATGTTATTCTTTTTATGCTCCAACTTTTAGATATTTTATAAAGAATAAAGTTTGGCAATAAACTTGATTGTAGCAGATAGAGCAAGAGAAACTTTGTTCTTATATACATTATTATTAAACCTTGTTTAGTTTCTTTCCACATACATTGCACCATCATAGGGTGATGTACTATGACTTTAGAAGCTGCAACTTGAAGGTGTGAAATGTGTGGATCATTCCGTTAGAAATTTTCTTCTTTCAATCTTTTTTTTTTTATAAGTAATAAGACTTTATTGAAAAAAATTGAGAATCATGTTCAAGATGGTGAACACGTTGAACAAAGGACCAAATACAAGAAAATCAAGAGGTAGAAGAAATAGAAACTAAAAAATCAGATACAGCAGTACAATTCGTACACCCCTAAACACGAGCCCAAAGAAACAAAGTACTAAAAAGTAGACTTTTTAGGTGTTCCAAAGCTCTCGCCTTATCTTCAAAAATGCGGGCATTACTTTCCTGCCAAACTAACCACATTACACATGCCGGGACCATATTCCAAATGGTTGAACGATGCTTTCCAAACCAATTTCTCCAAATATAGAAAAAAGATTTCACTGACCCTGGCATTACCCATTGACTCCCAAACACTGCAAAAACTTCACACCATAAGGCATGAGAGAACTTACAATGAAGAAGTAGGTGATCCACTGATTCCCCATCACAGCAACATAAGCAACACCTATTAACCAAGAACTGACATTTCTTAATAAGGTTGTCAATGGTGAGTATCCCATCATTAACTGCTGTCCATAAGAAAAAAGACACCCGTTTAGGCACCTTAATACGCCATATACACTCCCAAGGAAAGGCATTAGTGGTCGAACTAGATAATAGTTTATAAAAAGAGCATACATCAAAAACACCCGATGTAGTCAATCTCCAGACCAGCTGATCATCCCCCTCACCCCTCGGCATAGAGGAATAAATAAACTCAAAGAATGAATAGACAGTGGTTGCCTGCCAATCTCGAGGACCATGACAGAACAATAAATTCCAGCTCCTCTCTCCTTCTGAATTTGATACAACCAAGTCAGAAACCCATGCTTCTTTAGAGACAGAGCACTCATACATGGAAGGAAATAGTTCCTTCAAAGGAGTAGGCCCACACCATGGGTCATGCCAAAATCTAACACAGCTACCCTCCCCCACATTATACAAAATCTGGCTAAAGAACTTCTCTGTTCCTGATGTAATACTCCTCCACATCCCACACCCATGGGCACCTCTTACCCCTCTAGTACACCAGTCTCCTCTTGCCTCCCCATATTTATCTACTATAACATGACGCCATAGTCTATGTTTTTCTTTCCCAAAACGCCACAGCCATTTCCCAAGCAAAGCCTTATTAAACAACCCAATCCTCCGGATTCCCAAACCACCACAGTCAATTGGCAAGCATACCTTATCCCAAGCAACTAAAGGATACTTAAACACATCCTCTGAGGCCCCCCAAAGGAAATTCCTTTGAATCCTTTCTATTCTTGCTGCCACAGCTTGAGGGATAGTAAACAATGATAAAAAGTAGGTGGGAAGACTCGATAGGGTACTCTTTAACAAAGTAAGCCTACCACCTTTCGACAAATAGAGTCTTTTCCATCCAGCCAGCCGTTTCTCCATCTTTTCTATAATAGGATTCCAAATTGATGTATCCTTATAATGTGCCCCAAGGGGCATGCCCAAATATCTCATAGGTAGTGTGCCCACCTTGCAGCAAAGGATACGAGCCAAATCGTTCAAATTTCCCACATGACCAACAGGAACAATCTCACTCTTGCCTACATTAACTTTCAAGCCTGTAACAGCTTCAAAGAAGATCAGCACCATCCGCAAGTATAATAACTGTTCCCTAGAGGCATCACAAAACAAAATAGTATCATCAGCAAAAAGAAGGTGAGAGATATGGATACCCCCCTGTCTATGAGACCCCGCTTGAAAACCACAAAGAAAACCACCATTTTCTGTCCTCTTCAACAATCTACTTAACACTTCCATAACCAAAAGAAATAAAAGCGGAGACAAAGGATCCCCTTGGCGAAGAACACGAGAGCTACCAAAAAAACCCGCAGGAGATCCATTAACCAGAACAGAGAATTTAACTGTAGAGATGCACGCCTTAATCCACCTACTCCACCTTGCCCCAAAGCCCATCCTTTCCATAAGGTAAACTAGTGCATTCCAATTCACATGATCATAAGCCTTCTCAATGTCTAGCTTAATTATAACACCAGGAATACCACTTTTCAACCTGCTGTCTAAGCATTCATTGGCAATTAGAACCGAGTCAAGAATTTGTCTCCCTCCCACAAAAGAATTTTGGGAGTCAGATATCAATTTATCCAAAACCCCTCAGAGCCTATGAGCCAACACCTTAGCCAAAAGTTTATAAAGGCTACCCACCAGACTAATAGGACGAAAGTCTTTAATATTTACTGCATTAGTCTTCTTAGGGATCAAACATAGAAACGTAGCATTAAGAGATTTCTCAAAAACACACTGGCTATGAAAATCTTTGAAAAAAGCCAAAACATCCCCTTTTAAAACATTCCAGCATTTCTGATAAAAAGCCATAGTAAACCCATCTGGCCCAGGAGCCTTATCACCTTCTGCCTCCTTAAGAGCCTCAACAATCTCCTCCTTCTCAAACTCTCTCTCCAACATAGCCCTCTCAGTTTCCTCTAGACAAGCAAACTCTAACCCATCAATGGTAGGTCTCCATGCTTCCGGTTCCTGATATAATTTCTTATAAAAATCCACCACCTGATCCGTAACATCTGACTCCTCCTCAAAGAGAACGCCATCCACCTCCACTCCCCTAATCTGAATGGTTCGCCTATGGGAATTGGCAATTCTATGAAAGAACCGTGTGTTGTTATCACCTTCTTTGATAAAAAGAGCCTTGGACTTCTGCCTCCAAGAAATCTCTTCCAAAGAAGCTAGAAAATCTATATCTGATTTAATCACCGTTCTTCTATCCCTGTCCTCTTGAGTCAAAACCTGCATCTCTTCTCTCTTGTCAATGTCTTTGAGCTCAGTTAATAAACTCTTTTTTCTAAAAGCTACATCTCCAAAAACATGCTTGTTCCAATGCTTCAAATCCCTTTTAAGAGCTTTCAACTTACAAGCTAGAACATAACTTGGAGGTCCCACGAAATGATAACCATTCCACCAATGACGAACCTTATCCACAAAACCCTCCACCTTTAACCACATATTTTCAAATCTAAAAGGACTCTTCCCCCTCGCCATACCACCTGCCTCCACTAATAGAGGACAATGATCCGACACCACCCTAGGGAGAGTCCTTTGAGTCACATCGAAGAAATGCTCCTCCCAATCTGCTGTCATCAAAACTCTATCAATTCTGGACATAGAAGGACTATCAGAGTCTCGAAACCAAGTATATTCACTTCCTACCAAAGGCAAATCAATCAATGAAAGTTTAGCAATAAAATCCGAGAATTTAAACATAGCTGGACTAAAAGAATTACAGCCGAGTCTCTCGATCGGGTAACGGATAACATTGAAATCACCAAACAAGCACCAAGCCCTATCCCACCGTGATCTTACTAAGTCTAATTCTGCCCACAAAGCACCTCTAAGACTACCGTCAGTTAGTCCATACACCCCTGAACATATCCATTCAAAGCCATCTGACACTCCCTTCAACAAAACTGAAATTGAAAAACTACCAACCACAGAATCTACTCTCTCAAAAACCCTTCTATCCCACATCAGAATGACACCCCCAGCTGTATGTATGGCATCTAAAACCCCCCAGTCAACAAAAGGGCTACCCCAAAGACTTTTAATCAAGCTTGAACTGGTGCTGTCCAGCTTAGATTCTTGCAAACATATAATATCACACTTCCATTCCCGTAGAAGATTCTTCACAACATCTCTCTTATGAGGATTATTCAAACCCCTCACATTCCAAGACAAAATTTTTAAATTCATTGACCAACAGACAAACCCAACCTAGAGGATTTCAAACTGCCTCTAGAACTTCTACCAGCATGCCTATCATAATTAATAGATGAAAACAAATTTCTTAACTCCCTCATCCCCTTTTGGTTTGAATTGCTTACCCGATGAGTAGAAACAGCAGCCGCTTGCTGCTCCCAAACCCTTTCAAGTTTTTGGAAAAAATCAATACACTGTCTCTCACAACAATCAATTGGGAAACCCACAAAAGTACTGAAGCCTCTAATCATCCTTCTCACCCATTCTGACGGTTCCAAAACCTCTTCTATTGAAAGCCCATCTAAACCATCTTCCACAGAGACGAGATCAGTCAAACCAGTTGGGTCCCACAAAGCCAAAGGGGTAATGATCTCAATATTACCAGCCTCCGCATCCTTACCCGAGGGCAAAGAGTCATCCCAAATCAGTCTAGGCACCTCAGAATCAATCAAACTACATCCCACCTCAGAAATAGGAAAATTCAAGTCCGAACCCACCACCAATTGGCTCTGAACCTGAACTGGACACCCAGAATTTTCAGCGGTTGTCGTACGAGCTCCAAAAGATGTCTTGGCAACCAAAACCCCAGCCCCGGGGTCCACGGTTTGATCAGCGCCAACAGGAGAGTGGGCCGGTACTCTATCAGCATTAGAAACTGCCTCCACACCAGTACCTTGACCATCTGAACCCAACGCACAACCATCGGGCTTCGTGACAGTGACGAGAGGGCAGCTCTTTCTCTTGCCGGAGCGTGGAACCTCCCCTGCCTCTTCCTTATGAGTCCATGGGTCCTCTTCGGACGTCGTATCGGCAGTAGGAGCGCCACCCATTCCCTCGCCGTAGCTTGGGATCTCCCCTTCCTCATCCTCGTGCGACCGCGATCCTTCCCCAGTCTCCCACATACGAGTTTGCAAGTCAACAGACCTATCGCCATTACAAACTTGACTTGAAACGTTAATTGTGGGCTGGCCTGACCCATTCACTTGATTGGGCTGTTGGGCTTGATCAATTTGGTTTACAATGGGCTTTATTTTACCCCAAGAAACAGTCCGCTTGCCCTCACCCACCAAATCAGTAGTTATCTTTAAACAAAAGTGGGCCTGGGTCCACTTTAAATGACTTGCACGTACAGGCCTGCCAGCTGTTGAAGCACTAGCAGAAATTGACTTTTTGGAGCTATCAAATCCCCCCAAAGACTCAAACTGATTACTCATATCAGTTATATTTGGAAGATGCTTCACCCAACGTAAATTACTCCCTTTATTTTTGTGGCCATTTATTTTTTTTCCAAACTTGCTGTTTTTGCATGTCAACTGCTTTTTCAAACTCTCTGTCTCCGGCCACCACCTTCTTCGCCGGACCAGCAGTCATCTTTCCCAAAAAATAGTAGCGTAATCTTCTTCCAAACAAGGTCCAACCATCTATCTTGGTCCCCTCTGGATCCCATAGGCAACCCCTTCTTACACCATTGTGATATTCATAGATTTCCACAAAAAAGCCACCCCTATTAGATCTACTAGTAAATTCCAAAAGTTTAGAATTTTCCCGTAAACGTTTGAACAAAGGTTGGTTTCGATAATTCCACTGATCAAGGTCTGCCAAGCAAGCCAGGATCCAATCCAAACCCAAACGACCCACCCTAATGGAGCCATGGAACTTACCCCTTTCGTTCATGGATAGCATAGGAATCTAATCTACCACCATCGAAAGCTAAAGAAAAAACCTTTGAGTCAATATGAAAGAAAGCTGACTTCCTCTCTAACTCCCCTAACTGTGATTTAGGCTTGGTCTGTTGAGGTTTGGGTGGCTATGAGGGAGTAGCATTGGGCTTGGATTGTAACGTTGAGGGGTGTGAAACGTTATCAGGATGGGAAGCTATGTGTATAGGTCTTGGGGGGAGTTGTGGTTGTGGTCCCTGGCCAACGGGCGGCCAAAAGAAATGTGGTGGTGTGAAAGATAGAAGAGGGCCAAAAGATAGAGGAGGATGATAAGGGTAATAAGGGTGGCTAGTTGGTAATGGTGATGGTGGTAGTGGTAGTGATGATGTATATGGGTTACAAAGTTGGACAGGTTGTGATGGAAGGGGTTGGGGATATGGTGGTGGTGGTGGAAGGGTAGGGCAAGGTGGTGGTGGTAGAGGTTTAGTCATCCTTCACAGTAGGGCGGGAGAAAATTCTCATTTTTAACAAATGAAGACTTAGTAAAAGTAGCTCTTGTTAATTTGAAGAATAATTGTTAGAAAGAACATTTGTCTAGAGTTCTTAATTGGTTTTTTTTTTTTTTTTTTACGAGGAAAAATTTCATACATTTAAAAGCGTAGTAGAGAATAGCGATTTTCAATGTTTTCTACGATTTTTTAATTGAATTGAAATTATTTTAATATCTTAATTATGCAATTTCAAATCGGACTGATGTTTTGTTATGAAAATGTTATAAAATTTTGTTGTGCCCCTAAACTTTCTGTTCAAATATGATCAATGATTGGTATTGTTGAGGAACCATTTGCAATTACTATGACCTTCGTTGCCGGTGTAAGAGTTTGCATACTTGTGCAAAAAAAAAAAAAAAAAAAAAAGGTTATTACTGTGAGCAATTGCTTAATTCAAGGGAAGTACTAACTCACTCACGAGTAATTCTTAGGCATTCTCGAAGTATGAAGAAAGATACTCCCTCCTTTCATATTCATGGTGGAGTTTACTCATTAAATTCATAATTAGATCCATCTTGAATATGAGCGGATGGAACACCACATCTTCGTACTTCGAGAGTATCTAAGAATTTTCCCTTACTAATACGCTCAACATCCCAAGACATAGGTTTTGAGATTAGACGGTGAAAATCTATTCTCAGTTTGTACAATTGTTTTGGTGTAAATGAAAACCTATTCTCAAAAAAGATGGAATTTTTTTGAAGTTGTAATCATGTCATAATACTAAACAAAAATGTATTCTTATTTGATTCTGATGCATATCAAAGTTGACAACAAGAGTTACAACAAGCTTAAATTTATAACATAAAAGATATTCTCATTCAAGCGCAGCTTTTAGGGATTTGGTGAAAACTTCTAGTTCCTTCAAACCTTCCTCGGGGGATTTTGCTTCATTCAGTACCTTCACCATGGCACTCCCAACGATCACACCATCAGCTCCCCATCCAACTACCTGCGACATAATTTACAATTTAGTCATACATGCCAACATGAAAGGAAACACAACAATCCACACAAGCATGTAAAGTTATATTTTGGAAAATTAACCTGTTTTACATGCTCAGGTTTTGATATGCCAAAGCCAACTGCTACGGGTTTGGTAGTTGCCTGTCATAAAAATTGAAGTGTGAAGCTTATGTTTAGAATTGGAAATCACTCATATCATCAAAACTAAAGGCTTCTAGTAAAATGACCAGTCCTGAAAAAATGCAATTTAAACATTCTTCATATCATGCTAGGGAAGGGTATTTGATATATATATCTTGATGCTATATTTGATATATTTCAAGCATCTTAACAGATGAAAAAGTCAGTACTTCAATACTATGATAATAAACCATACATATTTAAAATCAACTTATTTAGAATGGCCTACTATTTACACACTCAGCACAACCACAACCAGATTCCAGGCCTGTATACTTCCAAAACATATACACCATTTATGAGCATATAACTGATTTCAATCCACCAATTGCTATGATAGTCATTGTTTGTGTTTATTAATGACTTGAAACTCCTTCTTTTCCTCTTTGGTTGGACTTGAATTGAATCTCATTCAAAGATATTAAATGAGGTACATAGTGAATGCCAAGATGAGATTAAGTAGACAAACCGCTTTAATATCCTGAAGAAGAGTTTGAACTCTATCACTCACAGATGCACGCGCACCAGTGACCCCAGTTGAGCTTACCTAGCATTCAAAAGAATCAACGATTAAATCTTACATGCAGTGTAAGATTTCACCTCAAAATTAAATGGCGAAGTAATTTTATTTCACCTCAAAATTAACTCTTACATGCAGTGTAAAATAATTTTATTTCACCTCAAAAAGAATTTTCACCACTGTTCTGAAAACAGTTGCTCACAAGAGCTTAGACGACCTCTTCAATATGAGATGGGTACAACACGATTCACGAAAGATGTAAGAGGAAATTAAGTTCTTGGTTTGGATGCTTGTCTATTCTGATAATTAATTGTTATTACTTACTAATTTCATTGCTCTAACATAATGCAAAAATAAAATCAGAGCATAAATTATTTCACGAGGCGTATCAACTGTCTTAAATCATAAAGTTGAATTATACTAGCACTGCTAAGAGCTACTCAAGAACCATAAAAACAGTAATAAAAATTCTAAATTTTTGGGTATTTGTATCACTATAAGTCAGTAGACTATTCTTGCATCTGCAAAATTAGGGAAGTATGCCAAGCCAGGTAAAGCAACATCATGCCAAGAATAGAGGTGTGAACTTTTATTTTTTAAAACCAAGAATTCATTGTCGAAAACTTCATAATCTCCCTGTGCCATAAACAAACATTGCTGAGAGAAAATTTGGCACTGCTACTTGAATCTGCTTTCTCAAAGCACAAGTATAGCAAATACATGCCAATAATTTCATTGGCTTACAGGGTACATTCAAAAGATAATTCCAACAGAACAGGGGATATCAAAACAAACACCAACCTTGGTAATAATGACATCTTTTACACAACAATGCAAATGGATTAATAAGAAAAATACTAAAACACACGTAACTAATGTAGAAGCCTAATGTTTCGGTTGGAACATTCAAGTTGCAATAATTCTAAATAAATAAAAGAAGAAACTTGGTAAGGGGCATCAGCTATACAAAAAGGTCTTACAAGGTACACAAATCCTTCTGCTGCTTCAACAATGGCTTTCATTCGTTCTGTTGGAGTAGTGGGTGTAGTGAGCAGTACCTTAACCACACCAGTAGACATATCAGACCAACAAGATCCATGTACATGCTATCAACTACATAAATTTAAAAGAAGAAATTGCATAATAGCACAAATGAACGGGAAAAGGTTTAACAATTTCATAAATAAGGTCAATGAAAACTAATGACTTGGCATTTTACTCAAAGAGTTTGTTCAGTCCACATCTACCTTAACAAATCCATTTAAGAAAAAAGAAAATAGAGAGAGAGAGAGAGAGAGCATCAAGCCTTTTCAAAAATGGTTTCTAGTAGTTTTAAAAGATCAGTCTTTAAGATTAACTATCTACTGACTAGTAATTTCAATGAAAACCAATCCATAGCCTAATATATAGGTAATTATATCTTAAGAAATAGATTATATACACTGAAAAAGAGTTACTAAAGGGAAGTTGGTTCAAAAAAACTTTATGATTACTATCATCACCAAGAACTGCCACCAACTGCTATGGACCACAGTTTATATTTCATATAATAAAGAATCTGAAAATTTGAAAATTCTTTATCCATAATCTGAAAGAGAGGGAAAAGAACATAGAAGATGAGAGGTAGACACACCAATTCAATTCCATGCTTTGAAGCTTCCCTTCTCAGAATTTCAGTCTCCTCTAGAGGAACGTCTGGAACCACAAGCCCTGCAAACAAATGCACAATGAAGAATTTAATAAAATCATACTATAAAACAAATAACATCAGGACAGGGGAGAAGAAATCAAAGCATTTACCATATTTACTCGGGGTTGATTGAGTGGTATATCATTTTTTTTTTCTCTGTAAATGCTAATAAATTTATTACAAAATTATATTTTCTCATTTTCTGTTGTTTTTGTAAAATTGATTCAAGCACTAGATTATACAGGGGAAGCCCATGCTAACCATTTTTACAAGAAAAGGAGAAAAATTATATATAAGAATGGGTTGATAACTCAGTTTTTGGCCAATACATTGCGTCTTCTTCCGATGATATCTGATTTTAACTCAAAATGAAAAGTAAAAAGCTTTCAGTAATTCTTACATACTACAGCATGGAATAACCTAAGTAAGAAACCATTAAAAGTTAAAAATTATGGTCAAGTATATGATTTTTCGAAAACACGTGGCCTTTCTTACATAATTTTAATGGGGCCGTTAAAATTGCCGGTCCAAACATAGTCTTTTTCCATATCTATACAATGAAGGATGCTCAAATTTTAAGTATCAAATTCAATACTATTACAATTTTATGTTATCTAAATGCATAAAAAAGTTGCCAAGTGAGTTAAATGATTGCTACATCCAAATACAAAGCACACAGTTATGAACTATGTATATTTTGTTTCCCTTCCCACTAGTTCTATTCTAGGTTGTGATCAGCAAACATGCCTATTGAAAGAATTAGAAGGGGAAGTGTAGGTAAGCAGAGACCCAATGTTTAGGATAGACTCTATTAAGTTTAATCTAAAATGCATTTACAGATGGAGAAGTTGTGTGGCATACACATAGCATTTGAGTAAATGAAATGGCTTTCTTCCCTTTGCCTTTGCATTCATAAAATTCTTTAAAATATCATAACTTGCCAATTAGATCCAAAATTATCATTGTGAAAAAGCTCAAAGTTTCAGTAAAGCATAAATTATAAGTTACCATGTACTCCTACATCCTTTATAGTGGACATGAACTGCTCAACACCACGCTTGAGAATTGGGTTGTAATATGAAAATAATGCAATTGGAGAAGATAGTTGTGGAATCACCTGTCAAAAATGATAACATTTTAAACTCAAAATATGATAAAAAATAGGCAAAGAATCACTAAATTAAAAAATTTTTTACACTTCCCTTCTTGTGATTTTCCTTTTATCTAAATAAATGTATATATTTAGGGAAAAGCACCACTCTAAAGTAAAGAAAGAATTAAATAAATAATGGATGAGTGTAGCAGTGTTCTCTAGTATCTAATGGTGATATATTTATAGTAAAATATGCATAGCTGAGATGAGTGAATATACATAGCCAATCTATTTCCTGGAAATTGGCATCTCAAATGATTGATGATTAAAACAAAAAGAAAAAGAAAGTATCAATCTTCTCATGCAACTAAACTACATTATATAAAGAACAACATATTAACAAAGTATCAATCTTCTCATGCAAGTAGCATAACACTACCATAGTAGGAAAAGTTTTTCAAATTCACTTCTTCGATTTAGTTTTCACTAATAACAAAGGTGGTAAGGCATAACTGAAATTATAAACATTTGACAAAGACCTAATTGTGGATGTTTTGCCTAATATAACACATACAAAGAACACCTATAAGAAAGTAACAGAGGCTATCATTGTATTTTGATCTGATGATGACAAAGGCGCAACAGTATATGATGGTCCTACCTCCTTCAGCATAGAAATAATTGCATTGTAATTGGTTCCTCTTGCCAAGGAACGTGTAGCTGCAGCCTGTACAAAAAGATGCATCATTAAGAGAAATGGATAAATTAATTGAAATGGATATAAAAGACAACTATAATACCTGGATAACTGGACCATCAGCTAAAGGATCAGAGTATGGCACACCCAGCTCAATTATGTCTGATCCACAAGAGTCAAGCACCTTCAACGCTTCTGCTGTGGTTGAAAGGTCTGGATCACCGGCTGTGATGTATGGAATAAATGCCACCTTCACACATGAGCATGTTTGTTAGAGGAACACTATCTGATTGAGAATTTTGTATATTAAACACCTGCTAAAAACTCATCCCAAATGATATCTAAGTGAAATTATTAGCATTCAGGATTAAGTGAAATGATTACATTTAGTTTCACAATTAGGGAAGATACCAAAATCTGCAGTACATGACCTAATTACAAGAGAATTCAAAAGCTATGCTTTAGAAGATGGCGTGGAACTTGAAAAAGGATATTATTATTTTTACCCAATTTAGATGTGTGAGGAGATAAGGATGATATCTCAATCGTGTAGGACAATTACAAAGATATAGAACAATTTAAGGTTCTACAATAATACACAAATATTCATATGAGAGAACCAGGGAAAATTTTCTAACAACCCTTAGATTAAGTGAGTAACATCACCCTATTACTTCAAATTTTCAGCTTTCCAAAATCCACAATATTATTCAGCAGTCTCTTCTATGATCCATCTCCTCTTATCACATTCAAACATACACCATGAGGTAAAATCCACCAGGGTCCTCAGCCATTTGAACAAATTAAAACCCTTCAAAATACAACCTTTATATCCAAGATTTACACAAAATGGTCAACTTTCCAAGTGATACCAGAAACACACTTCAATAATTTCCACTATCTTTCACAAATCACCCCCAATTCAAAGAGAACCTCCAAAATTTAAAATAATTAACGCATGCTCCATTACCATAACAATGAAAGATGCACCCAAAACACAAACCCGGAAAAAAAAATAAGATAAAATTAAACATATACCAATGCTCCTATTGAAACAGAGAAGAACCCATGATTTTTTTGGGAGAACGTAATTGAAACATAATAGAGAAAACAGAAAGTGAAAGCAAAGTGAAAGAAGCTTACTTTGCCTTGTTTTTTTAATCTTGTGAAAGTCTCAGAGAGCCCAACAGTAGGGACGGTGCTGATAGCAGCCATTGGAGTGAATCTTCTAGCTGGGGTAGCAAATCTCTGAGTGGAAAAGCGGAGAAAAGAATGGGTTTCTGGGTTGTTCTTCTTCAATTGAAAGAAGCTTGTTGTTGGTGACTTAAAAGCAATAGCCATAGAAAACAAAAGGGTTGTGTTTTGCTGAATATGAATGAAAATGTACTTGTGTTTGTGCGTGGGTTTAAGGAGTCAAAATAGAAGGGGTTTTGGAACAAGAAAATAGAGATTTGCTCAAGTACATCTCTGGTGCTGCTGTACTTTATAGTGTTAAAGTGTGATGGAATTTCAATGATGGGTTGGTCTGATCATATCTGAACCGTTCAGTGAAAAAATAGATGATATCTTTACTGTACATTTTTTTTTGGAGCCAATGTTACTTTGTTTCTATAAATTTTTTTTTTATTATTTTATCTGTGTTGGTCTATAAATTCTAATCCAACCTACTTAGATTCTCAAAAAAAAAAAAAAAAAACTACCTACTTAGCCGTTTTGAAATTTTTTTGATTGTAACTTTGAATCTCTTTTTTTTATTATATTCTTTTGAGTTTGTTTCCTTATTTTGCTGACAACCACTATTTTCTTTTTCTTTATGACCATTTGCTGACAACAATAGTTTTTTTTTTTTTTTTACCATATTCGCTTATATGTAATTTATAAACCAATGAGGAAGATAATGTAATCCACATCATACGATAAATTACTCTTTTTTTTTTCTATAAAATACAAAAATTACTTGAAGTTGATCTTTGTATTATCTACTGTCTTTGTAAATTATATTTTTCCATCTTAAACATTCACATCAATTTCTATGATCCGAAACTATTAATTTGCATGATAGATACTTCAATTTGAGAGAATGATATCAATATATGCCCATTGGGTGCATTTTGGTTAATTGAGAAGTGATTGTAGTTTTTTAATTATTATAAATAATAAGTATAATTTTGTTATTGCACACGAACAAGAATATTGATTAGGTGGCATTAGTGGCTTATGTGTGTTCATTTTCATAATTTCATCCCATTTTAATGTTCAATTTATCCGAAAATGGAAGTATTGATACAATTTTCTTAAACTGAGGTGTCAATGACTCAATAGAACAAATTGGTAGTTTGTGAGGAATGAAAGAGGCGTGTTTGTATTTAATATTTTAAAATAAGAAGTGGTTTGTGTCCGGTGATAGTTGCCACTGGACACGTCAAGATACGGACACATGTTCAAGAGTAGACATGTGTCCAAGATCCAACGTGCAAGAGTAGACATGTGTCCAAGATTCAACGTGTCTAATGACAACTGCCACTCAACACAAACCGCACCCTTTAAAATAAAGCATGATTAATGTCAGTTTGGCTTTTTATTTAATAATGGGTACGTTACAAACATATAACCAACTTCTATTTTTTTTTTTTAAGATTACTAGTAGGATATACAGGAAGCAAATAAAATTAAAAGTTGGGGGTCAGATATGGAAAATCCAGCACGGCACCATTATCATATAATTCGCAAAAAAAGAAAATTGTCCATATGGCACGGCACCATTATCATTTTTGGCAAATAATTTTGGGGGAAGTGAATAGTGATATCAATCTTGCCACGAGAATAGAACATAGGCCTACTGACAAACCCATTTAAAGTTACATCATATTACAAATAACATGCATATTTATCATCGTACCATTGATTAGGAAAGTGAAACAATGTATTTGGTACACCTAACATTTTCCCTTTGGATCTCTTACATTATCTGTATTTGCATTTTGTACAGTGGAGAGCACATTTATGATTTAACACTGCACAATAATATACTTTGTTGTCAATTGTTACTTTTTCTCGTAATTAATTATAGACAAAGTTTAGCTATAGTCTAAGACTACAATCTTACCTAATAAAATAAATATTATTAGATATTTTAAAAATATAACTGTTAAATTATATGTTCTTTTCATTTTTAATACAAACGTCAAATTTTGCATCAATTTGATACTATTTTCTATATGATTTATAAATTTATATTTTATGTATAATTTTATACTACAAAAACTTGCAATTTAAACAATTTATTGATGAAATAGCTATTGATCTTTAATTTTTTAGAAATTTTGCAAGTATGGAGGATATAAGATGAAGATGTAATCAAATGGTGGATTTCTCAAAATTCACCTTCAGTAATAAGATATTGAGTAATAAATATTATTATATATTTTAAAAATCTAACCGTTAAATTGTATGCTCTTTATATTCTTAATACATATGTCAAATTTTGTGTCAATTTGATACTATTTACTATATGATTTATAAGTTTATATTTTATGCATAATTTTAAATTACAAAAACTTGCAATTTAAACAATTTATTAACGAGATAGCTATTGATCTTTAATTTTTTAGAAATTTTACAAGCATAAAAGATATAAGATGAAAATGTAATCTAATAGTGGATTTGTCAAAATTCACTTCCAGTAATAAGATATTGAGTTAGGTTATAGCTTTAGATTATAACTAATTTTGTAACTAAACTTTGTATATTAATTATTATGAAGTTTAATGAATGAACAAATTCTGCATATTATGTTATTTATATAAGCTTATATCTTAATTTCATAGGTTCGATCTTGTTGCTCAACACTGCTTTCTTAAAAATATGGAAGACACATGTTTTAGATGTTGGTGGATCTTACCAATTTAAGTTATGTAGCATGAGATTAGCTATGAGAAGAACCAAATTTGCTGTCAATGCTTCATTTCTCTGATTGTTTAAAGTTTGCAGTAGTTGCTTCTTAGTCAATGCATAGTTTTATGGTCAGTCACCTCTAGCACATTCATAAGTCTGTTCTTTGACATGATTTGCAAATGGACTTTTGTGCACATTATTGATGCATCCTTGTGCAAAATGAGTTTGATGTTGAAGAAAGAAACAATCTGTGGTTGTGCACTTGTGCTGGCATCCAGGCAGATGAGATGATGTGAAAGAATCTGACATTGTGTTGAATCCTCAAGGAGGCTGAGGTGACTCAAAACTCTTAGAAAAGAACCATTTCATAGCTGAAATCCTCAATAAGCTAGAGACACAAAATTTTTTTTTTTTTTTATAACAATTAAAATAATATAATTTGATCGATACATATTAATAAAAGTAGTATCAATATAGAGTATATATTAAAGTTATGTTTCTTTAATTACAACTTGTGGTACTTCGGAAGTTAAAAGAGATTCAAGTAGTAATATAATCATTTCTAACCGATATAAATATATATATATATATATATATATAAAACAAAAAATTATTTACCTAAAATCTCTGTTTTGTGATGGTGTTTGTTTACTGTTTCCGATGACATGCATTGTTATTTTCTGCAGATTTGTTTGTGTGAGCTCACAAGTCCATAATAGAAACAGTCAGAAGTGTAACCGACACTTCAAAGAGTTTCTTCTTGTCATTTATTTAAGAAGCTGATGCCACAGTAGTACTGTTGCATGTCATTGTTCATGATAATAGTGTAAAAAGTGTAAAACTCTCTCTACTTATTAAGATAGCAACAGCATAGCAATGTGAAAAGAATTTAAAACAGGCTGTCACATGTTAAGTAAGCACTAGTGGGCTATCCACAAATCATAGCTTAATACATATGCTTGTTGAAAGGGCACTCCATCTTCATGTACAATACTGCCTTGGCCCTACTTATCTATAAAATGAACTCTTCTATGTACTAAGCATGACTTGCAAAAATGACTAACTCCATGTTATTAACAATTGAAAGATTTAGCATTTCAGGTAAAAAAAACTAGCACACAGTTCATTAGCATTAGTTGAAGGAAAGTCTTTAGCATCGAGCTAACCTATATTTTCGGGTAAGGGAAAAAGTATTTGATCTAAAACTTAGAGAAATTTTATTGCCACACTCAAATTCATGCTACCAATGAAATTTTAAGCATGTAAGTCACTACAAGGAGTTGTGTTTTTGGAATTAAGCAAATCAAGTTTTATGATTATTGCAAAGGGAAAACAAAAAAAAAAAAAAATTGAGAGACACTGTCGCATCAACATTTTGGACTTTACTCATTTTCATGTGTATTAGTGAAAGTAACTGTAGGTTGGAACCATTCAAATAGATCTATAATTTATATAAATATATAGACATTTTCTAAATTTGGTTCAAATCAGCGAAACCAACTGCTTTGATTTTTTTACTTGAATTTAAATTGTGGTTTAGTAGTACATATTTCTTCAAGAAGCAACAGCAAAAAAAAAAAAGTTTTAATATATTTTTTTCACTGTTTATCTCTAGTATAAAAACTCTTAATTAACCTATGAACATCTTTAAGTTGTTACAAAACTTCATTAATATGAGTAACAATTAGTCATGTCTCAGCTTATTATAATTTTAAAGCGAAAATATTATTATTTAAGGCTACATTATGCTAAAGATTAGGATTGCAAAATTTGAGATATTATGAAAAATAAAGGGAAGACAAGAAAAGAAGGAACGAAAAAGATTAATGTGGTTCGACTCTAATATCTAACATCCACAACACAAAATCCAAAAGGATACATCTTTATCATTGGCTTAGATTAATTGATAGAGCCTAACAATTTAACCCATAATTATGATGAGTTTATAGAATGAAATGCCCAACTTTAAAAAAATTGAATCCAAAGCATAAAACAATGCTTTCCAATTTTGGTGTTTCAACTTAAGGTATACACAAATAATAGCGATATTAAAACAAATAATCCCCTTAATGAGAAAATTGTAAGAAATACTCTATGAAACAAGATGTGACAAAACCCTTGCTATGAAGAAAGGTATTAAGAGAGAAAATTGAAAAGATAGATATACTAACATGCATAAGAATTAGAAAAAGGCAGTAATAAAAGTTCATAGACGAAGATGATTATACTATAAATCACCAATAAAAGGAAACAAACTATGTGAATGAATAAATCTAAGAAAAGTCTAATCGGCTTGTTGTGATGCATAAGATTTGAAATATTATGTAACATAAATAAAAGATGAGAAAGAAAAAAAGTGAAAGAAATTAACGCGGTTTGACTCTAATAGTTGTATCTCCAATACAAAAATTCAAATTTTTATATTTTTCTTGTTTACTTTGATAGGTGATATCTACAATAGAATATATATTTACATACATACATACATATATATATATATATATATATATATTTGAAAAGTGATATATAGAATTTAAAAATAATCCAATTATCAATTTATTTTATGTATTTAAAAATAAAAATTTCATGTCAATAAATATTGATCGAGCAAAATTTAAGCTCAATTTCATAGGTGTTATGCTTTACATTTTCAATATATTTCCAACCATGTAATTGCATTGATTAATGCACACTTATATTGTGTTTTATTGATCAAGGTAATCACATGATTAAATTTAATTGAAATTTTACATGAGGTACAACACTTAAAAAAAAACATAGTTGAAATATGTCTTAATATCAGTGACTCTAATATATATCTTAATGCACTGAAAATCAATCAATTCTTAGACCTAATATTATCTTGGAGAAGGGAAAAGTGACTCATAATTTAGGATCAGTAACCGTACCTTGTGGCAATATTCTCTGATGCTAGGCATGTTTATGTCGTGTAGTATCAACCTAATTAAACAACATTCCATAATGTTCTTTTAAGCTAGGTTGACATATGTAAGGTGTACGACTATAGGCCCGCTTATCTCAGGTCCAGGCTATAGGCCCACTTATCTCGAGCTTAGGCTAGAGTAGGGCTATGAATACTACCAAATACAGACCCAATATCATGATTGGCCCACTTCTCATAAGCTCGGTCTACGAACACACCTCAAGTATAGAGTGGTCGGAAGGTACCCTGATGATGGGTGGCTATACCTCGACAGATCGGGAATGCCTTGGGGAACCATGCTGTCAAGCAATCATTGGTGGCTAGCACCAGTTCTAGTCCTCAACCTCATTTCCAACGAAGTATATTCCTTGTCAGGAATACTCAAATTGGACCCCACTCATAGTGGCATCAAGAGGTAATCATAATTCTTCCATTATCCTTAAGCTATACATAGGAGGAAGAATGAGAAAATGGGGTTGGACATTTTGGGGAGAGAAGGTGAGAGAATAAGTAAGCAAGCTGGGGAGTTTAAGGAGGGAAGTAGAGAGGCAGGTTTAAGGGGTAATTCCTTCTTGGAGCTTGCCTAGGAACTATCTGTAGTAAGATACCTAATACCCATTGTATAAGTAAATTGTGAGCCCAAACACTAGGTTCAGTTAAGTGTGAGAATTTGGGCATGCACGACATATATCATATATGTCAAATGTTTGTGAGTTGTAAACCACGTGAGATGTGTATAGCAGTCTTGGTCTCGTGATGAGTTTGATGCATTGATGTACACTAGGTGTTGAGTTGAGGTTGATCGCTGATATACACGGGCAATTTGACTCATTCATTTGATGATTGATCTCCTTCCTTTTCCAATGGGACCCCTTATCTGAACCTAGATTGAACTATAAGCAAATCACCCATCAATAATTGTGTAGGGGTCAGGTTCAGGTCCACCTGTAACTAAGCACCTGGACTCTACTTGGAATATATATATATATATATATATATATATATATATATATAATATATATAAATGTTAAAAAACATTCTGTGAATGGATCTCAGGAAGGCAAGGATTTTCTCTGCAATTAACGGAAGACTTAATTACCAACGTAGGGTTAGTATGCGGGCTATATATATATTTTCATTGAATCGTTCTTGAAGTGGATTCACTACTTGTACGTATTTTCATATATGTGATTATAGCAACCTCTTTAGCTACATCAAAATACAAAAATCCATACTATAGCAGTAGAGCTAAAGGTGAAATTTTTACCTTCATTGTTACAATACACAATTATATATATGTAGCTGTGTACTGTAGCTGAAAGCTAAAAAAAAAAATTGTGTTCACACTACTTATTTTATTTTATTTTTTATTCTTTTTGCATTTTCTTTCATTCTCCTTTCTCCGTGTCTCTCTCCTCACTGCCTCTCCATCTCTTCTTTCTTCCTCCACAGACTTGCCTCAAATCGGAGCATTCCGTTTCGCTTTGCACTCATCATCATTGTCTATGATCACTGATTGATGATATATACGTAGTGGAATTTTCGGTAGCATTTTTCTTTGTTTCGAGCGATTGAGTTGAGATGAATTCACTTTGCGGCATTGCTCTGGTTTCGATCGAGAAGGACTGAGCCACGCCGTTGGTGGCAAAATCAGGCAATTAGTATTAGTTAGGGCTCAATTCGTCAGTGAAGGCCGTGAAATCGTGCCTCTCGACGCAAGTCTCATCAACTGGTACCAAATCGGACATAGTATTAGGCATGGGTTTCGGTTTGGCTGTGTTGATTTTTCTGGGTTTTTGTTCTGTTTTTCTTCACTAGTTTTGATGGGCACGGCGGGGTTGTGGTTGTGTAGTGATTTTTATGGGTTTGATGGTGGTTGTAATTGTGTGTTGGTGGTTGAATGAAATATTATTTTATTGTAGTGTTTATATTATTTTATTGAGTTAAAAACAAATATCGCCTTACTGCTATATGATATGAGAAGGTAAAATAGATAAAGTGATTTTTTGTGTAGCTAAAAAGCTAAAAATTTAGCTCTACTGTTATGGATGCTCTTAGAAACAAATAGGTTGAGGTGTTTTACACTCTTACATACTAAAAGATGAATAACATGTATAGAGCGAGGTCTAGAGCCCAGAGGTATGTTTTGTCATCCTCAATTTGTTTTTGCAATCTATCACTTTCTTGGGATGACATATATTAGGAAATCCTATTTTTGTGTATAGATCAATCCATTGCTTGTATAAAGTTACATGTAAATAAGGAGATTTTTTTTTTCATATATGTAATATTTATGTCCACATTTACATGAGTAATGTACAATATTTTATACTACTCATGCAAATATGTACAATTATGTACACTTTATATGAACAGTAAACATAAACATATAATTGTCCAATAGAAAAAATAGGTCATTTGACTTAATAGTCATAATAAAATATACTTTGTGCTTGGTTTGTTGACCCCAGTACACAGGAGGAAGGTATTTTACCTAACCAAAAATTCTCTCATTGAACCAAGTTTATACACCCGACCAAACAAATATAAAAATAAGAAACAAAGAAGCCAATCAATGTTGGAATACAAGTAGCTTAAATGTATATGGTGAAGTCATCAAATATTCATTATGCTTGCGTTGAAAATTTAAAATCTCCACTTTTTTTTCTTTTATGAAGTAGTATTATAGAAAAGAAAGGAGTAAATATAGAACCCATTAATTATAATCCCATGTACATTATTTGAAAAAAGAAAAAAAGAAAAGAAAAGAAAAGAAGCTCTAAAATACCTCTGCCTTAAGTTCAAATCATTATTACATAATTTAAATTAACCAATCTTCATATAAGTCTCTTGCTCAATCCATTGCTAACTTTGAATACTTTGGTTTGTGTCACTTTCCCACCTAGCTAATACCTATTTTTTTTCGCTAAACACCAAGCTAAAGCCAATACCTACATATACTAGAATGCTATTATTTCTATATGTATGTGTTAGGAAATTAATCATGTCCTTGGAGAATGTTGAACACATTGTTAGTGAAAAAAATAAAAATGTTGTCGCAAAGTAACGCAAAAGAAATAATGCTAGAGATACAAAAATTTTCACTTTTTATTTTCACAACAACGAATACGACAAGTTTTGGTTAAAACAATATTATTTTCATACACTAAATCACTTTCATTATGTACTAATTTAATCATAACAAAACAAGAAAATTTATGTATGACAGGGATTATAATAGAGAGCGCACAAGTCTAAAGTTTATTTATTAAATGAATACTTTTAACTCCCTAAGAATAATTAACAATATTAAAAGTAATCCATAATAATAATAAATAAAATAATTAAGAGAGCATTTCTATCTGAGAGTGGTAGTTGGCAGGTAGGGTTCCCCAAAACGACACCGTATTCATTGAGCCAATGCAATAATAATGGCAAATTGGCAATAAAGAGAAAACGGGTAGAAGTGTAATAATGAAGAAAGACGGGCCCATTTAGATAAAGTGCAACATTTTTAACAAGGATAAAGCCATCCATTCTTTTCGTCTTTCTTTGCCCTCTCTCTCTCTCTCTGTCTCTCAGTACTCTCTCTGTACTAAAAAAAAAATACAAAAGCAAACCAAAACAAAGCAAAGCAAAGCAAAGAAAAGAAAAGCAAAGCAAAACTCTCTCTCTCTCTCTCTCTCTTTCTTTGTTATTTGCATGTAGATGCTCTTTGAAACTCGTAACTCGTCGACGCGACTCACCACGACTCGGCCGAGTCTGACTCAGGCTGTTCCTCCTCATGGCTAATAATCCGTCGGAGGCCACTAACGACGATTTTTTCGAGCAAATTCTCGCCCTGCCAAGCTTCGCTTCAGCTGAGGCCGGCTTGACCGGCGCCGATGGAGGCTTGGGCGGTTCGGGGACCGGTCCTCCTCCGATGATGCTTCAGCTCAGCTCCGGTGACCTTGGCGGTGGAGGTGGTGGCTCTGGTGGTTTTCATGGACAGGTGTTTCCGTTAGGGCTGAGCTTGGAGCAAGGGAAAGGAGGGTTCCTGAAGCCCGAGGAGGCCTCCGGCAGCGGCAAACGCTTTCGAGACGACGTCGTTGATGGTAGAGCTTCGTCTATGAAAAATGTAAGCTGGAAACTTTTTCTCTATTCTCTGTTTGGTAAGTTAGAAAGTGACGGAATTTGAAGGAAAATGATAGTTTTTTTTTTTTTTTTTTTTAAAAAGAAGGTTATTTTAAAATTGAGTCAAGTCTCGAGCTTGTTTAGTAAAGGACTCTGGTTGAAGATTTTAATTTTTTTTTTTTTTACTTCCCCGAGTTTTCTCAGCAACCAAACGGATCACTATTTATGTGTTTTTGTCTTTATGTGAGTGTCTGTGTTTGTGGTTTAGTAGAGTGAGTGATACAGACAACGATATATAATAATTGATAAATTTTGTTGTAGTAAGAGAAGAGGAGGAGGACTAGTGGGGGTAAATTTGTCAATTTGATTGTGGTTGTTGTTTAGTTTAATAGCTGAGAAGAAAAGGAACTGTGTGAGATTGAAGTTTCTTTCTATATGAGGCCAAGAGGGGTATCTGTTGGTTTTGTTTGAAAAAGAAGTAGGAACTAGAAAAAGATGGTTGTCATAATGCTTTCTGAAATATAGTAAAAAGTGGATGGAGTTTGAACTTGTGGGTTCAAAACCCACTGGGTGCATGCACAACTTACCAGTCAAACATAGAAATGTAGAAACTCTGGGAAAAAAATAGTGGTTGAGCTTTGCTGTTTCTAAAGTGAGGTTTTTGCTATGGTGTCTATGAATGATTAAGTAGCAATCCAAGAGGAGAATATGCTTTTCCTTGTAAGGAGTAAGACCATATTTACAAGATCTGTGAACTACCTTGTGGTTTCTTAATTAGGTATTATTTCAAGTTGATGCCATGGGGTTTGGAGTGATTGGCCTATTTTCCTGTAGGAAATGACTTTGAGAGTTATCCAACAAAATGTTTGACTTAGAAGTTTGGTTATCTTGGAAGTGTAATGCACTTACCCTAAAAAGAGGGAAAGAAGTAAAAGGTATAAAAGCTTAAATTTACTATAGAAGAAATCACTATTTAACTTATAAAAAGAGAATCATCTCAGTCCCATGGAAAATGATTGGAACTTGTGTTGTTGTTTTTATTTTATTTTATTTTTTTAGGTTTGTTCATTCATGAGATAATGTAGACCTGGTTCAGACCTAGGCATTTTTTATTTTGTTTTTGTTTTTAATAAATAAAAAAAAGAAAAAGAAGAAGCTGAATAAATGCTTCTTCAGTCTTTTAATACATTTTCATGATGTAGTTAACCTTCAGGCTTTCTGTTTCATCTCTCTCTCTCTTTGTGGGTGGGGGGAGGTTGGTTATCTCTGTTTTCTCTTGTAAGTGTTGTATTTGTTGATGAAATTATGATTCTTCTGCAGGTTTTCCATGGCCAACCAATGACCAATACTGTTGCTGCTGCACCACATCCACCAGCAATGCGCCCAAGGGTGCGGGCTAGACGAGGACAAGCCACAGATCCACACAGCATAGCTGAGCGGGTGAGCTTGATATTCATATGAATCATGCAAGAGAGCAAATTTTGTCTAATTTATAAGAATGAAAACCCATGCTACTAATTAAAACTTATTTTGGAGTCATTACTTGGAATCTTTTGTTTAATTTACTTAATGGTCCTTCTTTTATTGATCCTCAGTTTAATTTTGAGTTGGCGTTGATTTTTGACCATTTGCATACAGTTGCGGAGAGAAAGAATAGCAGAAAGAATCAGGGCATTGCAGGAACTGGTTCCTAGCGTCAACAAGGTCAGTTTCATGTCAATTTAAGTGCAAGAATGTGATAACTCTTAGACCTTGTAATTTAGGAAAAGGCATTCTATGCTTATCACTAATGTTGAAATTCTATCCTTTTGGAAAAGAAGGTGAGTTGTTCTCATTTTCTTAAAATTAAAGAAAAAGATCGAATATAAAGGGAAAGAAGCCTGGATTTTTTTTTAACAGTTTTAATTCTTCTTGAGAGAGATAAGGAAATCAAATTGCTCTCTAGGAATTATTTAAACATATTTAACTATTGTAAGATCTTCCTATTTGGAACCTTGGTGCCTTTCCAATTGAAAAAAAGAAAGAAAGAAAAAGAGAAGAAAGGGATAGTTAATTACTAGGAGCCACACTATTAAGTCAAGAGTCGGGAAGTAAACCTGGTGCTCTGTACACATAAGATGTCTTCATGTGAAATTGTACGTTACACTTCCTTTATCTTTCAAGTATTTCTGTCCTTTTTGTCCCCCCGTAAAACAACTGCTGTACAGTTTGTCCATGCATGACAAATACTGAGAGTTTCGTTTATTTTTTACAAAAGAGGAACCAATTTCATTTGAAAACAGGGAAAGTTAATTAAGGTTGGCTATCTTATTAACAGTAAAAAGTGTGGATGTTTGCCAGTGACATGTGCATGTCAAATTGCATGAAGTCTTGTTGATATTTATTTTTACAAGGTATATGGTGAGTCAAAAACATTCAAAATTCTTGTTCCATACTGAATTCTTGTCCCTATTCCCTATCAGAAATCAGCACCATCTAGTTCTGATTTGATATGTTGCTGTACAAGATTGAGTTTTATATTTTATTCTATGTGGATTAAAACATGAAAATATGCAATATTTTTCACTTTTTATTTTTTATTGTTTGGCCTTCTCTTGTAGTTGTTTTTTATTAATTTAAATACAAAAGTATTTTTGGGTTTCTCATGATGGGTCAGAGCAGAAGTGATTTTGTATTTTGTTTGAAACATTTCTTGAAATTGTTCAATCTACTGTATATAATTAATTTATTCACGATTCATGAAACAAAACTTTATTGGCCAAGATGGCAGGGGGAATGAGATATTGAGATTCATGTATTTAAAGCTATTATGATTTACTCTAAATGTCCCAATATGCATTACTGTCTTACTGAAACTCAAAAATAGAGGTTTTTATTCGTTCTTAATTCTAGAGCAACATTCTTTTCTGTGTTATCATTTCTTCATATATTCTCTTTGCAACTTCAAGGCTGTTAAGAAAACACTAAGTGGAACATATTGCTGCTATTTTATTTTTCTTGATGGTTAAATATGATAAATGAAATGGCATAAAGAGAACATATCACAGGAACAGCAACTGCAGAGTATAAGAAGATTCTCTTGGAAATTCTGGCTTTACCTGATTGATTTTTTCATTCAAATTGTGCATTAGGCTTTGGGGTACTGGTCTGTTAAGTTTGTGTGACCAGTAAGTTTATAAGTAATATAATGCATTGCGACTTCTCCTTGCAATAATTGGGTGGAGTGAAGGTGTGGATTCTTATTTGACTTATCAAAGAAAGAAAGGGCTTTACCCTGATGATGTTATACTGATTTAATTCAAGGACTTGTTTCATTGAATTTAATTGAGTCTGAGTAGTGATATATATTTGTTTCTGTAGACGGATAGAGCTGCCATGCTTGATGAAATTGTGGAATATGTGAAGTTCCTAAGGCTTCAAGTAAAGGTAAAGTAATCTATGCTCATAAATTCAATTTTTCATAGGTAGCTATCTGATTGAATAATATAACAGGTCCCAGGAATGTTAATGTCCTAAAGCGTATCTCTTTATACATGCAAAAGAAGCTCCAGACATTTTGTCATGACTTCCTTTTAATTACTCTGGTGAAATTGTATGAATTTTCATCTATCTGTTGCCTTGTGCTTATTTTGATTCAATCATCAACTGAAAATTATGCCGTGTTAATATTTTTGTCAATTGCCCGACCAAAACCAGTTATTTCTAACAGTATATTATCTAATCTGCACCTTTAACAATGCTTATCTATTTGGTGCCATCATTATAATAATCTATTTGATACCCGTCACTACAAGGTGGCTTTTCACACTAATAATGGATAGGAGATAGTACTATTTTGTCCCCCCATGCTTTGACCCATTCCTTCTTGCCATCTTGTCGTTTGGAGCATGTCATTTTGCATACTGTGAGGTTTCCTTTGTTGGTCTCCTGTTAAGATAGACAGAATATGCTTGTGAAAGGCACATCTTAGACAGCCAAAATTAAACATTCTATTCATCTTGACTATAGAACTTTTCTTTCAGGGGGTGTGGGGAGGCGCACTCCAAATTGTAGGGTGGTAAATTGAAATCTTACCAAACTACAGGAACCAAAGTGTTAATTTCCCTATGGTTACTGTTGCTCTCATGCATCGTTGGCTACAAGAAAGGGCACATTGTTTGAGTCTTTGGGCATTTAAGTCACAGAAATATTGATTGTCACTGTTGTATAATGCACACCCAGGCAGTTACAACTTTAACTGTCATATTTGGATAGCCTCAATATGCCTGTAATGTAAACCTTGAATGATTAATAGTAGCCTTCAAGTCAATTATGTTTAAACAATGTAATTGATTTTGAGATTTCAATGATTAATCAAGTATTGTATTCCCCTGTACTTGTAAAGGGGAGTGTCCAAGCAGTTGACTGTGTAAGATTTTATAGATTTGTATTCTTTTTTTTTTTAATTAATTTACTCTTTATCTGCTTTACAGGTTTTGAGCATGAGTAGATTGGGCGGAGCTGGTGCTGTGGCACCACTTGTAACAGACATTCCACTATCATCAGTTGAGGTTATAAATATGAACATTATTTGGTATTTAAACATATCTTTATTAATTTTCTTGTCCCTTTAACGACACTGGGTCTTTTTTTTTTTTTAATCTTAGGAAGAAGGCAGTGAAGGTGGAAGAAACCAACCAGCATGGGAGAAGTGGTCAAATGATGGGACAGAACGTCAGGTGGCTAAGCTTATGGAAGAAAACGTGGGTGCCGCCATGCAGTTCCTTCAAACGAAGGCTCTTTGCATCATGCCTATCTCATTGGCATCAGCCATATACCAGACACAGCCACCGGACACCTCTAGCATTGTCAAGCCTGAAAACAATCCACCTTCATAGACCTTAGGAAAAAGGTTACATATTTCCACGGTCCCATCGGAAACTCATTATGTGCTCCTTGACCCCACACCTTATATATCCTTTTCAACCCCCACAAATTTAGTTGTTCCCTTGGTTCAAATTGCAATCAAAGTCAGATGCCATAATTCTTGCTTTTCCCCCCTTTCTTTTAGCTTTTGTCAAAACAGGGATTGATGTCAATGCCCTAAAAAATGCAAGCAGGCCCTTCATGTCTTGCCAAGTTCCAAGTAAAGGTGAAGAAATGTCAAAACTCACTTGATATGCTCTTCTTTTTTGTATCAATGGTGGGGATGGTGGAAAATGATGGAAGCACCTTTGTAGTGGGGCTCTCATTTTTTTTTTTTTTTTTTTTTTGGTAGTAGTGGGTTGTGGGACCTTCTTAAAGGGATAGAGTATGTTTCATTTGTATATCTGTAACTTTTAATATAAAGCGCGGAATTGCGTTTATATTTTATGTGTTCCACACTTTTCCTCCCTTTCTTTTTTCCATTGTCCAAAATGGCCCCCTTATATTCCAAGCAACGTGCCTTGGATATTAATATAAAAGCAATAGATTGATACCAAAAAAAAACCATTCTAGTTTAGGTGGCTAAGCTTTAAATGGAACAACCGAACAAGGCTGTTTAAAGAGGATTGTAATTTGTACTTCTGAATGAGAAGCCTTAACGGCTTCTTGAGGAACACTCAAAAAGCCTTAAAAGGGGTGGAGATGTGGTTATAACTAGCTAGGCAAGATTCTATGACTTCTCGTGAAGCCTATACATCCTTATTAAAATGATTTTTTTGTGCATCTTTTTATTTATTTATTTAAAGCTTTTGCTCCTCTTTTTCTCTCTCGTAAGTAACATCATATAATTGCAGAATCCTTCTTGTTGGTTATTTACCTCGGAGTTTGGACTTTCCCAAAAAAGGATTTTGTACTTCGGTTCCAATTGGCACATGCGTGTTTATCCTGACCACAACATCATAAATATTCCTACAAGAAGTTTTACTGCAAAACGCAGGAAATAAAGGTCGTACCTCACGCAGGGGCCGGAGTAAGATAATACATGGTGGTACACTTTCTTCTGTAATGAGTAGGAGATGCAAAGCTCCTTGGTCAAGAAGAAATCCAGTACCCTAGTACTTTCTCTTCCTTTAGTTCAGCTTTTGTGCTCGTATAAATATAATTGATTAGTTTACAAAAACACTGGTTGTGGGTTTTGTGTAACGGTTATATTTACACGTTGAACTTTAGGGGTTAATTGAGTAATTTTAAAGATCTCAAGATATTAATGAGATTCTAGGCTTAAAATCTCAATTCCATCTTGGGGCCATCTCAAGATATTCGCCCTTGTGATAATATGTGATGTTTGGAATGAAAGAACTACAAATACTCGAGAGAGGGAATAATTAGATGCTTAGAGCTATAGATGCCTCATTTTTTAAAAGAAGAAAAATATGCGGTTTAAAATTCTAAAGTAAATTACCGGAGCCTAAAATTATGTGAACATAAAAAAAGATGTGCGCATAAGCCCAAGCAATCCTCAATCACAAGAGACTAGCTATCACGGTCTTACCTATGTGAACATCATCCTAAAAAAAAACTACGTTGTTTTTAGGATCGAATTGAAATGAATAAAAGTCGAGGGACATAATTGAAAAAAAAAATGAAACTTTAAGGACAAAATTGAAAACATATCAAATTTAGTGGGTGAAATTTGCAATTTAACCAAAATCAATTTGCTTATTTGAGTTTAGGTGTAATGTAAATGTAAAATATCATATTATTTAAAGATTGTTTTATATGATTATTCCAAAAATCAAAGAATCAAATTCAGTGATTATCCGTGTTTACTTATAAAAAATATGATCTTCTATTTCTATACTTTCTAAGGAATAGTGCCCAATTTCTTGCTAAAGAAGCCAACCCAAGCCCCATGGGTCTAACTTCGGCTCGTGGTGGCCTGGTGGGTCGGCATCTATAGACTATAAATGCCAAACAAATAAAATAAAATAAAAAAGCTGAAATATATTTGTCTCCATCAAACTCGGTTTATATTTTCTACAAATTTTTAATAAGGGGGTTTTGTCTAAAATTTTATCTGTATCCTTTTGTCCAACTCTGGTTTGATTTATTTTATTTCAACTATTTAACATGTGATGTTAGCACTCTATCTGTAGCATATATAATTTCTTTAATATATATTTTTTAATTTAAGAACAAAACTGTAATTTAAGGAAATTAAATTGCAGCATATATCTTAATTAGAGACAAAATATTTTGGAGAAATATTGATGATTTAATTTACTTTCAATCATACAACTTATTTAATAATTTTATCACCTATTTAGATTGATGTTATAACTGTTACAAATTTTATTACATACACAAGAATAATTATTCTTTACCATTAGGTTAGTTAGTTGTATTCAGTATTTTTCTTTTTTTGAGAAGATGTTAATTTTATTAAGTAGAATCCACTACCAATTTTATTATATACACCTTACAAACACGTAAGCTTTAAAATTAATAAAATTTATTATCTCTAGAACAAGGGATTTGAGCTGAATCCCGCCTATACCAAAATTAATTGACCATCAAAATAGTGCATATGTTTTGTATCAGTTTTTCTCAAACAT
Organism: Castanopsis chinensis; assembly: GCA_032878915.1. Classification (NCBI taxonomy): domain Eukaryota; kingdom Viridiplantae; phylum Streptophyta; class Magnoliopsida; order Fagales; family Fagaceae; genus Castanopsis; species Castanopsis chinensis. The sequence goes on from JAVQMG010000101.1 coordinate 11,805,571, forward strand.
TAATAAGAATCAATTCTAACATAAAAGATAATGTGATAGATTGCACACCTTTAGACTGTAAATTTTTTTTTTGGTAAACAAAAATTGAGTTGGGAGGACAACCCGCTTGGCCACACGACCTGGGTATTACCATAACAATACTCAACTCGCCTAGGGCGCAAATGGATAGGGCACCCACAAAGTACTGATGGGCATCCTTGAATCCATGCAATGTGTATGGAAGCCTGAGTAGTTTTTTATCAGGCAACCGTGTGGGTTAAACTATAAAATTTAATATGCACATTTTTGAAATTGAGATGATACTTGGATTCCTTGTCCTAACATCTTCAGTTTTTTTTTTCTTTTTTTGGGGTGGGTATTTATTTCTTTAAAAAAAAATCATTAAAAATAATTGTATGTGGCGATGTGTATAAACCAACTTCTTAATTCTGATTGGGTGGGGGGTAAATAGATAGAGTTGAGCTCACAAAAGATAGGGGTGTGCAACCAACCCGCCAAAATTGACTCAACCCAACTTAACCCGTCGAGTTGGGTCAGTTTTTAGGGTTTGATAGGTTGGGTTGGGTTGGGTTGGGTTACAATTTTTTTTTTTTTGATAGTGGGTTAAGTTGGGTTTGGGTTATAAAATTCCAAACCCGACTCGACTAAACCCACTTATATATTTAAATATATTATATAATTAATAAAATTTTTAAATAACGAGCTCTTTCTCCTATCCTAAATAAAAGCCAATATTAATGTATATTAGTTTTTATATTAATGAATAACTGAGTTGGAATGTTAGTTCATATATTAATGTATATTTTATTTATTAATTCAGATGGCAAGTATGATATAATTTTTTCTGCTCAATTTAATAATAATAGTAATAAAAAAATTATCCAACTCATAGGTTTAACTTGATCCAACCCGACTTATATGGGTTGAATTTGTGCGATGAGTTGAGTTGGATTGAAATTTTTTTAAACGCCGGCTAGGTCAAAAAAAATCTACTTAACCCGAGGCATGCACCCCCTAAAAAAAAAGAGTCCTTAGATTTGAGGCAGGTTGGCGCGCAGACACAGACAAGAAGACTGGTCACAGTCACAGTGAGAATAGGCAGCAGCCATAGCCCATTTAGCCGTATAACATACATAAGATCAATTGCCACAGCCAACACTCACAAAGATAAGATATTACGGAATCAAAAATGGCATTGAACCAAACACTGCCAACACCACCACCAACAACAACAACATCCCACTTTCTCTACAAAACCCCACTCACAAATCTCCAAATCCCCTCTCTATCTCTATCCCCATCATCATCATTATCATCAATATCATTCAGCAATCGGTGCTTAAAGCCGCTAAGGTTGAAATGCTCGGTGGATTATAATTACAATTACAATCAGACCCAGGTGGAGTACCCTAGGCCCACTGAGATTCCCTGGACCAAGGAGCACAGTAACTCTGTGCACCTCATCGGCATCGTGGGCACCCCTGTCGAAATCAAACACTTGCCCTCTGGCAATGGCAAAGCTCTCGCTTGGACCCGCCTCGCCGTCAAGAAATCCTCCACCCTCACCTCCTGGTAACTTTTTCATCCCCTTCTCCTTGTTACTTTCTGATAGTTTTTACGACATTTTGGTTTGATAGTGCAACTGGGCTTTAGTGGGAAATAGCATTAAAGTTGGGTACTTTTGTGTATGCCTCTACATTATCAATTTATTTTGGTTGCTTGGTTTAGAAACCATTTGTTAATGTATATTTTGTGACTTATGGTTTGATAATGCAACTGGGTTTTAGTGGGAAATGGCATTAAAGTTGGGTGCATTAAATTGGGTTTGTGTATGTGTATGTGTGTGTTCATGCATGTACATCATCAACTTCTTTTGGTTGCTTGGTTTAGAAACCAAGTTGTTATTGTAAATTTTGTGACTTTTTTGTTTGATAATACAATTGGGGTTTAGTGTGAATTGGATAATACAATTGTGATTGGTTTAGGTTGAGACATTCTAGCCTCAAATTTGGGTGCTTTTGAATTGGTGTGATTTTTGTTGTGTGTTTTGTAGCATGGATTCTGAATTGCAGTTGTTATTGGTGGTTTATGGGTTTCTTGACAAGGTGGATTTTTACTTGGCATTCTATGAAAAAATTCAAACTTTATAGTTTGGGACACAAGGAAAGATAGAGAAAGAGTTTTCAATTGAGTATTGAGGGGCTATGAACTAGGTAATTGAATGAAGGAGAAGGGAATGGAAAAAAAGTGGGAAATTTGGATGATAAGAAATGTTTTTTGCTTGGTAAGTAACATAGAACTTGATGTATTTTGTACCCATAACCACAGGGAGAAGATGTGCCATTTGAACTACAGCTTTGTGGTCTCTTCTTCTCTGTATGTGTGGGGTTTGTTGGGTGTTGCTTAGACTGTTGTGGAGTTATTCTTTAGTTGGAGGAATGGCTCTATATGGTATGGAATATGGCCCCCCCCTATGCCTAATGTGGACACTTTGGAGGGGGAGGAATAATAGAACCTTTAACGGGATGCAGTGCAGTTTTTAATTATTGAGTTGAACTCTTTGTTTATGAGATCTCTGTTTGAGTGATCACATTGCACGGGTGTTGCTGATAGATGTTCACTAGTAGATTTCACAAAATCTCTTTCCCTAAACACAAAAAAGTCTCTTCATTTTTTCAGTAAAAGGAGTTATTTACATATATATAAAATAATATTAAAATAAAATTAATGAAGCAAACAAAGAAAAGGGGAGGACAATAGAAGTAAAGGGAGGCAGTGAAAGAGATAAATAATTGCAGTCTCTATTTGGCGCTTTCATATGATATTGTCATCCTATATTTGCGGTTATCTTGTACTGAGGAATTCTAGAAAGTTGAAGTTGATAACTGAGTGCTTTGTTAGTGTTATTTAGCACGACAAAGATGGTGAGCATATTTAAGAATTTTGTGATTATTTTGGATTGATAATGCATATGTAAGAATTATGGTGAGATAGTAGATCATATTCTTTTACCTTGCAATGTGGCTAGAGAATTGTGCTTGGTATCCTTTGGCTGATGCCTCATATTGTGATAGAAGTGTTTGCTTGTTGGAAAAAGAGACTTAGTCATCATGAATAAGGATAGATTTTGGGAGCAATTCCAGCCATACCAATGGGTGGACACTTTGAGGGAGAGGAACAATCATTCTTTCAGGGATATAGAGCTCAATGGGCACTCTTTTAAAAGTAATTTCTTATGTTTCTTTTTGACTAGCTGCACAATTTAAATGTACACATTCTGATTCTTTTCTGGATTTCATTGTTCTTTTGAATTTGTAATTGTAACTTGATTAGAGGATGCATTATAATCATCCTGTGTATTAATTTTTTTTTACATTTAATAAATTTTTTTATTGCTGATTTCCAAAAAAAAAGTTCCTGGTTTTAAAGAGAAATATAGACCAGCAAGGCAGCAACTCAAGTCAGAAAAGGGCTTTGTTATACATCTTTGTCATTTGTGTGTGTGTTTGGCTAGTGTATATACTTCTTTTAAGTTAATACCCTATTCATATGGTTAAGATGTAGCAAAATTCATCCACACATGTATACCATATCAGTGGCTCAGTGCTTATAGCATTCATCTTTCTTGAAAATGACATTAATGTTATTCAGGATCAGTTTAACATTCTGGGATGAGCTGGCACATATTGCTTTTCAGCATGTAGAGAAAGGCCAACAGATATATGTCTCTGGCCGGTTGGTCTCAGATACAGTTGAAAGTGAAGATGGAAAACAGCAGACCTACTACAAGGTTATTTATTTATTTAGGTTTTCTTATATATATTAATCAAACTTGATCTCTTGTTTTACAGATAGTTTGTCCCAGGCCAATTATGATTGTTTTAGATCTTTTGCAGGTAGTTGTTCAGCAACTTAATTTTGTTGAAAGGAGCATCTCATCCTTGCCCTTGTATGATCGTGATTCTAATTCCATGATGCCAGGCAAGACACATTCTAAAATTGAGAAGAGTTTTCTTGTGTTTAAGTGTTCCTGATATTTGTTATCTATAATTTTTGCAGGTAAAAAGCTTGGTAATAATGCTGCAAGTAATATGTCCATAGAAGAATTATGGCAAGCCTTCTTTGCTAATCCTGTGGATTGGTGGGATAATAGGAAGAACAAGGTGTGCAATTATGAAACTTAACTGACTTCATTGAAATGCGATGTTAATGTTGTTCCTTCTACCAAATAATAATGATATAGTTCTTTCTACTAAATAATAATAACAGGAAAAAATAAAAAACAGGAACCTGAACTTTTAGTATCATCCAACTAATTTATTGTTCATGCTTGCTGCAAAAGCATATGATGAAGCCTTAAATGTTGGTGTGTTTTTGCTTTCATAAATTACAGAAGAACCCTAAGTATCCAGATTTTAAGCACAAAGATACTGGAGAAGCTCTATGGGTGGAAGGCAGGTACAATCCACCATGGGTGAAGTCCCAACTAGCAATACTGGATACAAGAATGGGGTCTCTTTATGATCAAGATGCTAGGTTGGACGCAAATTTAGTGCCCGGTGATAAATTTTTGCCTTTCTAAGTGCTCATTATGTTGAACTTTAAGTAACGGTGCCAATGGGGCAGTTTCTGTGTAGATTTCCCTCATTTTGTCTGGTTCTCTGGAAGATCTTTGGAGACTTTGTTATAGAGTTTGCAGTCTATAATATGGATGTCACATGATGTGTCAATTATTAGTCACTATATATTCACTTGGCTTCAAGGTTATCTGGAACTTGAGCAACTATTGTTGGGTGTATATTAGGAAATTTTGTCTTGAAATCTAAATCATTCTTATAAAGATTATGATCTATTCATCAGTCTAGAATGCTCTATCATAATTCATATGGTTCTGGCCATTATAACTTGATGTAACTTTTTGTTTTTTTGTCTAAATACTGTCTTGTACAGTTGTACTACTGGTGGATTCTTATTTCCTGGTTTCAGTATGAGTTGTAACAACTTAGAACTTGTGATGTATCTTGGGCGTTGGGTATACATATACCACGCATCTGTCACATTTGATTATCTTTAGGACAAGACACTTGAAGAACATAAAAAATGGTATAGCGGGTCTGATATGATATGTCAACCAAATGCATGCATTTGGAAGTTTTGTCATGTTGTAACTGATGTACTAATATGACAATCATTAGTAAGATCTCAATCGATTGTTTTCAATCATGTTATTTTCATTGCTAGATTTATCATGATGTTAATGAAATTGAAAATCCCATTCAAGTAGGTACTTTCACTCGAATAACATCAACACATTTCAAGGGAAAGAGTCTTTGAGCACAAATGACATTGTAGTGTAGCCACAATAAAAATGTACAATCTTTTTCCCTTCTCATATTTCATAAAGATCTATTTCACAATTTAGTATCTTCCCATATTTGCAAAAGCTATCTGATTGTTAGACAATGTTAGTTAGGATCATTCTGATACAAAGTAATAATGGAGCTATCAAAATGTTAAAAATAAAATTGGAAGAATTCCTTGGTGCACTACTGCGAATAGGACTCACAACAGAACCACTGGGTAGAAATTTAAGGAATGTATCAGCGAAAATCTTCCCAAGTTGAACCTGCGCTGCCGTGGTTAGATGCAGCCTATCCGGTTCAAGTGGCAGACCCTTGGCATCAATGGTTCGCAGGTTCATTAGGTCAATTCCCATCTGAGCTTCTCTAACAATCTCTATAAAAGGTCTTGAACCTTTACCTGATGCTAGAGCCACCTACCAAGCAACAACCAACCAACATTATTGAAGAAAGTTGAAAATGCAAGTCTAACTTATTAATTGTTAATATGTCTAGTGACTCTTGTTGACATGACTTGTTTCAAACTTCGAATTAGTATATAAATACAAGTGATATGAATTAGTATATAATACATGTGATATTAGTGATTTATATCTTATACCCATGTGAAAAGTGATATTGTTTTATTTGAAAAGTGGGAGGATGGATAAGTGAGAAGATGGAAAATATTTAGTTTTTCCTCTTCTGTGTCCGGTTGGAGAAGCGGAAAAGTGGGATGGTGAAAAAGTGGAAAGGTATAAATTGACTATTATACCCTTGTTAATAGTAACATTGAAATGAAAAAAGAAAAAAAAAAGTTCAACGTTACTGAATGTTGAGAAAAAAAAAAAAAAGGTTCAACGTTACTGAACGTTGAAATGAAAAAAAAAAAAAAAAAAAAAAAAGAAAAGAAAAGAAAAGAAAAGAGAAGAAGAAGGTTCAATAATATTGAACCTTCAGTAACGTTTGAAAAAAAAAAAAAAGTTCAACATTACTGAAGGTTCAGTAATGTTTAAAAAAAAAAAAAAAAAAACCTTCAACATCAAGTGGGATGGGGGCATTTTAGTAAATGCCCCCATCCCATGTTTTCTCCCCCATCATTTTCCACCCAATTTGGGAGGAAAATTTTTGTGGGTCTGGGAGGAAAATGTTCCTCCCGGTTTTCCATCATCTTTTTCTTTTCTCTCTAAATGAACAGTTAAAAATATTTATTTTCCTCCCTTAGTTTTCTATCCTCCCTATTTTCTCTCCAAATGAACGCATGCTAAGTCATTCATTATTTACGAAACAGATGTACTGACTGCTTGTTGGTTGTTACCCAAAAGTCTATACTCCTAGTCTTCCACTAGTTGCCCACCATATGCATTTTCTGCACTATCTATTATTTCTATCATGATTTAAAATATATAAAGTGGAGTATATTAAAAAAAATTATTTATGTTACATCAGAGGTTGGCCATCTAGCTTGTAATACAATAACTCAACCCATTACGTAGATTCTTGGAAACCACAATAGACCATTTTACATTATTATCAATTATTTCTCAGTAAACCAAACCTCGTTACCAGATCATACAAAACTAGGTACAGTGTCTCTGAAATTATCAATGTATGAGGTTTGGTAGTAATTCTATGCATAAAATGGTCTATAAAATAACTTATGTACTAAACTAGAAGAAACCCCAACCAACTGGACGAAAATAAGATTAAAGTTTGGAACAAAAAAGATAGAAACTTTATCAAAAGAGAAGAAACAGTATACATGTATATTGAAAATTAATACTTAATCTAAGTGAAATCGTGTACATACCTGGATTATAGGGAGCATAGGAGACTGCAAATCATCTCGGACGTCTAAGAAAAACTTCTTTAATTTTGCTTTATAGGATTTGGCATCTTCTTGACTCTCTGTATCACTTTCTCCTTGATACCATAGAAGCGCCTGGATTGTCCCACCATTTTGCACAGAAGCTTGAGCCCTCTTCATCATCTGTTTGTAATGGAAAGTCCCTTTTTCCCACAGACTTATCTTAGTCCCTCCTACGGCACAAGGAACCAGACCAATGATCCCAAAATTTGGAGCTTTACCCAACACATAGTTTGCAAAAGCCATGCCTGGTCCAATCCCATTAATATTTTTGAAATCAAAATCCGAATGGAGAGGCTCTTGGGCTAAAACCCACGTCAGATCTGCACTGAGTTTGAGAATGGAGGGGTTAGGAGAGCACTGGGGTGGGACAATGCCATCCCATGTGGCTATGCCGGTAATGGTGTTGTTGACCACGCCTCCACGTCCGGCCATGTTGCTTTGTCCAGCTAAGATGAATATGTTTTTGCTTTGTTGTTGGAGTTGTTGGGGTCTCACTGACCAGGATTGAGTCACAATGAGGAGTAAGAAGAAAAAATGAAGAACCATCCCTTTGCTCTCTCACTTTGCGGCTCAATGTGGCAAACAATGTGAGTGTCCCCTTTGAAAGTAAGATGCTTGCTTCTTATGGGTCTGTTGAAAAAGAATTTGGGTGCAATACAGAGTGTGAATCAACTACGGATCAGTCTTTTCACTGTTTTTAACTTGTAAAGAAATGCCACGCCAGAATACAAGGAATAATATTAGTATCACTACACAGTAAATAGAAGGGAAAGAAAAGAATATTCAATAATTGGTAAAGTTTCACGGCCGCATACTCTGTGTAATAGTCACTCTACAAGTATAAGTGCTTGTGGGATGTGGAAGTAAGGGTTGAAATTCAAGTATTCAAGAGAAAATTTTACACATATATACATTTAGATTAGGTTAGAGTATAATTTTTATCTTATATCCAAAATAATAATAATAATAATAATTGGTAAAGTTTCTTGTTTGTTGAGCTTAAGAGTGAATGTTGATTGTGTTGAAGCAATTTTCTCTTTATGCATGTATACAACATTAGGCCTTCCACCTCCCTTGTTATAGAGACCGTGTTCTTTGTATCTAGAGACTGTGTTCTATGCATCAGAACGTAGTCTTCAATCCATTCAAGGTATACTTCACTTCAATTCAAAATTTCAAAGTCTTCAAGCCGATGTAAAGTAGGTTTTGTGAGAAAGTTGTTCAATTAGACCATATTAACGCTTACCCTTCCTAAAGGGTAGAGATAACGCTTGGCCTTCAATAGGGCATGGACCAAACATATGCACATTGGTCATTTATTTATTTGCTCAATCTTCTTTCTTTTGCATCGTAATTAATTCTGGTCTTTGTTAGCATATGCATATTGCTCATAAGGAAAACTAATATAACAAATAATGAATTGGATCCTGTATGGAATATATGAATCTGTATATGGTAAATATAGATAGTTACCTTGTCTATGCATTTCTGGGGTGGTCCTTCAAGTATTGCTTGCCATGGTGTTAAATAATTCATTGGATCCGTATATATCGCACTCAACTTTACTCTATTTTTTAAAGTTATATTACATTTTTCTACTTTTCTTGGTCATTGGTCATGTAACTTTTACTTGATCTTATATAATAGAAATTTGTTCTCTCTTTTTCAATCATGGCAATTTCGGTAGGTTTTGTGATAAAGATTGTTCAATTTGACGATAACACTTAGCCATCCAAGAGGGTAGAGGTATTGACCAAACATGCCCTCGGTCCTTCGTTTATTCATTTGCTGAATCTTTTTTATAATTGCATTCATAATAGGATTTTAATTTATTGTAAATCTTAAGAAGGGCGATTCAAACTCTATACATCTCCTTTAAAAACATTAAAAAAAAAAAAATTGTCCATTGACCTAAAGGCAAATGGTGCAATAGGATTAAGACAAAATACACTAGTACCGTGCGTTTGTGTGCTGCGTTTTGCAGCGTTTTGCGTTTTAAGCGCGATACCAAGCACTGTTCTCGCTTTAGGTAGATTATTTGATGTACGGTGAGTTTTAAGTTTCCAATTTTAACTCTTTATTTGTTACAGTGTTTTTAGTTTTTAGTTTTCAGTAAAATAAGCGGTATCCAAACTACCCTTAGTCTTTCAAATTTACATATTGACCACTTTTAGTCACTATTGGTCATTTTGGCTAGTTCCACCAAGAATTGCCAATTTGGTCTTTCGATGCAATGAATGCACAGTGCGAATAAGGAAAACTAATAATATATTATTAGTTTATTGTTTATAAAAAAAAGAAAGGGAAACTAATAACATATTAATTTTCATTAAAAAAAATCATGAATTGATCTCGTATAGAATATATATATATATATATATATATGAGAAATGACATGCCTACAACATTTTTACAATATTTTTATAACAAATCCTAAGTGGTTGGTTGTTACTAGTTGTTATTGTTGGAGCAAAAAAGTAATCTTAGTGTTAGGTTCAAATTTGAACCAATAACAACTAACCACCTATGATTTGTTGTGAAAATGTTGTAAAAATATTGTGGACGTAGCACCTCTCTCTCTCTCTCTCTCTCTCTCTCTCTCTCTCTCTCTCTCTCTCTCTCTCTCTCTCTCTCTCTCTCTCTCTCTCTCTCTCTCTCTATATATATATATATATATATATATATTTTTGAAGCCATCTCGTTTAGAATATTTGAATATGTAATTAGCTTGTCTATGCATTTGCCCTGCTATTAATGATATATATAAATTTCATTAATAAAAATAGTTTCATTTATAGAATTTATAAAATTAATCATATAATTTTATTTAAAATAAACAAGTAATGCACAACTATAATTAATCAATATATGCATTTACTCTATTGAGATGAAATTCTAAATAAAGAGGATCTCAAAGAATGCTTCACATGGTAGAATTTCATGCTCTCCCCCATTGATTTAAAGGTTTTGTGTACATCATATGTTGGTTTGGATAAGCTACATTATTTTTTGGTAGCTCATTTACTTAAAATGAGATTCAAAAAACAAATTGCTTTAAGAAAATAAACAAATAGGTTAACTTATTTCTAATTCACAAGCAAAGAAGTCAATTTATTCAAACTCAAAGGATTATAAAAATAAATAAATAAATAAAAAATAGTACATTTTTGTGGGTTTTGAAATGAAAATTTTAAAGCCCTTAGTTTTGACTCAACAAATTAATACTACATGTGAGAATTGAGAAAGAATAGTCTTTTATATTTATATATATATATATATATATATATATAATTCAATAATTACATTGAGAAAGAGGAGATTTCAATTCTAGATGTTTTTATTGGAGAAATCAAGAGATGCTAGTAAAGCAAAGCTTTTGGCAAACTCTTTAACAATTTATATCAAATTATAAAAGTGATTGTCGTTATATACACGCATATGAGTGGTACGTAAGTAAAATAGAGTTTGCTACATGTACAATAGGCTTTACGGCCTTCGGCCTTTTATTCCAACAATACAAATGACATTCTATTAATAAATTAAAGACAATTTGATATGAACTGATGTGATCCCTAAGTATACCAAGTAATTTCTTGTAGTTTCGTATAGGTATGGTTAATATGTATTGTGCTGGATTTGACGAAAAAGTGTACAAAAAAACAGATCCTTGAAAAAAAATTTTGATTATTTATAACAAAAGAAGAGAAAAAAAAAAAATTGTATTGTTGCGTACCAAGCTCAGAACTCAGAAGCATAAAGAGAATAATCCTAAGTACAATCCTAGTCACATGTAATAAAAGGTAGAAATCCTGGTATGCTATATTTGAAACAGTATATATGCTTCTGAATAAGAAAACAAAGAAAAATTGAAACAATATAATGTAGTGGGCTTTTGGACCATGGACCCAATAACATAAAATGGTGGGGTTGGACAAGCTCTAATAGCATTTGAAAAGAAGTGAAAAAGTTGGGGTTTATTCTGAATGTGTATTCTTTATAATGGGACCATTTGCTACTTCGATCAGGGTTTCGTAAGGAAGCCTTGAAGGTTTATAAAGAAATTATCTCAAAAGGAATTAAGTCTAGCCCAAAAACTTTGAAGTTTTTTGGGAAGAGAAGAGATGTGGGTTATGTGTAATCTACAGGCCCAGTTTGAGTTATTGAAGTTCAAGTTAGTAACAGTTAGTGGCTTCTATTGATATTTCCTCAACTGGCAGTGGATGATTATTGAAGACCTTTGTCCCATCAAGCACAGTTTCTTTGGAAGTGAAAGGAAGAAATTATGTTCATAAGTTTAGGGGCATAGCAAATTACGTAATTTTTTTTCATGATTGTTGTATGTGCAAGTTAGATTTTTGAGATTACTTTGAAAAAGATCTCTAAAACCTTAACAATACATTTAAACACCATCTTTGTTAAAAATAATGTTTTTGTATTTGTAAAAAAATGAAGAACATGAGAGTAAAGTTGCAAGAGAAATATACATAGGTTTTTTTAACATGGAAGCTCTCTATGTTGGGAGAGGGAGAAAACCACATATATAAGCCAATTGAATATTCCAATATTTTCTGAGAATGGTTACAATGGAGAAAGAGAGAAGGAAAGCAACGGATATCAGAGAAAAAAGAGATGGGAAGAAGGCTTCCACCGTAGTGTTAAAGTGTCTCCTTCATTCATTGAGTCATTTCCTTCTTTAATAATGGTGGAAATGGGCATGTGTCACTTTCCCAATGGGTAAGATGTTACCTTCCCATTAGAAAAGGACAAGGTGGAGTCTTGACAAAATGAGACCACATGTATTTGGTGCTTCTTTGACAAGTGTGCTTATGCATGTACTACATGCAATAATGCTTCTTCAACAAGCTGGCCCTCTACTGTAGTATTCCCAAAACCCGTAGCAAGCAGTTGTGATTTGTTGCTGCAACTGTAATGGTCCTTGACTAATCTTTTTTTATTTTTACTTTTTTTTGCTGATAATATCAAGTCAACATCCATTAATAAGTAAGAAGTCAGAGAGTACAACATTAATCAAGCTACATTGTAAGGCTATTACTAGACAATACAAAGGTTCTGTGAAAACCCAAATCAAGCAATTTAAGCAGAGCCTCCACTAGAGCTTCTTGGGCTACAAGGTGTTGAGTTGGTTTTCTACAACTAGCACCACCTCTAAACAGAAGACCACCTTCCATCATCCTAGCTTCAAATGCAAATTCACATCTTTTTGTTCTACGATTCCTGGCTGCACCCACCTTGAGAAGGACTTCCCAACTTGGAGTAAGCATTGAGATACTTGACTTTGCCTTGAAACTTTGTCTCTGACACTGTTAGGATTGAAATGCCTCTCTGTACCTGCAAATAAGAGATTGGGACATTAGCACAGCTTCCCTAGGATTAGGGACCTTTCCTTTATGCAGAACCATATTTTTATGATTCCAAATTGACCAAAAAATAGTGAACAAAGCCTGAAAAAACTCCATTTTCGTGTTGCCTGGGATATCATTAGTCTTGATATAGTTCCAAATCCATTGTTTCATTGAGAGAGTGTTAAGTTCTATTGTTTTGATTGCAAGATCAGATCCATGCCAGATAGCTCCTGCGAAAGTACACTGAAGGAAGAGATGAGAGGTAGATTCCACCTCTGAATCACACATCAAACAGTTAGCATAAGTCATAACTCCCCTCCTTTGAAGAACTTCAAACACTAGTAAGCTATCCTGCATAATTTTCCAAACACAAATAAGAATTCTAGTAGGTAGTTTGATCTTCCAGAAGAACTTCCAATTTGAGTGAGACAACAGATCACTTGTAGCTTCATTTCCCATGGATGTGGGTTGATATTTTTGTAAAAGCAAGAAAGCTTGAGCCACCTGATAATTCCCTGAAGAGGAATGCTTCCAGACTAGCTTATCAAGATTAGAATTTGTTTTAGGAATAGGAGTTTTCATGATCTCTCTACAAGTGGGGTATGTGTATAATTTCCTTAGCATATTACAATTCCAGGCCTTAGAATTTGGATCTATCAGGTCAGTCACCGTACCATTGGTCAAATTAAGCTCCCTTAACTTATGACCTGGAGCTTGAAACCAATCTAGATGATTGAGAGGTATTCGGTGCCTTGCACCCACTATCCATTTTCCTTCATGCAGTGCAGTATCTTGAGGGTTAGTAATAGCTCTCCAAGTCTAGGAGTGGTAAGGTTTGGGAGTATAATCTTTTAGAGTCCTAGGGAAATATTTGGCTTTGTAAGGTTCTAGCTAGTAGGGAGCTAGGATTACCTTGAATTTTCCAATACTGCTTAGCCAACATAGCCTGATTGAAAGCACTGAATCTTTTGAACCCAAGTCTGCCCTTATTCTTAGGAGTACACAGCTTATCCCATCCAATTAAATGTATTTTCCTAGTACCATTTTTATGCCCCCACCAAAAATCTCTAATGGTAGCATCCAATTTGTTGCAAATTTGTCTTTGGTACTTTAAAGCAAGAGAAGGTGTATAGTGGCATAGATTGCAAAACTGCTGAGATTAGAGTTGCCCTCCCTGCCTGAGACATCAATTTAGCACTCCAACCCTGAAGTTTTGTTTGAAGTTTCTCTACCAAATCCTCAAAGTCTACAACTCTTCTACCTTTATATTTGAAATTAAGACTTAGATATTTGCTAGGATTATGAACTAAATTAACTTGCAATGCATCAGCTAAGGATTCCTGAATAGAAGTATGAATATTAGGAGAGCAATATAAATAAGATTTCATGAAGTTGATGCTCTAACTTGAGAGGGAGCAATACCAAAGGATTATGTCCTTCAAATTGTTCAGAGAGTTCCTATCATTTTGAAAGAAAAATAAAGAGTCAACATATAAAAGATTAGTAAAGGAGAGCCCATTTCTACCTAGTTTGATCCCTTTAATTTTCTTTTGGCCTTTTGCATTTATAAGAGCAATGGACAAAACATTAGCACAAAATAGGAACATATATAGGGAGATTGGATCCCCCTGTCTTACTCCTTTGGTTGGAATGAACTCCTAAGTAGAGCTGCCATTTAGAAGAAGAGTATATTGCACTGAGGAGACACATTCCATGATCCTGTGGACCTAAGTACTACCAAAATTCATCGAGATCAGCACTGCCTTAAGGAAATTCCAACTTACCCTATCATAAGCTTTGCACATGTCCACTTTGAGTGTCTCATATCCATTTTTCCTACCCTTCTTTTTCTTAAAAGTATCAATAATTTCATATGCAAGGAAAATATTATTTGAGATATTTCTACCTTGTATAAAGGCACTTTGGTATGGTGATATGAGTTTATCCATTAAAGGTTTCAACCTATTAACCATTATCTTGGATATGGTCTTATAGGTTACATTGCAAAGACTTCTTGGCCTAAATTGAGAAACCTCCTCTGGCACAATCACTTTAGGGATAAGGGTAATTAAAGTTTTGTTTAGGACTTTTAGCATTGAGCCTAAATGGAAGAAAGCATGTACCTAGTTTAGAATATCCTATTTCACTATATTCCAAAACTCTTGGTAGAAAAAGCGTGGAATGCCATCCGGACTAGGGGACTTGTGTGGGCCTAATTGGAAGACTGCTAATTCAATCTCAAGATCTATAAGAGGTTGTTCAAGTTGAAGTAACTGTTGGTGGGTCAACTTTGGAATAGGAAGATGTTCTAACTCACCAAAAAATCCATTCAACTGATTTGGGATTTGTTTCAGTGAATCTATTCTTAAAATGAGATACCATAATACTTTCAATTTCCTCAAAATTCTCAATCAAGGAGTCCTCTACTTTCCTTAAGCTTACAATCCTATTTTTGGCCCTCCTTTATTTAACCACAGTTTGGAAATACTTTGTATTCCTATCCCCTTGAACAAACCAATCACATCTAGCCTTTTGAGCCCATTTAATCTCTTTTCTAATCAGCAAGTCCTCTAACTCTTCTCTGAGATTTTTTCCCCTCCTAGCATCCTTTAGGGTGTGAATGGAGTCCTGCAAGTTCTGAAGGAGTTGTTGTTTGGTCTTTATTTCCTTTTCGACTCTTCCAAACACCTCCTTGTTCCATTTAATGAACTGTTTCCTAAGATTTGCCAATTTTTTCTGAAGTTGGAATGCTCTTAACCCATTAACAGTCACTCCCCAGGCATTTTGAACTACATGTTGACACTCATTATGATTTACCCACATCTTCTCAAACCTAAAAGGCCTTCCCCTAAAATGGTGATTATTTTCTAAATCGAGGAGAATAGCACCATGATCAAACCTAATAATAGGGTGGTTTTGGAGAACATATTATGGATAAGAATTGATCCAATCCATAGTGGCAAAAGTCCTATCCAATTTTTCCATGACAAATCTTTCATCCTCCTTACGATTCATCCATGTGTACTTTTGACCTTTAGCCTCTAGTTCACACAACTCTAATTCACTCAGGGTTTGTTGAAACAAATCAGCTCCAATAATCTTCCTGGAGTTAAAAGCAAATTTGCCCTCATGGGATAGGATTTAATTAAAATCCCCAATGCAAAGCCAATTCATCTAGGCTATGTGCCTGAAGTGTTTAAGCTCTATCCAAACTTCCTCCCTTTTAGTACGATCAGGTTGCCCATAAATGAAAGTTATAGAAAGAGGTGTACTTTTATGATCTAGCAGTTCTGAGTGGATCATATGCCTCGAGCTGTATTGGACTGTAAGCTTCATCTCCCGTGAACATCCTAACAAAAAACCTCCACTGAAACCTTCTCTTGGGACTTCCCATCCATTCAAAAAATCACACTTTCTCAAAACATCCAGTCCTTTGCCTTTATCCAGTTTACTTTCTATAAAAAACAAAATGTTGGGTTTAAATTCCTAGGCCTTTTTTTGACATTGGAGAACTGCAGAGGGGTTGCCCAGCCCTCTACGTACAGTTCCAACTCAAGACCCTCATGGCTGTTGGGGAAGCTGATGAGGGCCAGCTTCCCAAAACCCATTTTTTGATTCAACAATGGTAGTAGATGCAAGATTTATTTGTTGTAGTTCTTGTAGGGTACTAACAATTGACTGACTTTCTTTGTCAAAGAATCCACAGCATAGCCTTTGTCTAATATTCCTTTCAAACCTCTCTATCTCTTTCCTAATTCATTTCCTTGAATTCTCAGACAGAAAATCCTTCTCAAGTATGATGTTGCAGATGATGTTTTTGCTGGAGTATTAGGAAGAGGTGGGCCAAGGCCTAAGGTGACCAATTCAAATGGGCTTATGTCACTCACCCTTCCTTCCATGTGATAGGTTGGGCTAGCACTAGAGCAGATTGCACGTGGGCTTGGGTCAGCTGTAGCAACCTCATGGGCTATCTCCTAATCATTTATACCATTTGGTTTACCATTTAGAGATTGGGTTGTCACGGCCTGATCAGGTAGGAGGCTCAGCCTAGTGCTCGACCCTTCCAATTCAAATCTGAATCTCCCGCGGTTAACTCTCTGCAGTAAAGATTCAATAAAAGAGTCTGGAGACTCGGGCATAAGGTCATTCATCCAAGGTCTAAGCTGCACAGTTTTAGGCCTTTCCTCATTCAGATTGTCCAAGTTAAACAACACCGCTGTCGTTTCACTCTCTGTATCCGTTGCTTCAAAATCTTGGTGCTGACTTTGTTCATTAGTAATGAAAAGGTCATTCCCTTCAATCCATGCCCAAGGAGGTCTTGTGGAGAATGTATTTGTTGCAATCTGCTCAAACTTGGTTAATTGTCTAGTTTGTAGGGATTGAATCAGTTGTGGCTAAAGAGTTTGCTGGTGCTGGAGGTACTACTCCATTGTTCAAATTAAGGAGATTAATCGCAGCATTTAGTATGGATTCATTATGATTAGGTTGAGGAGCAGAGTTGGCTTAGGGAGCAAGGTTGTGTGTTTGCATGGGAGTTTCTAGTGGTTGTGTGGTGATGTGTATTGGATGTTGGGGTGAATGTGGTGGACTTGGTGTACTAGGGTCATGGAACTTAGGAAAATGGTTTAAAGGTTTTACATGTCCTAAGGTTTGGGTTAGATGTCCAAAACATATTTTTGTTGTCCATCTTTTCCTATAAAAAGCTCACAGATCATTTGAAAACTATGGTTGTAACGTATCAAACCTAAACTGAACCTGATGAAGATCTTGAATTCTTATTCTTTGTCTGTACAAGTTTCTTTCAATATCATCCGTGCACTAAGAACATTGCCTTTGAGTATGTCCTATTAAACCACACCGATTACATAATTTGTGAACTCTCTCATATCGGCATTAAATCCAGAAGTGAGATCTTTCATCTGTTCTTAAGTTAAAACCTGTAATAACCGGCAACCATGGGTCTACCTTGACCTTAACCCGCATAAACTTAATGTTTTTAGGCATTCAATCTTCCCAATCAACTTGTTCCACAATACCCATCAATTGTCCCACGGTACTCTAGTAGCTCTAGATATTGGTATTTAAGAGGAAGACCATGAAATTGAACCCAAATTGAAATGTAATTTAAATGAAAACGATTCAGTACTAGGTTAGGTCTCAATTTCTCTAAAACTAGCAAAGCCCTTTCCAAAGCCCACGATCCTTCATTACAGATATGCTAAAGATCTTCAATGTATTCAAAATGCAAAATATAGAATTATGATTCACGACCCACCACAGGTACTGGTCCTTTGAGCCTCCAAGCAACATTAATAATATTTTGAAAGAAACTCACCTAGAATTTTCGATAATCTAGAAGGAAGCCAATAGCACACCTATTCCAAAACTCCCTTTGAGTAGCAACATCATCTTGGTCAGGTCTTATAATAGGTCCGTGTTTGACAAAAGGTATCTAGTCCTCGCTTGATAGCAAATCAAATTCCATCTCCTCTGTTGACATGTCCCCACTATAGTTTGTGTCATTACTATTGGTCCAATGATATTCTCTTGCTTCAATGTTATTGTCCATAGGTCCAGGAATAGCAACAACACCTTGCATGCATTGGGAGCAAGGTGCCAACGGACCAACCTCAGAACTAGAAAAGGAGAGAACACTTAGAATAAATGACAAAGACAGAAGAAGAAAAGGGGAAAAGCACAAAAAAGAAAACAAGTGATTGGAATGAAGAGTAGAGACAGACAAAGCAAATCCAACTAAACAAGGGGGAAAAAGAAAGGCAGAAGACAAAGGAGGAGTAACACCAAAAGGAAAAAGAATGCAATTAGAGCAAATCACAAAAGGATCCAAGGGTCAGAAGTTGACTTGAAAGGATGTATTACCACGCGACTAACATGCAAGGAAAAAGGACCTAAAAGGAATGACAGGAAGCTATAGAAATGAGCAAAAAATTAAACAGGACAAGAAAGCTTCACCTACTAGTTTAAAAATAGCACACAGAAAACAAAAAGGAATAAAAGGGGGGAAGGGGAAAAACACACAACTCAAAAATATACTGCCGACAGTAACTCTGAAGAGAGAAAGGCTTTAGAAGAGAGAAAGGCATTTTAGGACTTAGCTATTTAACAAAAGAAAGAGGATTCAAATATCTTTGGTATGAAGTACAACATTTTTTTTTTTTTTTTGAGCATCATTTCCTTCCTTGACTAATCTTGATATTACTTTTACCCACTATCTTGGACACGTGGACCACAACTAATGGCTATATGCTTTCTTTCTTACACATCTATTTATCTTTCTTTTCTTATTATTTTGCTATGTCTTGGAGACGTGGTGATGGTGGATTGACTCATTATGAAGCAAATCCAATATGCCTCACTTTTGTGACCTCATATATTGTGAAACAAATTGTGAAATTTGTATCAACAAGAAATTAATCTACTTCATGTGAAATTTGTATTGTAAAATTAATCTATCTTGCTCTTCTTGAGTTCGTTTGCCTTTCTTTGTTGGAGTGTTGTGGTATAGATTTGTTTAGGATATTGGTAGTGCATGGTAAAATATGTAATTTGCTAGTCTGTTGCATGATGGTTCTTTCTACTTAGAGCATTCTTAGCAAAGGTGTCATATGCTATAAATGCTATAATTTAATATCAAATTTTAAAAAAGTACCTTCCATCAGATGTGCTAAATGTTTTTAATCTTGACATCTACCACAGTGGGCTACTAGAGATAGCAGCCCACTATAGCAAGATGTTAAAATAAAAAAAATTGTTTGTTTAATGAAACACTGTAGCAATAATGGATGTATGATTGTGATTCTAATTCCATGATGGCAGGCAAGACACATTCTAAAATTGAGAAGAGTTTTCTTGTGTTTGAGTGTTCCTTGATATTTGTTATCTATATTTTTTTGTAGGTAAAAAGCTTGGTAATAATGCTACAAGCAATATGTCCATGGAAGAATTATGGCAAGCTTTCTTTGCTAATCCTGTGGATTGGTGGGATAATAGGAAGAACAAGGTGTGCAATTATGAAACTTAACTGACTTCATTGAAATGTCATGTTAATGTTGTTCCTTCTACCAAATAATAATGATATAATTCTTTATACTAAATGATAATAACAGGAAAAAAGAAAAAAATAGGAACCTGAACTTTTAGTATCGTCCAACTAATTTCTTGTTTATGCTTGCAGCAAAAGCATATGATGAAGCCTTAAATGTTGGTGTGTTTTTGCTTTCATAAATTACAGATTAACCCAAAGTATCCAGATTTTAAGCACAAAGATACTGGAGAAGCTCTATGGGTCGAAGGCAGGTGCAATCCACCATGGGTGAAGTCCCACTTGCAATACTGGATACAAGAATGGGGTCTTTTTACGATCAAGATGCTAGGTTGGACGCAAATTTAGTGTCCGGTGATAAATTTTTGCCTTTCTAAGTGCTCATTTTGTTGAACTTTAAGTAATGGTGCCAATGGGGCAGTTTCTGTGTAGATTTCCCTCATTTGACTGATTCTCTGGAAGATCTTTGGAGACTTTGTTACAGAGTTTGTAGTCTATAATATGGATGCCACATGATGTGTCAATTATTAGTCACTGTATATTCATTTGGCTTCAAGGTAGGGGTGTCAATTCGGGTTAGCCTGTCGAGTTCGTGCCGTGTCGAGATAAGAGTATTCGACTAAATGGCTTAACCCTAACTCAACTCGACCCATTTAATAATCGTGTCATGATCCTTCAACCCTAACCTGACCTGTTAATAAGGCAGGTTGATCTGACCCAACCCATTTAACATGTTTAATAAACGAATCGTGTTGAGTTGACACGAATGTAACACAACTCATTTCAACCTGCATAATATTAAATATAACATCCATTAGAAATAATTTTTCTTTTCATCCCAAAAAGCAGTGCATACACTTCAAGTCTTCAACCTACATTCAAAATAATATAGTTCAACAAAAATATAACATTCATTTAGAAATAAATTCTTTACACTCCAAAAGATGTGTATACACTTCAACTCAAATTCAAAATAACAAAGTTTAACAAAAATAAAATAACATAGGTCAACAAAAATATAATATTCTTGGAACTCGCCAAATGCTAAGTATCAATATTATAAGAATTTGAGCAAACAGTAGACTAATCCTGACTATGACCACGATTATCATCTATAGATTCTTTGTTGATGTCCAAATTCATAACATCTTCCACAAGCTTATCCAATTTCATTTGTGCAAGTTCTATGCCAAAAAAAAATAAATAAATAAAGTATTAGTAGTTCTAGGGTCTGTAAAGTTTCAAATTCCAATTATATCCCTTGTAAATTTTTGTAATTACTCACTTTTCTTTTCAAATTTAAAATATATGTTGGATATAAAAGGTATTTGACAAATCTAAAATAAAATAAGGCGAAAACCACATTTTAGTCTCTACATTTTCACGCGATTCTCACTTTGGTCCCTATCTTTTATTTTCACCGATTTTAGTCCCTAAAATAAAAAATGTGATCTCGTTTTCATCTTTACCGTCAATGCCTTAACAGAAAAATCCTAGGTGGCAGAAGAAACACCCTGTTAGCTTACGTGGCGCTGATGTGACAATTAAATATTATTAAAAAAATATGTCACGTCAGCATTTTAATTTTTTTAAGGCCACGTCAAAAATTTTTTTATAAAAAATTTAAAGTTAAAGAAAAACCTTAAATTAATTTAAAATTTTAATTAAAATATTATTTTCTTAATATTCATGTTCTTCACATGAACTCACCCAGACCAAGAACTCAACCCCAGGTAAGAAGAACACAAACAAAAACACATATAGAAGAAAAAAATGGGCCACAATTCACGCTTATCTCAAAAATTTTTATCCCCACATCACTAAAATTATATTGTGCTAATCATCATTCAATTTCTTATCGGTGACCAACTGAGTCCCCAGCTCCACCAACACCGCGAGGCGGTGGCTCTAACCTGGATCGGAGGTGGAGAGGAGGAGGGCTTGGCGTCCCGATGCGGCCATAGAGTCCTAATGGCCGCCGCCACAATCACAATCACAATCAGTCACAACCAACAACACCACTTCCACCTCCACCACCATCAACATCCACCACTGCCAAATCAATACCCACAAACCCAAATATAAAATTAAAAAAAAAAAAAAAAAACAAATCAGATATTATTTCTGCCACAACAACCAAACCCAAGACTTGCGGCAGCCAACGGTGATTTGAACAGCCCCCCGACAATTTGAGCATTAATAGCCCCACGCTAGCCCACGGCGATTTGAACCCGCCCACGGCGATTTGAGCCGTGGCCACCCACATGCACCCACCGGCCCACGACGATCTGAATCACGGTCACCCAAAGCCCAAAAGCTGATCTGTCACGTCGATCTGCCACCACCAAACCTGGCCACCGATTCAACTCCACCACCAAAACACCACCACCGAAACCCCAACTTGGTTCTTTTTTGTTTTCAGAAAAATCTGAGGACTTTGTTGTTTTGGGGTGTTTTTGGTTGAGAGAGAGAGAGAGAGAGAGATTTTTGAAGTGTGACCCATTTTTTTCTTCTGTATGTGTTTTTGTTTGTGTTCTTCTTACTTGGGTTTGAGTTCTTGGTCTGGGTGAGTTCATGTGAAGAACATGAATATTAAGAAAATAATATTTTAATTAAAATTTTAAATTAATTAGATTTAAGGTTTTTCTTTAACTTTAAATTTTTTATAAAAAAATTTCTGACGTGGCCTTAAAAAAATTAAAATGCTGACGTGGCATATTTTTTAATAATATTTAATTGCCACATCAGCGCCACGTCAGTGCCACGTAAGCTAACAGGGTGTTCCATTTGCCACCTAGGATTTTTCTGTTAGGGCACTGACGGTAGGGATGAAAACGAGATCACATTTTTTATTTTAGGGACTAAAACCGGTGAAAATAAAAGATAGGGACTAAAGTGGGAATCGCGTGAAAATGTATGGACTAAAATGTGGTTTTCGCCATAAAATAAATATTTATTTGTTATACGAGTTAAACGGGTTGTATTAAGTGGGTTATTTCGGGTTGACATAAATAAATTGGCGTGTTAAACGTGTCTATTGCGGGTTACGCGGGTTGGCCAGCTTATGACACGTTTCTTATCGTGTCGCCTTCGGGTTGACCCGTTTATGACCCAAACTCATTAAGGCCTAACCCTAACCCGAAAAAATCCATGTTGAGTTCGTGTCGTGTTCGCGAGTTGGGTCGAATATTAACACCTCTACTTCAAGGTTATCTGGAACTTGAGTAACTGTTGTTGGGTATATAATAGGAAATTTTGTCTTGAAATCTAAATCATTCTTATAAAGATTATGATCTTCATCAGTCTAGAATGCTCTATCATAATTCATATGGTTCTGGCCATTATAACTTGGGCCCAAATCCAGCCAGCCTAAACTTGATGTAACTTTTTGTTTTTTGTCCAAATACTGTCTTGTACAGTTGTACTACTGATGGATTTTTTTCCTGGTTTCAGTCCACTAATATTTGTCACAACTTGGAACTTGTGATGCATCTAGGGCCTTAGATATACATATACCATGCATCTGTCACATTTGATTATGTTTAGGGCAAGACACTTTAAGAACATTAAAGATGGTATAGCGGGACTGATATGATATGTCAATCAAATGCATGCACTTGAAGCTATGTCATGTTATTACGGATGTACTAATATGTCAATCATTAGTAAGATCTCAATCGATTGTTTTCAATCACCTTATTTTCATTGCTAGCTAGATTTATCACCATAATAATGAAATCAAAAATCCCATTCAAGTAGATACTTTCACTTGAATAACATGAACACATTTTAAAGGAGAAGAGTCTTTGAGCACAAATGACATTGTAACCACAATAAAAATGTACAATCTTTTTCCCTTCCCATATTTCATAAGGATCTATTTCACAATTTTAGTATCTTCCCATATTTGCAAAAGCTATCTGATTGTTAGACAATGTTTGTTAGGATCATTCTGATACAAAGTAATAATGGAGCTATCAAAATGTTAAAAATAAAATTGGAAGAATATCTTGGTGCACTACTGCGAATAGGACTCACAATAGGACCACTGGGTAGAAATTTAAGGAATGTATCAGCGAACATCTTCCCAAGTTGAACCTGCGCTGCCGTGGTTAGATGCAGGCTATCCGGTTCAAGTGGCAGACCCTTGGCATCAATGGTTCTCAGGTTCATTAGGTCAATTCCCATCTGAGCTTCTCTAACAATCTCTATAAAAGGTCTTGAACCTTTACCTGATGCTAGAGCCACCTACCAACATTATTGAAGAAAGTTGTAAAATGCAAGTCTACTTATTGATTATTAATATTTCTAGTGACTGTTGTTGTCATGACTTGTTTGAAACTTCGAATTAGTATATAATACAAGTGATATTACTGATTCATGCCTATGTAAAAGTGATAATGTTTTATTTGGAAATAATAATAAATAAGTAAAATTGACTTTTAAGTCATTCATTATTTATGAAACAGATGTACTGACTGCTTGTTGGTTGTTACCCAAAGGTCTAAACTTCAAGTCTCCCACTAATTGCGCACCAAATGCATTTTCTGCACCATCTATTATTTCTCCCATGCTTAAAATATATATATAGTGGAGCATATTAAAAAAAAATTATTTATGTTACATCAGAGTTGGGCCATGTAGCTTGTAATAGAATAACTCAATCCATTACGTAGATTCTTGGAAACCACAATAGACCATTTTACGTTATTATCAATTATTTCTCAGTAAACCAAACCTCGTTAGCAGATCTTACAAAACTAGGTACAGTTTCTCTGAAATTGTCAATGTATGAGGTTTGATAGTAATTCTATGCATAAAATGATCTATAAATAACTAATGTACTAAACTAGAAGAAACCCCAACCAATTGGACGAAAATAAGATTAAAGTTCGGAACAAAAAAGATAGAAACTTGATCAAAAGAGAAGAAACAGTGTACATGTATATTGAAAATTAATACTAAATCTAAGTGCAATCGTGTGCATACCTGGATTATAGGGAGCATAGGAGACTGCAAATCATCTCGGACGTCCAAGAAAAACTTCTCCAATTTTGCTTTATAGGATTTGGCATCTTCTTGACTCTGTGTATCACTTTCTCCTTGATACCAAAGAAGCGCCTGGATTGTCCCACCATTTTGCACAGATGCTTGAGCCCTCTTCATCATCTGTTTGTAATGGAAAGTCCCTTTTTCCCACAGACTTATCTTAGTCCCTCCTACGGCACAAGGGACCAGACCAATGATCCCAAAATTGGGATCTTTACCCAACACATAGTTAGCGAAAGCCATGCCTGGTCCAACCCCATTAATCTTGTTGAAATCAATATCCGAATGGAGAGGCTCTTGGGCTAGAACCCACGTCAGGTTTGCACTGAGTTTGAGAATGAAGGGGTTAGGAGAGCACTGGGGTGGGACAATGCCATCCCATGTGGCTATGCCGGTAATGGTGTTGTTGACCACGCCTCCACGTCCGGCCATGTTGCTTTGTCCTGCTAAGATGAATATGTTTTTGCTTTGTTGTTGGAGTTGTTGGGGTCTCACTGACCTGACTTGAGTCACAATGAGGAGTAAGAAAAAAATAGGAAGAACCATCCCTTGGCTCTCTCACTTGGCCGCTCAATGTGGCAAACGATGTGAGGGTCCCCTCTGAAAGTAAGGTGCTTTTGCTACTTATTATGGGTCTGTCGAATTAGAATTTGGGTGCAATACAGAGTGTGAATCAATTACTTATTGGTATTTTCACTATTTTTTACTTGTAAAGAAATGCCACGTCAATATACAAGGAATAAATATTAGTATCAATAAATCATAAATAAAAAGGGAAAGAAAAGAATATTCAATAATTGGTAAAATTTCTTATTTGTTAAATAAGAAACTTTAAGCGGCAGGCTCCCATTACGAGCAGGGATTAATTGAGTTGTATGTAAGCTGGCTCGCAGGCTCCCATTACGAGCAGGGATTAGTCGAGTTGTATGTAAGCTAGCTCACACACCCCGTGAGAAACCAAAAAGAAAAGAAAAAGAATAAGGGATTAGACTAGCATATGAGCTATATAGTTGAAGCAATTTTGTCTAACTTGGGTGTACTGTGGATAGGGCTATATTATATATAGAGACTGTACTGAAGCAATTTTCTCTGTATGCATGTATACAACATTAGGCCTTCCACCTCCCTTTTTATAGAGACTGTTCTTTGTATCATTTACTATGTATATGCTGATTTCTATGCATCAGAACGTAGTCTTCAATCCATTCAAAGTATACCTCACGTCAATTTAAAATTTCAAAGTCTTCACGCCAATGTAAAGTAGGTTTGTGAGAAAGTTGTTCAATTAGACCATAAAGCTTAGCCTTTCTAAAGGGTAGAGATAAAAGCTTGGTCTTCAAAACGGCGTTGACCAAACATGCACATTAATTGGTCATTTATTTATTTGCTCAATCTTTTTTCTTTTGCAACGTAATTAATTCTGATCTTTGTTAGCATGCATTTTGCTCATAAGTGTTATTAAAAAAAAAAAAAAATTGCTCATAAGGACTCCTTTTTTTTTTTTTTTTTTTTTTTTTTGAGAAAAGCATAAAGAGAACTAATATACTTAACAAATAACGAATTGGATCCTATATAGAAAATATGAATCTGTAAATAAATTTTCCTTAAAAAAAAAAAAAGAAATCTGTAAATACAGGTAGTTAACTTGTCCATGCATTTTTGGGGTAGCCCTCCAAGTTGCTTGCCAATGCCATGTGTTAAATAATTCATTGGATCCGTATATATCGCACATTACTTGGTCTTATATAATAGAAATTTGTTCTCTCTTTTTCAATCACGGTAATCTCGGTAGGTTTTGTGATAAAGATGGTTCAATTTGACGATAACACATACCATCCAAGAGGGTGTCGAGGTATTGACCAAACATGCCCTCGGTCCTTCATTTATTCATTTGCTGAATCTTTTTTTAATTGCATTTGTGAGGATAAATGAGCCGAGTAAGAGTGTTGGGCTGTGGATCATGCCCGAGAACACATATGAGCCCGAGGATGGTCAAAAGATTTAATGAGTATCAAGGTTAATGAGCCAAGGAGAAGGAAAAATAATAGAGAGTTGGTGGTGTCTCCCGAGGAGTCGAGCTTTCTCGGGAAAGTATTGTGGAAGGTTAGAGCCCGGTCACCTAGAGATTGTTATGCAAGAGGTAATCATTCTTTTAAGGATAAATTTTAGGGAAAGAAACCAACAATAAAGGAAGAAATATCTGAAAAGAAGGCTACTACCACTACATTAAATACTTTGCACCTAATCAACAAATCACATTTATGTGAAAATAACACATGAACAGTGATATTTTAGTTTACAACTGCTCACAAAGCTTCTAAAAGGTTTTTGATGGGACAAGCATCCATAGGATCACTTACGGGATCAACAAGTGAAAGGTTGGGATGAAGGATGGAAGAACTATATGAGAAAAAGGCCTCCATAAAAAAGGGGCATGTAATCTTTGGGAAAAAAGAAAAAGAAAAAGAAAAGAAAGAACACCTTGTTCTTAGACAAAACTTGAGTACTTATAAGAACAACTCATTCTCAGACTTGACCAAGGAGTGTCATTCTCAAATTGTGTTTTCTAACCGGTTTAATCCATCTCAATTAAGGCCCATATTTGATTTACTGAAACGCTCTTTCTTGTAAAATTCACTCTCTAACAAATACATTGTATTGGGCTTGTTGGGCCATCATCAATTGTTAGCAAGCTGAAGGTCAAATTCGGGTCCTTACAGGATTCATAAGAGGATTTTAATTTACTGTACATCTTAAATAGGGGGATTCAAACTCTATACATCTCTTTTAAAAACATTTAAAAAAAAAAAATTGTCCATTGACCTAAAGACCAATGGTGTAATAGGATTAAGACAAAATACACTATTAGTCTCTCAAATTACATATTGAACACTTTGAGTCACTATTGATCATTTTGTCCAGTACCACCAAGTATTGCCAATTTGGTCTTTCAATGCATGCATAGTGCGCATTAGGAAAACTAATAATTGTTTATTGTTTATCAAAAAAAGAAAGGGAAACTAATAATATATTATTTTCATTAAAAAAAAAAAAATCATGAATTGATCTCGTATAGAATATTTGAATGTGTAATTCGCTTGTCTATGCATTTTTGAACTGGCCCTCTAAGTTGTTTGCCTTGGTATTAATGATAGGGTTAAGAGCATTCTTATCAAGCACTACAAAAGATTTAGCATTTATCATCTCAAAACACTACTTTTTCAATTTTAACACCTCATTTTACAATATACCAAACATCAAAATTTCTTTTTTTTTTTACAACTTCATTTAAATATTATTTCTCTATAATTTTTTATTCCTTTTTTGTTTTTATTTTTTTCACCCTCCCTTTCTCTGGTCTCACTGTCTCCCTCTCGATCTCGCTGTCTCCCTCTCTCCCTGGTCTCACTGTCTCTCTCTCTCCCTCTCGGTCTCACTGTCTCTCCCTCTCTCCCTTTCGATGACCCACACCTATGAGACCGATCAAGTCGACGATCCACGCCAGTCACGTTGATGATCCACGAACGCAGACCCACGAACCCAGACCCATGAACTCAGACCCACAAACCCAGACCCACAAAATTGCCGAAGCACATCAGACCACGACCCAAAACGCCAAATTCTTAACCCACACAACCATTACCAAATCTAACATCAAATCACTAACTTAAAAATAAAAAAAATAATAATAAAAAAAAACCACTGCGATAAAGATCGGCTTGGCTTGATGCTCCGGCCTGGGTTTCATCGGAGAGGGAGGCAAAGACATCGAGCAGAGAGAGCGAGAGAGCAGAGAAATGGGAGCAAGAATGAGAGATGGAAGAAACGAAAATGAAAGAGAGAAAAGAAAGTTTGGAGAAAGACGACATAAACAATATAAAATAATTTTTGATTTACAATCTTGCTACAGTGGGCTGGTAGACATAGCAGTCTACTGTAGTTGGATTGCAAAATAAATAAGATTTGAGAGTATTAATGGAGCATGCTTTTTAGTATTTATAGGATTTTGTATGTTAAATTTTAGCATTTATAAGATTTGTCCATCTTGATAAGAATGCTCTAAATGCAAAACTGACTTTCTAAATTTCTTCAGATTTCATTTCAGTTCTTTAACTTTGTTTTTATTCATTTCAAACCTCTAAATTTCAAGTTTATTTAGTTAAGACTTTTCCATTAAATTTTGTTATATGTTGTGGTTAATTTTTTAGTTTTATAAATTTTTCTTCAAATTTTTTAAATTAAAAAAAATTAATTAATGATTGAAAAATATTTTCTAGATATTTTTTTTCAAAAAATTTTAACAAAAGTTAACAGATATGCCTTAATTGAATATATCTGAAACTTAGAGGACTAAAATGAATAAAAACAAAATTAAATGATTGAAATGAAATATGAATAAAGTTAGAGGGTCAGTTTTGCATTTTAGCCTTAATGATAAATATAAATTTTGTTAATAAAAATAGTTTCTTTTATATATATTTTTGAGAAAACAGTTTCTTTTATAGAATTTATAAAATTAATCATATAATTTTATTTAAAATAATTAATTAATTCACAACTATAACTAATCAATACATGTATTTACTTTATTGAGATGAAATTCTAAATAAAGAGAATCTCAAATAATGATTCACATGGTAAAATTTCATGGTTTCCCACATTAATTTAAAAGTTTTGCGTACATCGTGTATTGGTTTGGATAAGCTACATTATTTTTTGGTAGCTCATTTACTTAAAATGAGATTCAATATACAAGTTGCTTTAAGCAAACACTACAAAAAAAAAGGGCTATTGCGGCGGGCCAGAAGCGCCGCTAAAGCCCAAAAAAGCGCCGCTAAAGGTACATATCACCAATAGCGGCGGGTGCTATTGCGGCGGGCGGCCCCGTCAGTGTTCCAGTGCCGCTGTAGGTATATTGCGGCGGTCACCAAAAACGCCGCTATAAATGTACCTTTTAGCGGCGGGGAAAGGTATAT
Source organism: Castanopsis chinensis (assembly GCA_032878915.1). NCBI lineage: Eukaryota > Viridiplantae > Streptophyta > Magnoliopsida > Fagales > Fagaceae > Castanopsis > Castanopsis chinensis. Next base: position 11,835,231 of record JAVQMG010000101.1, read on the forward strand.
TGCGGCGGGAAAAAAGTGCCGCTAAAGCCCGTTTAGAATTCGGGTCAATTGCACTTTTAGCGGCGGGCATGACCCGCCGCTGAAGTAGATACCTTTAGCGGCGGTCAAAAAATGCCGCTATAGGCAATCATTCAAAATGGACGAATTGCACCTTTAGTGGCAGGTCATGCCCGCCACTGAAGGTAGAGACCTTTAGCGGCGGGTCTGCCCGCCGCTAAAGGAAATCAATCAAAGTGGAGAAATTGCACCTTTAGCGGCGGGTCATGCCCACCGCTGAAAGTGGACACCAATAGCGGCAGTCAATAAGCGCCGCTATAGGGCTTCATTTAAAACAAAATGTACACCTTTAGTGGCGGTTTTTGACCGCCGCTATAGGTCTTTTTTTTTTTTTTTTTTTTTACCTGGTGAGTTTTAAAACCATTGTTTGAAAGAACCTGTTGGAAAAAACCTATAATACCAAACAATGATTCATAGACCTGTAATAACATAATACCACAAATGTTTAAACTAAAAATTGACTTGTGACTTTGGCACACTATTAGGTGATTACTGCAAGATTCTATCACATCAAACTAATCAAGACTAGGTTAGTGCATTTCTGACATATCAATGAGGATTAAGCCCCTCAACAATTAATCTAGTTGTGTGTGAGAGAAGGAGAATGTCACATCCAAGTTATTAGATTAAGCTAGTGTTGATTGACTCATATTTCACAACATTCAGTGTAATGTAGCGTATGCACTATATTTTTAAAATATAATGCTCATGAAATATGTAATACTTCCAACATAACTAAATAAATATTTTGAATTTCAGGTACATGAATGCACACCCTTTTTTTTAATAATGGTAAGTACTACTACTAAGTAGACCCTGCTACTCCAAGTCCAGTGAAGGTACACCTATTGAAACAATACTGTGTGTGACATTTCTCAAACATTAATGCACAATAAACTTTTGGAATACAGTTTATCACATATCAAAATCTCATATTAATCAATTACTTGTAGATGTGTAAAAACAGGAACTTAGAACCAGAGAAACTCAAGTAAACTACTTATTATTAAATATATAAATAATTTAGCACATATATGATCCCCATGGACAATTTATAACTTTGATGATTATTACAAGCACAAGTGTGAGAGTTAATGACAATAATAGCAATAGTAACCAGCTAATATGATAATCTTAATGAAGCCAAGAAAAAAGAAAAACACAAGTGCAAGGTATGACAACTAGAGCTTGGCTAAAGCTCAACATTACCATGCCTAAATCTAAGAAGTGCCTTTGCAAAAAAAATAACATTAAGCTTTAACTTTAGCTAAAACGCCAAGAAAAACATGAGCCCAACTTAAACTCTATAGGATTGGGCCAAGGATGACTTCCATTTGTGTATCACAGGACCCAAGAATTCAGCTTTGCATGGAACATGATGCATTTTGCAGTCAAACCAGCTATAGAAACAGCCAACTCATGCTAGTTGAAGGATAACATACCAACTCTTCAACCAACAACTGGCTCAGCTTCTGTCATTGGCAGCAAGACATCGATAGAGTTTGCGTATTGGTGAAACTGCAACCAGCCATAAAACATTGGATTATCTTCAGTTCAAAACTTACAAACGTTGAAGGAACCAAAACAACTGACTAGGTGAAAGCAGTATTAAGAAAGAATTTAAGTTTAGTCTCCACATTTCCTAATTGAAAGTAAATAGCAATAATATTCACTTACTCACTTTTCAAAATATCTCGAATTAAATTATTTATTTTAAACTATATTTTATTTAAAAAATTTATTTTTTATTTTTTCTCTTTATTGGCACACATCAATCTATTACTCTCTTCCTTTCGGTGACTAAACAAACCCAACGCGCTCGACCCATGGACAGCCCTACTAGCTGTACTAAAACAATCAGAAAGCCAAACAGTTCAAAGTTTCACAAACGCAGGAAAATTCAAACTTCCCAAACTGGCCAGCAGAAAGAGAAAGGCCTGGATCGACGCTACTATTCATAAACCTGAGGAAGTTTGCAGAAAAAATAAAAAATGGGAGTGACTTGCACGTAAACAATCGCAAAAACAAACACTTCAAATTTTCCTAAGCCCTAAAAAAGTATTAGACTAAAATCATTTTATTCACACAACATTACAAACCACAATAGATCCACACAACATAGATTCTGCAAAATGAAAAAAGAAAATGCAAACCTCACGGATAATTCAAGCAACGCAATTCAAAAGAACCAGTAAAAACATAGCATGAAGCAGTGCACACTCAGTTTGAACTTATTTATATTGGAAGCTCGAAGTTATGTAAAATTAAAATCCACATAGTTGGTATTAACATATCAGTGTTGTTAGTTAAAAACCTGGGAAGTGCGAGGAGTGTGATGATGAGAAAGACCAGGCCAAGAACTATGTCTGAATTAAGCTCGTTCCCTGCAGTAACCAAAGAGAAAATTAATTTAAAGAAATACTGAAACCAACAAAAGTAAAAATCGTTAAAAAGATATATTCAGGTATAAATATTCATTCTCACCCTCCAAAGGCGTAGAGGAAGCTGAGTTTTGGTTCTTGGAGATTAAAGATATATCACTTGTTTCTAATTTTATACATCTTTTTTTTTATACATATTTGAATCCTGTCCATTATTACTAGGTGAATGAGCCTCAGTCATCACCCTATTATCACCTATAAGCTGTATAGAATCGGACCAATACGTGGGTGGTGTACCCATAGTCATGGAGGATACTGTTAATAGTCTCCCCATTTAGAGAAGAAAAATGTACTAGTGGATTGCATTTTGTATTACCCACCCTTTAACCAAGATCATCAAGCTAATACAACCAAAGAACACTTCAATGGGCCCTGCAATTGGGCCAAAAATGCTGACAAATGACCTTACAAGTTACAGCACATTAGTGTTTGTATAATAGAACAAGTATCACATTTTAGTTAACTAAGCCCAAAATCCACCCATGTCATACAATGCAAAGTTGTGTGAAAATGCATGATTACTACAATAACAATGTAAATTTACATTGGTACTATTCATTTTGCCTTTAGTTTTTTATTCTTTACTTATGTATCTCGAGGATGGAGGAAGAGAATAAATGGTAGTTGTTGTGTGTGAATAAATGGTAACAATTAAAAAATTAAAAAAATTGATATTTTAATAAAATGTAATGCAAAATAGATAATATGATGATGTGAGGTGTTTTACAATGTGAGTATGTAAAAAAAAAAAGGTTTTTATGCTAAGATAGACAGAAATTTTTGCATAAATTGATGCAAATGCTTTTTAGGAAGAGGAAAATCACAAAGACAATTGGGTTAAAAAAGAAAAATTAAAAAAAAAAAAAAGGAAAAGAAAGAAACCAAGCCCATAGATTTTTCACCTTCAATGAATGGTGTGTACATATAGAATATAGATTAAGTAAATATTACATGCATTGGAACCTTTGGATCCTATTGTTACTGACAGAGAAAGAAAAGTTTACCATTTAATTTATTAGTTAACCTCATCTAAAGACTATATAAGTTGTTTCAGCCAATTCAACATTCCCAATCTTGGTGATGCCCCATGAAGATACACCTCGGTTGTCCAACTTTTAAACCATAGACATCATCTCTACAATTTCAGCCCTTATTGCTTCAACACTAATAATTTCTGCATTAAAATTTTCACTGCTAAAATTTCAGCTTTATCAAAAAATCAACCCTAACTTCGAAGTAGTCAAGTTACCCACACCTTAGTAACGTGCTAAAAATATAAGAAATAAGCACGTAAAAGGTCACATTCAACTACACGAAACAAAAACAGGAATAAAAGAGAATGGAGCAAGATCAATAGAAAAGCATGGATAATCTTTAACTGAGTCCAACTAATTAATTATTGACTTTTTCTTCTTTATTATTTTTTTAAATTCAAATTACCCATATCCATCAATTCTAGTTTTTTAGGACAAACCTGCAAATCAAGAACTGCTACACCCGTACGTGTTGGATGACTTCCAGCTTCTGGTACCAAATTTTTGGCTTTGTGGCACTACAATGAAGCCATTGACCCTTAGCAATGAAAGGTAAACTATATATATATATATATATATATATATTGAAACCTTGGAGCACTTAGTTGCATCAGTTACGCAACTTAAAAAATAACATTTCCAAAATAAAAGTCTAGTACCTCATCAAATATGACAAGACCATCAAATCCTAATGCACACCACTGCTGTATGTCAAATTGATCACTTACATGTGAAGAATTAAACCAAGCAAAATCAAACAACAAAATGAGGCAACCATTTAGAAAGCAAACAAGAAGAAAAATTCAAAATTCCCAAATAAACTGAGAAACCATGCAAAAAAAATATACTTGAAATGCAATTTAATATAAAGAATTTTACTTAAATATAATTGCTACAATTTCTCCCCAGTGCTCCACAATTAAAATTGTGTGGAAATTGTAAACAATGAGGATCTCTTTATTTTTCTCTACAAGTGAGTAAGTCATGAAACTCACATCACATCTATCCTTTCTAGTTCTTTCAATCGCCACCCCATCCTCAAATTTATCAAGTGCAATGCCAATCTTGATAAAGCCTTTACATTTGCAGAATTACAACACTCTAACGAGAATATTTTATATACTAAAACAACCAAATTATTTTCATATAATTTAATTCTGGAGATAACTATAATCTTTTTTACCTTCAATACAATTTTCTCCCACATCATCCAAGTCTCTTATAGCATCAAACTTCAAGTCTGAACCAACAGAAATCCACCTGTGTAAGATCATTGAATATAGGAAAAAATGATTACAAAACACGAATTGAAATATATTTCAAGTACTGCCCAGCAGAATATGCAGTTATCTTTCCTCCCAAGGGGAAGGGAAGGTTTCAAAAAAAAAAAAATAAATAAATATATGATAAGAAACTAAGCATGCAGGTTGCCTAAAATATTTGAGATGGGTATATACTTAAAAAAAAACCTAAAATAATAGTATTTTAAAAATATTAAATTACAGGTTGCCTAAGGTTTCTAAATTTGGAAAGCCAGGTTTCTAAATTTGAAATCCCATCCTTTTTCGATTTCTTTTTTCGGGATACAATAGCAAATATAGTACTAGCAATTGCCAAAAAGCAACACAACATACTATCTTATTAGCGCCCCCCCCCCCCCCCCCCCCCAGCAAAAAAAAAAAAAAAACACTCACACACACACACACACACCATACTATCTTTGTAGTAAAAAGTCAAATGCAACTGTATCATAAATGTCATCATTGAAAGTAAGGGCAGGGGGTGTGAATGCAAACACAAACAGCCAATTGCCAACTAAATAATATGAAAAAGCAAGTCATTCACAAAAAAAAAAAATTTGATACGTATGAAACAAAGCAAAGCAGCCCAAACAGTCTGGACTCCGAAATATTAGTCATAGCCACCCCTCAAGAAAATTCAAAGCACTAGCTGCCACCCACTTTATGTTTTATCAGTCAAAGCAATAACAGGACAAACTAAACTGTTCCAAACCCAATAGTATCTGAGACCCATTTTTAATTTCCCAACTCATAAAATTTATTAATAAAATATTTGAGATGGGTATATACTTTAAAAAAAAAAAACCTAAAATAATAGTATTTTAAAAATATTAAATTACAAATTATATTCTCTAATTTTGAACTGTTTCAAATCCCAATTCAGTCTTTTGAATTTCTATTTATTTTCCTTGTAGTTCTTTGGTTTTAACTAGACACTAAATTTAAAAAACGCACAAATTAAGAAATGAAAAAATTGCAAATGGGGTTAAAACTAATAAAACAGCCTTAAAAGCTGAACCTATATATAAGGAAATGCCACTCATTTGTATGGTACTAACCAAAAACAATTAGAACCTTATAACTGAAAGTTAATTTTAATTGCAGAAACTAATGTACAAGTCCAATACGTAATCTAAGTTGGAACCCAGATTAAATTATCGAACAAAACAAAAAATCAAATCATTAAAATTACTTCTCAAAAAAAAAATCATTAAAATTAACCAAACTAGAAACATTAAAACTCAAAAGGGTATCTTCAGAAACTTACAGACAATCTTTCAAGAACACGTTTTGGCATGGAGGTTTGAGTTTTAGAGAGAGCACGTTGAGCCATAGCCCAATCATCCTTAAAGCTCTGTATAATCAAAAGCCCACGATCAATCTTCTTCACGTCCACCCTCTGATTACGGAAAACTGAGACTCTAACGAAAACCGACAAAACCGCTAATACCATCAAAGCCCCGAAGATCATACGGCCCATATTGCTCCTCCTCCCGGATCTCAGCGACTGGAACATCACGGCCGTCCAATAAAACCCATCTTCAATCTTGAGCAACCACGTGTCCGGCACTGAGAAAAACGCTCTCTAACGTAAAAGCAAACACCTGATCAGTAAAAAGCAATGGTTGTGGTGGTGATCGAAATGAGGAAGAGAAAAAAAAAATTTGGGGAGGGCGACGGCTCTGGAGGAAGAGAAAAGAATTTGGGGAAGGGGACGGCTGGAAGAAAGGAAAAGACACATTTATATGATGCTACTGCTAGGGTTTTAAAATCTGAAATAAGAGTTTTAAAATTTAAAATAAGTTTTAAACAATGTCAGGTTTCAAAATTTAAAATAAGTTTTAAACAATGTCAGGTTTCGAACTAGAGAGCACTTGGGAAAAACACGTGCTGCTCACCACTAAGCTAGTGAAGCGCGTACAAATTCAAATTACATAAACAAATATATATATTAATTATATATAATAAATATAATTTATTATATTATAATAAATTATATTATTTTTTCATTATTATTTAAATAAATATAGTTTAAAATATATAAATTATATTTATCTATATATATTAAGAGGATTTAGAAAGTTAGTTATTACTTTTTTTTATCATCAAAAATACCCCTAAATTAATTAACTAACAATTTAAAAATAGAGTTAAAATAGTAAATTGACAAAAGATAGTTAGTTATTGTTTTTTTTTTAATAGTAAAAAAACCCCTACCTAAAACTTAAAAAATAGGTTTAAAATAATAAATTGACAAAAATGATGAATTCCTACTTCTATGTTAAAATGTCTTCCTACTTCTAATAAATTCCTACTTTTACTCAATAGCTTAAAAAACTCCCCATGAATTTATCTTCTCCACATTTTCTGAATAGAATTTCTCATAAAAAAGAAACGTGTACAATAAAACTTTCCCACTTTTCTTATAAAAAAAAGAACTTCCCACTACTCACATTTGAAACAAAATAACTACCCCTCCAATACAATAAGGAAAAACTATCTCACATTAAAAAAAAAAAAAAAAAGTGTCAAACTAAACTATCTCATGTATCTTTTTTAAACAATTATATTATCATTTTTTTTTTTTGATTTATTACATTGCCAATTTTTCTTTATAACTATTACATCATCAATTGGATTTGGATAAACACGCACAAGGTTCTAATTGAAAAATGAATCCTATTCTCTTTGGGAAAAAAATCCTATCTATTTTTTCAAATTGTGATGAAAGAAAAATTATAATACTAAATCCAAAAAAAAAAAAAAAAAACCTCATCATACGCGCAAAACGCGTGTGATGGTGCTCTAACAAATGTTAAACCAACCAATAACTTATTATTGAATTCATATTTTGAAAATCCAACCGTTAGATTATATTTTCTATATGTTCTTAACATGCATGCCAATTTTCATGCCAATCGGGTGTAATTTACTATTTGATCTTTAAACTCATCTTTTATACCTTATTTAAAACTATAAAAACTTGAATTTAAAAAATTGATTGATGACATGGCTATTAATTTTTGATAACCTTGAAATTTTGTAAGCATGAAAAATATATAAGGATAATGTAATCTAACAGTAGGTTTGTCAAAATTCACATCAAATTAAGAAATATAGGGTTGGGTTTAAGTTACACTTGATGTAACTCTAAAAAATGTTATACCAACCAATAACTTATTATTGAATTCATATTTTGAAAATCTAACCGTTGCGTTATATTTTCTATATGTTCTTAACATGCATGCCAATTCTCATGCCAATCAGGTGTAATTTACCGTATGATCTTAAAACTCATCTTTTATACGTTACTTTAAACTACAAAAACTTGAATTTAAATAATTGATCGATGACATGACTATTAATCTTTGATCACCTTGAAATTTTGTAAGCATGAAAAATATATGAAGATAATGTAAATTAACGGTAGATTTGTCAAAATTCACAATGAATTAAGAAATATAGGGTTGGGTTCAAGTTACACTTAATGTAACTCTAAAAAATGTTACACTACCAAATAACTTATTATTGAAATCATATTTTGAAAATCCAACCGTTGGATTATATTTTCTATATGTTCTTAACATGCATGCCAATTTTCATGCGAATCGGATGTAATTTACCATTTGATCTTTAAACTCATCTTTTATGCGTTACTTTAAACTACAAAAACTTGAATTTAAACAATTGATTGATGACATGGCTATTAATCTTTGATCACCTTGAAATTTTTTAAACACGAAAAATATATGAAGATAATGTAATCTAATGGTAGATTTGTCAAAATTCACAATGAATTAAGAAATATAGGGTTGAGTTCAAGTTACACTTGATATAATTCTAAAAAATGTTACACCAACCAATAACTTATTGTTGAATTCATATTTCGAAAATCCAATCGTTAGATCACATTTTCTATATGTTCTTAATATGCATGCCAATTTTCATGCCAATCGGATGTAATTTACCAGTTGATCTTTAAACTCATCATTTATACGTTACTATAAATTACAAAAACTTGAATTTAAACAATTGATTGATAATACGGCTATTAATCTTTGATCATCTTGAAATTTTGTAAGCATGAAAAATATATGAAGATAATGTAATCTAACGGTAAATTTATCAAAATTTACATTAAATTAAAAAATATAAGGTTGGGTTCAAGTTACACTTTATGTAACTTTATAAAATATTACACCAACCAATAACTTATTTGTTGAATTCATATTTTGAAAATCCAACCATTAGATCACATTTTCTATATGTTCTTAACATGCACGCCAATTTAATTGTCAATCGGATGTAATTTACCATTTTATCTTTAAACTCATCTTTTATGCGTTACTATAAACTACAAAAACTTGAATTTAAACAATTGATCGATGACATGGCTATTAATCTTTGATCACCTTGAAATTTTTTAAGCATGAAAAATATATGAAAATAATGTAATCTAACGGTAAATTTGTCAAAATTCACATTAAATCAAAAAATATAAGGTTGGGTTAAAGTTACACTTAATGTAACTCTAAAATATGTTACACCAACCAATAACTTATTGTTGAATTCATATTTTGAAAATCCAACCGATGGATCACATTTTCTATATTTTCTTAACATGCATGCCAATTTTCATGCCAATCAAATGCAATTTGCCATTTGATCTTGAAACTCATCTTTTATGTGTTACAATAAACTACAAAAACTTGAATTTAAACAATTGATTGATGACATGGCTATTAATCTTTGATCACCTTGAAATTTTTAAGCATGAAAAGTATATGAAAATAATGTAATCTAACGGTAGATTTGTCAAAATTCACATTAAATCAAGAAATATAAGGTTGGGTTCAAGTTACACTTGATGTAACTCTAAAAAATATTACACCAGCCAATAACTTATTGCTGAATTCATATTTTGAAAATCCAACCGATGGATCACATTTTCTATATTTTCTTAATATACATGCTAATTTTCATGCCAATCAGATGTAATTTGCTATTTGATCTTTCAACTCATCTTTTATGCGTTACTATAAACTACAAAAACTTGAATTTAAACAATTGATTGATGATATGACTATTAATCTTTGATCACCTTGAAATTTTTTAAGCATGAAAAATATATGAAAATAATGTAATCTAACGGTAGATTTGTCAAAATTCACATTGAATTAAGAAATATAAAGTTGGATTCAAGTTACACTTGATGTAACTCTAAAATATGTTACATCAACCAATAACTTATTGTTGAATTCATATTTTGAAAATCCAACCGATGGATCATATTTTCTATATTTTCTTAACATGCATGCCAATTTTCATGCAAATCAGATGCAATTTGCCATTTGATCTTAAAACTCATCTTTTATGTGTTACAATAAACTACAAAAACTTGAATTTAAACAATTGATTGATGACATGGCTATTAATCTTTGATCACCTTGAAATTTTTTAAGCATGAAAAATATATGAAAATAATGTAATCTAACAATAGATTTGTCAAAATTCAAATTGAATTAAGAAATATAAGGTGGGGTTCAACATACATTTGATGTAATTCTAAAATATGTTACACCAACCAATAACTTATTGTTGAATTCATATTTTGAAAATCCAACCGATGGATCACATTTTTTATATTTTCTTAACATGCATGCCAATTTTCATGCCAATCAGATGCAATTTACCATTTGATCTTAAAACTTATCTTTTATGTGTTACAATAAACTACAAAAACTTGAATTTAAACAATTGATTGATGACATGACTATTAATCTTTGATCACCTTGGAATTTTTTAATCATGAAAAATATATGAAGATAATGTAATCTAACGGTAGATTTGTCAAAATTCACATTAAATTAAGAAATATAAGGTTGGGTTCAAGTTACACTTGATGTAACTCTAAAAAATATTACACCAACCAATAACTTATTGTTGAATTCATATTTTGAAAATCCAACCGTTGAATCACATTTTCTATATGTTTTTAACATGCATGCCAATTTTCATGCCAATTGGATATAATTTACTATTTGATATTTAAACACATCTTTTATGCGTTACTTTAAACTACAAAAACTTGAATTTAAACAATTGATTGATGATATGGCGATTAATCTTTAATCATCTTGAAATTTTTTAAGCATGAAAAATATATGAAAATAATGTAATCTAACGGTAGATTTATCAAAATTCACATTGAATTAAGAAATATAGGGTTGGGTTCAAGTTACATTTGATGTAATTCAAAAAAATATTACACCAACTAATAACTTATTATTGAATTCATATTTTGAAAATTCAACCGTTGGATTACATGTTCTATATGTTCTTAACATGCATGCCAATTTTCAAGCCAATCGGGTGTAATTTACCATTTGATCTTTAAACTCATCTTTTATGCGTTATTGTAAACTACAAAAACTTGATTTTATACAAAAACCTTACCTATAGCGGCGGTCACAAAAAACGCCGCAATAGATCTCATCTATAGCGGCGGGCCAAAAATGAGCCGCCATAGGCGACATATAGCGGTGGTTTGTGCACCCGCTGCAATAGGCCCACTGGAATTTCAAGGTCTATTGCGGCGGGTCAATGACCCGCCGCTATATCTAAGCCAAAGGCCGCTATAGCAGGTCTATTACGGCGGGTCACTGGCCCGCCGCAATAGTGCGCCGCAATATACTAGAACTATTGCGGCGGGTCAATGGCCCGCCGCAATAGTTCTGATTTATTGCGGCGGGCCAAAAAAGCGCCGCAATAGGCGACTTATAGCGGCGTTTTTTGCACCCGCCGCAATAGGTCCGCCGCGATAGAACAGTTTTTTTGTAGTGAAATAAACAAATAAGTTAACTTATTTCTAATTCACAAGCAAACAAGTTAAATTTATCCAGACTCAAAGGATTATAAAAATAAACAAATTAATAAATAAAAACTAGTACATTTTTTTGGTTTTGAAATGAAAACTTGAAAGCCCTTAGTTTTGACTAAACAAATTAGTACTGCATGTGAGAACTGAGAAGGAATAGACATTATTTATATAATTTAATAATTATATTGAGAAAAAGGAAATTTGAATTCTGGATATTTTTATTGGAAAAATCAAGAGATGCCATTTGAAGAAAGCTTTTGGCAAACTCTTTAACAATTTATATCAAATTATAAACGAGATTATCTTTATATACACACATATAAGTGGTATATATATAAGTAAAACAGAGTTTGATCAAATTATAAAAGAGATTGTCTTTATATACATACATGTGAGTGGTTTGTAAGTAAAATAGAGTTTGCTACAAGTAAGTACAATAGGCTTTATGAGTTTACGTGCTTTGGCCTTCTATTCCAACAATACAAATGACATTCTCTTAATGGATTAAAGACAATTTGATATGAACTGATGTGATCCCTAAGTGTACCAAATAATTTCTTGTAGTTTCCTATAGGTATGGTTCATATGTATTGTGTTGGATTTGACGAAAAAGTGTACAAAAAAACAGATCCTTGAAAAACTTTTTTGATTATTTATAACAAAAGTACTGGAAAAAATATTGTATTGTTGCATACCCAGCTCAGAAGTATAAGAAGAGTACTCCTAAATACAATCCTAAGAGCATCTGTAGTAGATAGGGTAAATGTGCCAAATGCCAAATTTTTGGCACATTTGCCACACCAAACACAAAAACGGAGCATTTATCAGATGTGTCAAATGTGGCATAATTTTGCAACAGTGAACAGTGATGTTGCATTTTTGCCACAGTACGGACAGATGTGGCAAAATATTTATTCTTTTTTTATTCAACTTTTCTCTCTCCTCTCACCTTTTTTATTGATTTTTTTCTCTCTCCTCACAATCTGTCTCTCACTCTCTCTCTCCCAGCTCCTCCCTCAACCTCAATCGTCTCTCTCTCTTTGCACCTCAAATCAAACCCACAAATCTTCCCTGCCGATCTTGATCTCGCCGATATCGGTCTTAATCCCTGCCGATCTCGCAGATATCGGTCTCGATCCCGCCGATCTCGCCAATATCAGTCTAGATCCTCGCCGATCTCGCCGATATTGGTCTCGATCCATGCCAATCTCACCTCTGTCAGCTCCTCCCTGCCGATCTCGATCTTGCCGCCTCACTTTTCAGTCCTCGCCACCGATCTCGCCAGTCCTCGCTGCTAATCTCGCCGCCGATCTCGCCGCCTCATTCTCCATAGCTCGCCGCCGATATCGCCGCCTTATGCTCCAATGCTTGCCACCGACATCCACAGCCCTCACCATTATTTGAGTTTGGGTCTGTTTGAGTTTGGGTCTGTTTGAGTTTTTTTTTTTTTTTCCTCTTTTTTTGAGGTTTTTGGATTTGGAGTTTGCTGGTGTTGTTGGTGTTAGTTTGTTGGTGTTGGGTTGTTGCTATTGATGCTGTTGTGATCGGCGGTGATGTTGTTACCGTCGCTGTTGTTGATTGGGATGAAAGAATATATTATTTTAATGTGTAGTTATATTATTTTAATGTATAGAATTGAAAGATAAAACATCTGATAATTGAGATGTTGTAAAATGATGTGGGAAAATAGTAAAGTAGGGTTTTAGTGTGGTAAATTGGCATAATTTATGCCACATCTGCTGTGGATGCTCTAATCACATGTAGTAAAGGTAGGAATCCTAGTGTACTATAATTTGAAACAATATATGCTTCTGAAATAAGAAAACAAAGAAAAATTGAAACAATATAATGTAGTGGGCTTTTGGAACAATGCTAGCTCAATGGGTGAGCCAAATAGACAACCACCTAAGGCCCCAAATGAAAAAAGGTTCCTAAATTTTTACCAATGGAGATATTCTTGTACCAATGGAAGTATTTACTAAGCCCTAAATATTTACCAATAAATAAAAATTATTTTTTCATTAAAGAAAAACTAGTTAAAGAAAACTGTTTTCATTGGATGGATCAATCATTTAATCTCTCACATATAAATATTAAAAGAACTCATTAATCTTACTCTAGTAAACAAGTTTATACTCAAATTTTATTTAGAGATATCAATTATATAACTTTATTAAAATTTTCAATTATAATTTTTTAGTATTTGGTTACTTCATTTAATAAATAGTGTTTATTTTAGTTATATAATTATTGAGTAATGCGATGGGTTCGTTTTAATTTGTAACTTTTTTCTTAAAAAAATATATTTTAAATGAAAAAAAAAATCGAAATTTATATAAATATTTTATTAATATTCAAAGTATAAGAATAAACCTCACTTAAAGTAGTCACTTTAGTCACCACTATATCTTGAGCCGCCATGCATGGACCCAATCACGTAAAATGGTGGGGTTGGACAAGCTCCAATAGCACTTGAAAAGAATATTCCAAATGCATATTCTTTATAATGGGACCATTTGCTACTTCGATCAGGGTTTCCTAAGGAAGCCTTGAAAGTTTTTAAAGAAATGATCTCAGGAGGGATTAAGCCTAGCCCAAAAACTTTGAAGTTTTTTGGGAAGAGAAGAGATGTGGGTTATGTGTAATCTACAGACCCAGTTTGAGTTATTTAAATTCAAGTCAAGTTAGTGGCTTCTTTCGTTACTGAAGACTTCTGTCCCATTAAGCACAGTTTCGTAAATTGTTTCGTGATTGTTGTAGGTGCAAGTTAGATTTTTGAGATTATTTTGAAAAAGATCTCTAAAATCTTAACAACATATTTAAACATTATCTTTGTTAAAAATGATGTTTTTGTGTTTGTAAGAAATTGAAGAACATGAAAGAAAAATTGCAAGAGAAATATTCATAAGTTTTTTTAATGCAGAAATCCTCTATGCTGGGAGAGGGAGAAAAACATGACACAAGCCAGTCGAATGTTCCACTATTTTCTAAAAATGGTTATAATGGAGGTATTGTGTAACAATAGAGAAAGAGAAAAGGAAAACAGTGGAGATCAGAGAAAGAAGAGGTGGGAAGAAGGTTTCCACCGGAGTATTAAAGTGTATTCATCCTTCATTGAGTCCTTTTCTTATTTAATAAATGTGGAAATGAGCATGTGTCACTTTCCGAATAGATAAGGTGTCGCATTCCCAGTAGAGAAGGATAAGGTAGAGTCTTGACAAAGTGGGACTGCATGCATTTGGTGCTTCTTTGACAAGTGTGCTTATGCTTGTACCACACACAATAATGCTTCTTCAACAAGCTGGCCCTCTACTGTAGTATCCCCAAAACCTATAGCATGTGGCTGTGATTTGTTGTTGCAGTTGTAATGGTCCTTAACTAATCTTGCTATAACTTTTACCCACTATCTTGGACACGTGAACCATAACTAATAGCTACATGCTTTCTCTCTTACACATCTTTTTATTTTTCTTTTCTTATTAATTTGCTATGCCTTGGACATGTGGTGATGGTGGATTGGCTCATTATGAAGCAAATCCAATATGCTCCACTTTTGGGCTTGTTGGCCATACAGTTGTTAAGGTAATAAATTGTGATTACTGTATAATAAAAATAATGTTTGTGATGGTTTTATGTATGTTAACGTGTGTTGAAAACAAATTTTTCACACCACATAACTTCATTTCATTGGCGACCCACACCACGTCAACATTATCATGGATTTTGGAAAAATCTCTTCTAAAGCCCAAAAAAACCCATATTTACACAAAAAAGGCATCAAAGCCCATGGTTCAAGTTCATACCACATCATCTCATTATTGACTCACGATCTAAGCTCATGAGTCTTATCGGGGGAATTTTGGGAGTTATGGTTTGGAAGGCCAAGAAGTATGTTCAGTAAAACTCCAGTGGTTCAAAGTTGATAAAGGAAAGCATGTTGCTTAGCATGTCTTCCCCAATTTCCTAAACTTTGACGGGTCAGTGTGCAATAGGTAACGTTTGGTAAGCCTCTCATATCACATGACACTTAAAATGATAAAACTCCCCACACTCTTTACATAAAAATTAATGTCCATCATATAATATAAGTTTTAAAATATAATTATATCATTCCATATTAATTATATTATTAATTTTCATATAAATCAATTCCAAGCACATGGCTAAATATATATTAATATATCATATCTAGCATTAAATGCTCTCTTTACTCTCCAAGATTTGGTTAAAATACAAAAAAACCATAATTACATCTCTAAAACTTCATCAAATATCAACCAACTAGTCTACTACTTACCAAAATTATATATAAACTAAACATATAATTTTTTCAAGAGAGGAAACTTAGTTGAAAATACCAATAACAGCTCCAGCAAAAGCTATAGCAGCTTCTGCACAAGCTAAAACAGCTCCAGCGGAAGTTGCAAATAGCTTCTGCAGAAGCTGTAACAGCTCCAGCCAAGCTGCAAAAGCTCCAGCAGGTTGACCCATGTCCTAAAAAATGACATCACTTGTTCATCAATGCCTAAAAAAACAAGAGGATCCCATAAAGATTATCTTACCATCTTTAGCCAAACCATGAATTTAATGCCAAGTATTTTCCTCCAAGAAAAAGATGTTATTCATATGACATCATCCAACTGTGTCAACAACATTTAAGTCTCCAACTTTCTTCTTTTGGTTAAAAAACAAATGACCACTTACTTTGTCAAAGATTTTCCCCTATTTGCTAATTTTCCCTTCAACTAAGTTATGATCTAGTTACACACTTGGCTATATATAAAGAGAACCAAGCTACACACTAAAGGGGGGATCCATCCCACTCCATTGTTCTGAAACTTCACTCATTTTTGCTACCACATACATATTTTTCTACTTCCCCATCTCTCTTACAAAATCCCTCTTCATAGATAACAACACAACACACATATTACAACACACATTATCCATTACTCATCTTTCCCACACTTCATTATTCTGAAACTTCATCATTTTTGCTGTCCCATAACACATCTCCATCTCATTCTTTATTTCTCATACAAAACCTCCCTTCTTAGAAAGCAACATAACCCATAACACAAATAATCTCATGTATTTACTATATTTAACCTTCATATTATCTATCTCATACTTCCATATACTTTATAAACACATTCCTCACAAAATACTCACACATACCTCTCATATATTTTTAAACTCCATGTCTCACAAAATATACATATACAAGATTCATGTCCAACAAAGTATCTAAATATAATTCCCATACATATTACAAACACCATATCTCACAATATATATATTTCTTACCATCTCTACACATCTCAAAACGTATCAAAATACTCTTCCAATAACACATTACAAAAGCCCTTTCTCATGGAATTCATATGAACATCAATATTAACGCATTTCTCTTAAAAGGCACAAACTTCATATTAAAATCATTCTCATTGAAGATATACATTTCTAACACTTAAAGCTACTCCTATGAAAGGACATTACATGGGAAAAATCATTTAAGTGCATGATTAAGGGGACAAACTTAACCAACCGATGCACACGGCTAGACATGTTTTCTCTCCCTTCACTCCATCCTATTTTTCCTCTTTTATTTGTGATTATGAAGCCTTTAATCCTTGTTTATTATTGTTATGATGAAAGTCATAATGTTTTGGATACTATGGAAGTTTTCCCTTATGTTGACTTAATAATAATAAAGAAAACATATGATTTTTACTATGTAAACACAGTTATTAACCTAAAGTTACCCTACCGCTAGAGATAATACCATGCTGCTAGACAACTGATTTGGACTATGATACTGTAAAAGGACTAATAATATAGCAAACTAACAACAGTAACATGTTTATTGTGCTTTATTGTTGTCTTTTTGATAGGGTGCAACCTCCATCTCTTACTTGGGCGGACTTACACAACAACGAAAGCCTTTGAGCTTTATTTCAAGGGCCCATTGTCGAGTTCCGGCTTCGCTTCCTCATATTCTATTTAGGAACATCAAAATTTTCCCCCCAATATTTTGGCAACTCCACTGGGGAGCCAATCAATAGGTGAAAGTTTATCATGCCCTCAAGGTTGCATAATAGCCAACAAGGAGCAAGTCAACATGATATATATTCGTGTGTGTGTGTGTGTGTGTGTGTGTGTGTGTGTGTATAAGTATACATACATACATATATATATATATATATATATATACACGTATGTATATGTAAGTGAACACTCTATTGTCTTTTATTCAAAAAAGAAACGAAAGTTTTTTTTTTTTTTTCAAAAAAAAAGATTACAGCATCTAACTAGTCATAGTTATGCAGATAAAAAGAAAAAAAAAAAAAAAAAAAAAGGTATCTTTTGCCATGAACAGTACAATATTTACACATGGATAGTCAAAAGGAAAAGATAACAATGCACATACGTATGTTTGTATACATGCATAGAAGAATGGGCACTATTTGTTTTCTTTCAAAGTCGCAAAACATTCTTTCTTTGCCTTTGGCTCAAAAATAGTTTTTGCAGAAAAAGAAGGAACACAGTAGCTATGGCTGGAGGTGTCATTTGCTAAGAAAAGTACAATATTTGCGCGCAAATGGCTAAAAGAAAAGGCTAATGATGCGTATACGTATATTAGTATACATGTGTATACATATACGTGAATAAATGAACGCTATTTGATGACAAAACATTTTTTTTCCCCTTCCTTTTGGGCTTAGAAAATCATTTTTGCAAAAAAGAGGCACAACAGCTACGGTCGGAGGTGTCCTTTGCTGTGAACAGTGCAATATCCCCACATGAACAATAAAATAAAACAGGTGCACACATGAAAAAGTGGCAATAGACAGCCCCTTCTTTGTAAAAAAAAAAAAAAAAAAAACTTCTGTTATGCAGAAAATTTTCTTCTATGCAGAAAATTTTCTGTTATGCAGAGAAATTTCTGCTTCTATTGTGCAGAAAAATTTCTGTTATGCAGAAAAAATTTCTGTTAAGCAGAAAATCCATTTTATGCAGAAAATTCCTTTTATGCAGAAAAATTTTCTGCATAAAGGAATTTTCTGCATAAAGGAATTTTTCTGCATAAAAGGAATTTTCTGCATAAAAATTCCTTTATGCAGAAAATTCCTTTTATGCAGAAAAATTCCTTTATGCAAGAAATTCCTTTTATGCAGAAAATTCCTTTTATGCAGAAAAATTCCTTTATGCAAGAAATTCCTTTTATGCAGAAAATTCCTTTTATGCAGAAAATTCCTTTATGTAGAAAAGTCCCTTTTATGCAGAAAAATCCCTTTTATGCAGAAAATTTTCTTTTGAGCTTGAACCTTTTACAAATCATAAGTTTTTCTATACCTTTTATGCAGAAAATTTCTTTTGGACATGAACCTTTTACAAAACAATTTCCATAGTTAACTAGTCCTTTCACATGAAAAGTTGGCGCCCACAATTGAATGATCTTTTGCACAAGATAACAATAACACAGAAGCTAGACAAATCACAACTGAATAAGTTTTTTTTTATATAGCTAAATAGTTTCGCATACATGAATAGTAACAGCACCTAGAAGATTTTTTTTCTCTTCTATTACAAAAGGAAAGGGGGAAAGAAGTCTTTATAACTAAGAGAGTCCCAATATATGTATTAATACATAAGATACATATTACATCCCAATAGAGTTGCCCACTAGAAAAATGAACTAAAGCATGAGTAGTCTAATCCAATAAGCCGCCAAAGGTTTCCGCGGAGGAGGAGCCACCACTGCTTAGCCAACTTCATCTCACCATCATGAATGATGCATGAGGCAGCAGTAGTTTTGAGGCAATCAAGAATGATCCCAAAATAAGTTTAAAAGTAATTTTATCCAAAATAAAGGAGAGCACAAGGAAGCATCCGGCAGCAAATCACAGCCACAATGTGAATAAACCCGACTACGAAATTGATGTATATATTGTTACTCATGATGACACATGAGATTTAGTTACCTCAAATAGAAGGGTACTAGGTCGGATGAAGCTAGTACAAAATTTATGACTGTATTTGAAAGGGAACACATCTAATAGAAGAAAAAATTCTTGTCCAGCGGTATGGCAAAACCATTTAAGGAACCACTAGTAGTACCTGACGTACCTTCTCCATCTAATAAAAAGTACATTGACATCTTTGCTTAGAAGTACGACATGATGCTCAGTTCAGATCGTAACTTGTTGATACATGCTCTCAATATCAAACCATGGAGAGACTTATCATGGCATATGGACTCTCCACCACTGTACTCATATCGTCGTGCTGCTGGACTGCCATTAGTTCACTGATATACGGCTTGAGCCATGAACTTTCAAGATAAGTCATTACACCACTATCTTTAAATTTATGTTGAATATATGTTACTCTACTATGCTCATATCACTCAATACAAATTACTTTAATATTATATCATATACATCATTCAGTCAAATCTATCATGTTAAATATATATATATTACTTTATCTCGAACATTATTGCAATCATTATACAAAAACATATTATTTATTTCAACAATCATCATGATATTTATATATTGCGATTTGTCTATTTTGTAGGCATAAAACCCATAAGAATTTTATTCCCAATATAGAAGCTTGAATCATCCAAGAAATTCAATAACTCCTTGCCCTTGGAATCACCAATCTTGTTCCAACCAATAAAAGAAAGTTTTTCTGAATCATCTACTGAACCAAGCAGATGGGAGGTCATCAAAGAGGCTTTATTATCACCATCAAGGCCGTGGTAACCCTGTGCCCCCTAAAGCCATGGTGACCCCATGCATCATATTACTGGAATCATCAAATTCACATGAATCATATCATTGGAACCTTTGGAATCCTGAGCATCATCAAGGATGTCCACTACCTCACACCAGGGGGCTTTGATCTAAAAGGCCCAATCAATCTGACATCCCTACATCCAAGGACATTTGTCTTGAAAAAGAAGTCTATAACAATAGCTATTATTGTCTAGCCATGGCGGAAGGCGAAAATCTCATGGAACCTATCAATGGCAAATGGTTGGAGCTATATCATACTTGACTCAATCATCAACATATTTCCAATAAACTACCTCTAAAATAACGAGTAAGCATTATCTTTTGCCTTACACTAACTACAAATATTTCAAGATATTTTTTCTTGCGTTGACATTTATTTCTTACTCACAATGATGACCTTTTACAACTTGATACCTCCAAAATAAACTATCATGATTCCGACAAGTTACGTTTACAAAACAAAATGTATAACTTCCATTACTGTAGTTTTGGTTTAAGTGCATCAATTTTTTATGATCAAAACATATTTCAAACTTATAAATATTCAAATTTGATAAACAGCCTCTATGGCTGGACCTCTTCAAAATAAAATGATCATGTGATTTCAAAAATAGATACTGCCTCCAAGACCATACTTTGATATACTGGACAACATCAAAGCCCATTACTAAATGGCAACATCAAACCCAATTCTCATTGCCAACATTAAAGCCCATTACTGAATGGCATCATCAAAGCCCAATTCTTATTGGCAACATCAAAAGCCCAATTCTCATTGGCAACATCAAAGCCTATTACTAAATAGTATCATCAAAGCCCAATTCTTATTAGCAACATCAAAAGCCCAATTTTTCATTGGCAACATCAAAAATCCAATTCTCATTGGCAACATCAAAGCCCATTACTAAATGGCACCATCAAAGCTCAATTCTTGTTGACAACATCAAAGCCCATTACTAAATGGCAACATCAAAGTCCAATTCTTATTAGCAACATTAAAAACCCAATTTTCATTAGCAACATCAAAAGCCCAATTCTCATTGGCAACATCAAAGCCCATTACTAAATGGCATCATCAAAGCCCAATTTTTATTAACAACATCAAAAGCCAAATTTTCATTGCAACATCAAAGCCCATTACTAAATGGCACCATCAAAGCTCAATTCTTATTAGCAACATCAAAAAGCCCAATTCTTATTGGCAATATGAAAAGCCCAAGCTAATTACTTGGCATTATTTTATCAAAAATCTGAGCTAACTACTTAGCTCTATTTTATCGAAAGCCCAAGATTATTAATACTTGGCAAATGTTGTAAAAGCTCAAGTACTGTTTCAAAAAAAAAATGCAAAATCACTTTACAAAAAAATATTATATCTTGGTCAAAGTCCAAAATTATTACACTTGAAGCCCAAAGCTAATAACCTTTGGCAAATTAAATTTCCTAAACAAGTATATAAGCTAATGAATCATGGCGAATATTTATACCATATTATCTATCTTATGAAATAACACCATTCATTTTTCCAAAACCCATGGCAAACATATATCAAGCCCATGGAGAAATGTGAGTGTGTGTCATTAATAATTAAGCCCATAGAAATCATATTCAAGACCTATGGCAATTTTATTCATCTTGCAAAACCATGGAAAATATTCATAAAAATCCATGGAAAATTATATTATCAAAGTAATTACTTATTCGATGATTATAGAGCCCATGGTAATTATCTTAAACCCCATGGCAATTATTATTTACCTTGCTATTTCGCAAAAACACATGAAAGATTCAAATAAAATTATATTATGATAATTACTTTTCTTATATTACTAACATTTAAAGCCCAAGACTAATAATACTTGGCAATATCTTAAGCCCAAGGTTAATAATACTTGGCAAATACTATATTACAAATATTTGAAACCCAATAATGAACACTTTTTTTTTATAAGTTGTTAAATGCATAGCTATAATCTATGCCATATTTTAAACCCATTGAATCTATTTTGTAAAACCCATGGTAACTATGTATGTTACGTAACACTATTCATTTTTTCAAAAGCCATGGCAAACATACATAAATCCCATGGAGAATTATGAATTTGTGTTACTAACATTTAAGCCCATGGAAATTATATTTAAAACCTATGGTGATTAATTTTAACTATTTATTTAAAACTATTCGTCTTTCCAAAACCCATGGCAAACATATATCAAGCCCATGGAGAATTATGAATATGTGTTATTAATATCTAAGACCATAAAAGTTTTTACCTTAAAATCTATAGCAATTATATTAAAAGCTTATGACATTTATTTACTTCGTACTTTATTATAAATCCATGGAACTTACCTTAATAAAACCCATGGTAAGCATTTATCTTATATCACATTATTTATCTCTCTACCATTCAAAGGCCCATGGAAATTATTTTAAACCCCGTGGCAATTAATATTTACCTTACTATTCTACAAAACCCATGGAAATCATGATAATATATATATATATATATATATTATCATGAAAATTACAATTATTTATCTTATGTAATTATATTATTTATCCCATTAACATTCAAAGCCCAAGACCAATAATACTTGGCACCATTTTATCAGAAGCCCAATACTACTTGGCAAAATTTTGAAAGCGCAATATCATTTGGCAAACATTATTGTAAAGTCTTAAAAGTCCAAGACTAATAATACTTGGCAAATAAATTATTTCAAATATCTTACTAAAAGCCCAAAACTAATAATATTTGGCAACATAGATTTCCTAACATATATATGTACTTATCTATACCACAAGATTTATGTAAAAACATAGTAACTATATATGTTATGTAACACTATTCGTCTTTCCAAAACCTATGGCTAACATACATCAAGCCCATGGAGAAATATGAACTTGTGTCACTAATATTCAAAACTCATATAAGTCATATTTGAAACATACAACAATTACGTTTATTTTACAAACCCTGTGGCACACATTTGTCAAAATGAAAAACTATATTACTAGATAATTATTTATTCTATAATTACACTAAAATAATCGAAACCCATTGTTCAAGACCGTGGCAAATTATTTATCAAAGCCCAAGCCCAATAATGCTTGGCAATATCTTATCAAAAACCCAATACAACTTGGCAATATTTTAAAGGCCCATGATTCAAGTCCATGGCAAAGTTATTTTATCAATGAAATTTAATTCCATAATCAAAGCCCATGATTCAAGCCCATGGCAAATTAATTAACAAAACTCATGCAATTAAGAAGAAATAGCCAACGGTTCAGTGATACCTACAGCAAATCTATGCTCATCCAACGCCTTTCTACACTTGGGGGCTTGATTTACTAATCTAAAGGATTTCATTTCTAGGGGCTACAATTGGGTGTTGATCAAAGAAGTATCAAATATGTCAATAGAGGCACTTCCACTACATAACTTTATTGATCCAGCAATGGCCAATCTCTTTCAAGAAACATCTTCACTCGTGCAGGTCCTTGCAAAACAAGCCCTTGCAAAGCAAGCCCATGCATTCGGGGGGGGGCTGAATGTTGAGGACAAATTTTTCACATCACATGGCTTCATTTCATCGGCGACCTGCACCACGTCAACACTATCATGAATTTTGGGAAAATCTCTTCTAAAGCCCAAAAGAGACCATATTTACACAAAAAAGGCGTCAAAGCCCATGGTTCAAGTTCATATCACATCATCTCATTATTGGCTCACGATCCAAGCTCATGAGTCTCATCGGGGAAATTTTGGGAGTTGTGGTTTGGAGGGTTAAAAAGTATGTTTAGTAAAACTCCAGTAGTTCAAAGTTGATAAAGGAAAGCATGTTGCTTGACATGTCTTTCCCAATTCCCTGAGCTCTGACGGGTCAGTGTGCAATAAATAACGTTTGTTAAGCCTCTCATATCACATGACACTTAAAATGATAAAACTCCCCACGCTCTTTACATAAAAATTAATGTCCATCATATAATATAAGTTTTAAAATATAATTATATCATTCCATATTAATTATATTATTAATTTTCATATAAATCAATTCCAAGCACATTGCTAAATATATATTAATATCTCATATCTAGCATTAAATGCTCTCTTTACTCTCCAAGATTTGGTTAAAATACAAAAAAACCATAATTACATCTCTAAAACTTCATCAAATATTAATCAACTAGTCTATTACTTACCAAAATTATATATGGACTAAATATATAATTTTTCCAAGAGAGGAAACTTAGCCAAAAATACCAATAACAGCTCCAGGGGAAACTGTAGCAGCTTCTGCACAAACTGAAACAGCTCCAGTGGAAGTTGCAAACAGCTTCTGCAGAAGTTGTAACAACTCCAACCAAGCTACAAAAGCTCGAGCAAGTTGACCCATGTCCTAAAAATGACATCACTTGTTCATCAATGCCTAAAGAAACAAGAGGATCCCATATATATTATTTTATCATCTTTAGCCAAACCATGAATTTATTGCCAAGTATTTTCCTCCAAGAAAAAGATGTCATTCATATGTCATCATCCAGCTATGTCAGCAACATTTAAGTCTCCAACTTTCTTTTTTTGGTTAAAAAACAAATGACCACTTACTTTGTCAAAGATTTTCCCCTATTTGCTAATTTTCCCTTCAACTAAGTTATGATTTACTTACACACTTGGCTCTATATAAAGAGAACCAAGCTACACACTAAAGGGGGGATCCATCCCACTCCATTGTTCTGAAACTTCACTCATTTTTGCTACCACATACATATTTTACTACTTCCCCATCTCTTTTACAAAATCTCTCTTCATAGATAACAACACAACACACATATTACAACACACCATTATCCATTATCCATCTTTCCCACACTTCATTGTTCTGAAACTTCATCATTTTTGCTGCCCAAAAACACATCTCCATTTCATTTTTTATTTCTCATACAAAACCTCCCTTCTTAGAAAGCAACATAACCCATAACACAATAATCTCATGTATTTACTATATTTAACTTTCATATTATCTATCTCTCACTTCCATATATTTTATAAACACATTCCTCACAAAATACCCATACACACCTCTCACATATTTTTAAACTCCATGTCTCACAAAGTGTACATGTAGAAGATCCCTGTCCAACAAAGTATCTAAATATAATTCCCAGACATATTACAAACACCATATCTCACAATACACACACACACACACACACACACATATATATATATATTTCTTACCATCTCTACACATCTCAAAACGTATCAAAATACTCTTCCAATAACACATTCCAAAAGCCCTTTTCTCATGGAAGGCATATGAATATCAATACTAAGGTCTTTCTCTTAAAAGGCACAAAAACTTCACATTAAAATCATTCTCATTGAAACCTTTACATTTCTAACACTTAAAGCTACTCCTATAAAAGGGCATTACATGAGGAAAATAATTTAAGTGCATGATTTAGGGGGACAAACTTAACCAACCGATGCACACGGCTGGACATGCTCTTTCTCCCTTCACTCCATCCTATTTTTCCTCTTTTATTTGTAATTATGAAACCTTTAATCCTTCTTTATTATTGTTATGATGAAAGCCATAATGTTTTGGATACTATGGAAGTTTTCCCTTATGTTGACTTAATAATAATAAAGAAAATATATGATTTTTACCATGTAAACACACTTATTGACCTGAAATTACCCTACCACTGGAGATGATACGGTGCTGCTAGATGATTGATTTGGACTATGATGCTATAAAAGGACTAATAATATAGTAAAATAACAATAGTAACATGTTTATTGTGCTTTATTGTTCTCTTCTTGATAGAGTGCAGCCTCCATCTCTTGCTTAGGCGGACTTACACAACACCAAAAGCCTTTGGGCTTTATTTCAAGGTCCTATTATCAAGTTTCGGCTTGGGTACCCCATATTTTATTTGGGAACATCAAAATTTTTTCCCCAACAATGTGTATTAGGGTATGTGGGCTTTAGGCTCACCATGTTTACTTGTATAGCACACTTACTTGTACTGCACACTCTGCCTCCTATATAAAGGCACTCATGTATATTCTATTATTTTTAAGAAATATGGTACTATTGAATTCATTATTTCTAACACGGTATCAAAGCCACTGCTCTGACTTTTTCTTAACAGTATTGTCTTTATTGGTATTACTCCATTCGCAACATCGCTTCCGCCGTCACAGCAGCCGCCGCAGCCTCTCGCCATTGAACTTCTGACGTCTTCCAACCATCGTCCTTGGGTTCCAAACTTGCAGCCGTCATCGTTGAGGAGTTTCACACCGCAAAGACCACTACTCCTTGCATGACCACCACGAATATTGCTTCGATTAATTTTCTGCAGGTACCGCTGTGATCATCTTGCACCGATCTACACACTCATGGAAGCCTCGA
Source organism: Castanopsis chinensis (assembly GCA_032878915.1). Classification (NCBI taxonomy): domain Eukaryota; kingdom Viridiplantae; phylum Streptophyta; class Magnoliopsida; order Fagales; family Fagaceae; genus Castanopsis; species Castanopsis chinensis. The sequence goes on from JAVQMG010000101.1 coordinate 11,862,180, forward strand.
AGCCATCGGAGATCGCACGCGTTGCTTAAAGGTTCTGCGCCACAGCTCACGCGCCCCACGCGCTACTACACATTTGGGTTGTATCTCCATGCACTCCCACGCACCACGCCTTCAGGTCACGCGCCTCAACGCTCCTGCTAACATCATTGCTGACATCATTCTACCACGTCACTTGCTTGCGTCAGCCGCTGACATCATCGTTTGACTTCTAGCAGTGGACCGTTGACTTTCAACAGGGTTGACCGTTGACTTTTTCCCAATGTTGACTTTTTGCAATCCAAGTGCTCCGTAGTTTTTCCTATAGATTTCATATTTGCAATCGATTTTCGCATATTTTGCTTCTAAATGAAAAATAAGGGCAAGTCTTATTTCTTTTGTAACAATCGTTATTGACAATCCAACAAACGTTTTTGCAATTTTGCAAATGTTTTGGCCATAATATTGAGACTTGCTATCATGCAACAAATCTGCTATTTCCAATTTTGCTGCTACGGTTGCTAACATTAAGAGTGTCCCACCCATGGCTCCCTTCTTTACACAGTCTCAGTCTTCTGGATCCACTTTCATCATTTCCAAAGATGACCTTATAAACATTATTGTTAATGTCATTCGTATGGTTGGTAATGCATCTTATTCCTTTTCTCTCTCAGTTTTATCTGATATGTCTCCTACCTCTTAGCTTATGGATTCTGCTTGTTGCAATCATATGACACCTCACTCGTCCTTATTTTCTGACTTTAAAGCTACACCACACCCTTTTAATATTCGCACAGCAAATGGTTCCACAATGTGTGATCATAATATAGGTTTCGTTTCGACCTCCAACCTCGGTCTTTATTATTCCTGACCTTTCTTACAATTTATTTTATGTAGAACAATTAGCTGAGTTGGGTTATCGCATTATCTTTGATTATTATAGGTGTATTGTGCAGGATCTGAGGACGGGACAAGAGCTTGGGACCAGTCCCAAAGTTGGGTGTATGTTTCTCATGGATAACCTTTGTCTTCCACTTGTTACTTCTAATTTTGTTGCTACAGCTTCTTCTATTCCTTCCTTGCACTTTGGCATGCCCGACTTGGTCACACATCTTCCTCTCAGGTACAACACTTGGCTTCTAGAGGTTTGTTAAGTTTAGTGTCCATAGAAAATTTTGATTGTGTTTCATGTTAGTTAGAAAAACAACCAGCTTTGCCTTTCAATACTAATGAATCAATGTCCACTGATATCTTTGACCTAATTCATTTTAATGTCTAGGGGCCTTCCTCTATGGATCTCGATATTTTGTTGTCTTTGTTGATGATTATTCCAGCTATAGCTAGATTTTTCATATAAAACATCGTTTTGAATTATTGCAAATATATTCTAATTTTGCAAAAATGGTTGAAACTTAATTTTAAAAATGTATCAAAATTTTTCGATTTGATAATTCTCTTGAGTACACTCAATATGCTTTCCAAGCTATTTTGCATTCCTATAGCACTGTTCATCAACTAACTTTTCTAGGTACCTCTTAGCAAAATGGTAGAGATGAATGAAAGCTTCGTCATATTCTTGACACTGTCCATACTTTCCTTCTCTCTACCAAAGTTCCTACTCCTTTTTGAGGTGAAGCTGCTCTTCATATTGTTCATTCTATTAATTGCATTCCAAGTCCTGTTATCCAAAATCAAACTTCATATGAGTGCCTTTTTAGGTCACCTCCAGACTATCACCACCTTCGCTCCTTCGGTTCTGCTTATTTTGTTCTTCTTCAGCCACATGAGCATAACAAACTTGAGTCTCAGTCAAGATTTTGTTGTTTTCTTGGCTATGGCAAAACTCAAAAGGAGTATCGGTGTTATGATCTTGTCTCTCAATGTCTTTGTATCTCCCACAATGTTGTCTTTTGGGAACATCCCTCATTTGTCGAACTCTCTCACTTCCGTGCCTCCCTATGTTCCTCCTCTGTCTTAGATTTTTTTCTAGATGAGGCACATATTCCTTCTTTAGTTTTTTTTTATCCTCCTATAGTTAGTCCTAATTCTCCTATAGACTTCTTTGTCCAACCACCCGATATCTTTGATTTTTTTCCTAGTTCACCTTTTAATGAACAAGTGGTAGATGAACAGGTTGAAGACGAGCTACCCAAACCTGTGCTTGGGTCCCCTGCTCCTGCTCCGCCTAAAGATCTTGCACAAGACATTCAACCTCGTCACTTAACTCAGGTAAGATCCATTCTTACACATTTACTTGACTATCGTTGTTACACTACCCTTGCTACACTGCACAAGCCTCACACCTATCGTGAGGCTTCCACTGACCCTTTATAGCAGATTGCAATGAAAGAAAACTTGATGCATTATCCAAAAACCATACTTAGGATTTGGTGACTCTCCCCCCTGGAAATTTGTGGTTGGTTGTAAGTAGATCTATAAGATTAAGACTCGCTCTGATGAGTCCATTGAGCGTTACAAAACTCATTTTATTGCAAAAGGTTTTACACAAGAGTATGGGATTGATTATGAAGAGACCTTTACTCCAGTTGCTCGTATCTCATCTGTTCGTGCCCTCTTAGCTGTTGCTGTTGCTAGTAAATAGGAGATTTTTTAGATGGATGTTAAAAATACATTCCTTAATACGGATTTAAGTGAAGAAGTTTATATGCAATCTCCTCCTGGTCTCTCTGTTAAATCAAACAAGGTTTGTCACCTTCGACATGCACTTTATGGCCTTAAACAAGCTCCACGAGCTTGGTTTGCCAAATTCAACTCTACCATCTCTTGCTTGGGTTACATTATAATTCTGTCTTATTTCTTCGTCGTACTGACAAATGCACTATTTTACTTCTTCTATATGTGAATGATATAATCATAATTGGTGATGATCTCAATGGCATTCAAAAACTCAAGGATTTTCTCAGTCAACAGTTTGAGATGAAGGATCTTGGACAACTCGACTACTTCTTGGGTCTTGAATAGATGGACTTTATATTACTCAAGCCAAGTATGCCTCTAAACTCTTGTCTCGAGCTGGACTCACTGATTGCAAATCTGTTGACACTTCAGTTAAGCTTAATGCGCATCTTAGTCCCTCATGGGAGAAACCATTGTCTAATCACTCTCTTTACATGCGCTTGGTTGGCAGCCTAGTTTATCTCACTATCACTCGTCCAGAGATTTCCTATGGTGTTCACCAGGTCAGCCAGTATCTGTCTGCTCCACGATCAACTCACTATATTGCTATTTTGTGTATTATTCGATACCTAAAGGACACTCTCTTCCATGATATTTTCTACTCTGCTCAGTCTTTTCTTGTTCTCTGTGCATTTTCTGATGCTGTTTGGGCAAGAGATGCCACTGATCGCAGGTTCACCACTAATTATTGCTTTCATCTTGGTTCTTCTCTAATTTATTGGCGAAGCAAGAAACAAATTCATGTGGCCCGCTCCAGTACTGCAGCAGAATATCGTGCCCTTGCTGATACCACATCTGAGCTCCTTTGGCTATAATGGCTTCTCAAAAACTTAGGTGTGTCCACATCCTATGCTACTTTTCTTTATTATGACAGCCAGAGTACCATTCATATTACTCACAATGATATCTTACATGAACGGACTAAACATATCGAGATCAATTGTCATTTTATCCGCTATCATCTTGTCCATGGTACTCTCAAGCTAATCTCTGTCTCCTCTAAAGATCAAATTGCAGATATCTTCACCAAGACACATCCTAAAGGACGCTTTCATACTTTGGTTGACAACCTCAAGTTGGTCTCACATCCACCTTGAGTTTGAGGGAAGCTGTTAACGTATATTAGGTTATGTGGGCTTTAGGCCCACCATGACACTAATGTATATTCTATTATTTTTTATGAAACACAATACTATTGAATTCAGTATTTCTAACAATGTAAAAATAATGTTGCTTTGATCACTATTTGTGACCTCATATATTGTGAAACAAATTGTGAAATTTGTGTCGACAAGAAATTAATCTAGTTCATGGGAGAGTTTCAGCCTTTCAAGTACTATCTATCTTGCTCTTCTTAAGTTTGTTTGCCTTTATTTGTTGGAGTGTTGTGGTGTAGATTTGTTTAGAATATTGGTAGTGCATAGTTAAATATGTAATTAGCTAGTCTATAGCGTGGTGGTTCTTTCCTCTTATGATTGTAAGTCTACTGATTGTATTTGACCATGTGTTCGGTGCATAACTCAAAATTATCTACATAAAACAGAAATTATAAAATAAAATAAAAAATCAGTTCTCAGGCTGCAGGTATTGATGATGGCAAGTAACTCATTTGATAATCCCATATTTAACATTTGTGTCAAATTATTTAGATCTGAGGATTGTCAGGCCTTTTTCGCTTATAACAACCAAACAGGTTTTGTGAATTTCAAAAAAAAAAAAAAAAAAAAAAAAAACTTCCCAATGTTAAAAACACAAAACAAAACTTTTTACCAATTATGCTTCTAATTGTCCTTACAGAGAGCTTAGTTTATCAAATCTTTGTTGAATTTTGCTAAATTATTACACAAATGATCACCCAAATTTCATAATTCAAGAAGGATGATGATAGTTGGAGATATATATATATATATATATATATATATATATATAATTACTGCCATTTGCTTGATTTGATGCCAACAATTTATGTTGAAGGTATGAGGCTAGCATCTTTTCCACATTACGTATATGGTAAGAATATTAATAAACAACAACATGTAATTTGTTTCTAAATTTTAGTTTTCACTAGTACACATAAAACAGAAATATTATGTATTTTAGCCTTTCTATAATCATATTGATACCCCCATATTGTGGGACAAAATGAACTAATGAAGCATTTAATCCTCTGTATAGTTGGAGCTCAATTGCTATATTTTCTTTTCCTCTTTTTTTTTTTTTTTTTTTTTTCCTAGCTTTGCTCTTATGCGAGTACTGTTTTGGAAAGCTGACAAAAGACTAAAACCGCTGAGGCTGATCCCAGTACAACAAGTCTGACCAATTTTGTGCCTTTCTGTCAGATACCAAACTTCTTGGAGATCCCTAGCCAATCAATTTCACTTCCAAGACACCTTTCTCTTTTTGGGTGGTTGTCTTTTGTGGCTTTCATAAACAACCCAGGCCTTTAGCTTCTGACCCCTTCATGATTCTCAGTCTCTTGCAGGTGGAAATGAACATACTGCAGTAAAAAGAAAGAGCAGATTAGACGTGAAATTTTTTGTGTCCTGGCATTACTCAAGGGCTAATAGAGAGAGAACTTACTCCCAAGGAACATCTCCAACCAGCATCCAATCGCCATCTTTATCTTCATAAGTAGGAGCAAATTCAGATCCATTGTAGCCTTCCCTTTCTGAATACTCACCTAAAAAATTTAGATCCAAAGCACAGTCAGAATTTATAACATGTAATAGTAATACTGCAAAAAGCATCATCCTTGTGGTACAAGAATGTACATAAATTCTTACCTATTGTGAGCTTGAACAAGTTTTCCAAGGCCTTGAGGAGCTCTGGATAGCTCTTGTAAACCTTGAGATCAACCTTCCTTAGATAAGGAGCTCCATCCATGCTTACTTTCACATACATCCCAGCACCAGCACCATCAGCCTCAGTTTTCTTTTGTTGGAAGCTATTTCTCCTGTAAGATCTAATTGGCGGCCACCCCACTACTTGTGCCCTGCCATCATTAACCAACACATATCAAGTTATTTACACATAAAAACTAACTTATACTATTTGTATGATCAAAACTAACATTTATTTATTTTTGCACATTGTTCTGTAATGAATTTATTTCAGTTTCATGATTACTTACTTGGCTGGAGGGGCACTATCTTGGTCACCATTTCCAGCATCAGATACGTTTGAATTGCTCAAAGAACTTGACTCCTCGGCCACCTCAGGTGAAGCTCTCTTACTACTAATCCTTACACTAGGATATGATTGTTTCTCATGCTCATCACTCCCGGGCAACCCTAATCTTAGCTCAGTTGCCTCAAGATTAAGATCATTATAATTTACTGACCTTTCCATTTTTGCTACAAAAAAATTATGGTTCCACCTTGACTAGCTTGGTCTAAAACAGATTGAGTGAGAGAAACGATGGTGAATATTCCAATTGAGAAACCTTGGGTTGATGAAGAAAGATAGGGTTAGCATAACAATTATATAGAGGGTCATTATTAGTGGGGACAACACATCTAGGTGACTTATTCTTTTGGTGCATGAACCTAATTCCCACATGAGAAAAGATAGCATGACTTTGCCATCTCACACGATCGAGCTGAAACAATGACCAATGTGAGGAGGACACGTAGTAGAAGGCGTTGAGACAAGGAGTGGAGAGAGATTGGGGCAAGTAAAGAACAAGTAGAGATATGGTTGTTGGTGACATGAGGAGCAGCATGGAGTTTGATGCTGAATGAGAAGGGGACACGGAGGGGACAAGCACAGCCGATGGTATTGAAGACCGTGGACCAGGATTGGACGGCTGAGATTGGGGGCTTCAAGATGGGGTTTGAGGAGTGATTCCAGGAGCGTTGGATTTCGAGGGTGGAAAGGGAGAGACCATGCATGTGACACAAGGGGGTCCCCACGTGGATGTGGTTGATTGGAAGGCATGGCCATGTGGGTTTAGATTAGTAGGACCTTCGTGTTAATTCATTGGCCTGTGGGTGCATGACATGTGGGATTTCATGTTCCATGGTGACCCCATCAACCTAAAAAAAATATCATAATATATCATCTATTTCTCTCTTAGTGATCCGATATATATACTATATATATATGCGCGTGTCTTATTGCTATTTTATATTTTGATATTAAAAAAAAAAAAAAAAGATAAAGCAACATATTTCAAGATGGGATTGGTTTGAATATAAAATGAAATATGAATAATGAACAATAGATTTTTATTTATATATCTTGTTTATAAATAATATCTCATAATATATGGGACTCATACAATGTGAGATCCACATGTTATAAGAGAAAAATTCATATGTCAAATTTATAAGATAATTATTATGTCACCTTAGCCCTCATTTCTTTCTGCATCTTAAAATTTTCTAAATAATAAATATATATTAATACATTTTTTTAGGGTTTAATAGAAGACTGAACCATAAGTGTCATATACTCGTATTTGGGTAGTTGACTATAATTAATAATTATTTAAGATATTATATTTGAAAGGAAAAAATAAAGTATCCAAAAGATTGTAAGTGGATTTCATCATCAACATGTGGGCACTTTAGAAAGCACATGAATCTGTGAGCGCAGATTTGGTAAAGCCAAACCGAATCAAAAAGTGCTTGTAGTGCTTCTAGAGAAAATATTATTGTTTATCCCAAAAAAAAGAAAGAAAGAAAGAAAGAGTATTTGGAGTGGATAATTAATTTTAACAATATTAATGTATCTTTGAACTTTGAAGGAATCTCATAAAATTGGAATGGAATAATAAGTGGATAAGTAAGCGAATGGATTAAATTATTTCAAACTTTCCTTTATGTTTTCTCCATAGTAAGCGTTAGGATTGGCTTGTTTTCGTTAGAAAAAAGTATAAATTGTAAATAAAAAAAGTGAAGCTTCAAAAATATACATAAACAAATAAGTTTTTTTTTTTTTTAAACTAATTCAAGAAACACTAAATTACTCACAAGAGTTGGAAATTTTATTGTGGAAAGTCACACAACTGGCTCCCTAGGAAAGGTTTGATTATATATCATTATATTGAACAGCTTTTATCCTTGTCTAGGGAGTACCATTAAGCAGGCATGTCTATCAAATTTCACCAACTTGTAGGGACATATATAGACATAAGTTTCATAATAGAACTAGTAGCTAGTAAGCCTATGCGATGTACAATTTAATTGAAATTTACAAGTAAATTTTTTTATAAAAAAATCATAAATATAACAGAAATTGAACAATAACATAGTTAATAAGAAATGAAAGAAAAAATTCATTAAGTTATATGATAGAAACCTATAAACTCTCAAACATAGTGTAAGGTTTCAAAACTATTCTTCTACGGTTTTTTTTTTTTTTTTTTGGAAAACTATTCTTCTAATTTAACTAGTAAAAGGGATCTTGGCTTTTTAAATAAAGTAAATTCAAACCTAAGAAAGTTATCAATATTGTATGCATCAAATTTTTAAAAAGGATTATATTTAAAATATTCCAAAATGAAATAGAGAATCAATAATATGGGAAAGATGGAATAAACGAGAGTTTAAGTCTTGATATATGCTTTTAGGGGCATAATATGCTTAGAAAGACATCGATTTCTTTTCATTTTCTTTAAGAGGTGGCTGGGCCACATTAATATTTATGGCTAGCTTGCATACATCAAAAGCTCCATCACCAACAATTTTGTTGCAAAACATATGAGGATTTGTTCATTCTTTTAGTATGTAATCCATGGTGGGTCCAAAGAAATGAAGGATGAAGAGAATTGGTTAACAAAATTGAAAATTGTGGTCCAAGAGTGTACATTAAGGCTGAATGAATTTATGTGTTAACAATGCAAATTTAAAATAAGCTTTGGTACAAATTCGTGGTAGGGAAATTTGATTGTAACTTCCAAGATTTTCATCCACAAATCATGTATTTGGCTGTGACATCTATTAATCAATGAGATTCAAAGTTGGCATGGGCAGTTGTAATGTATTTATCAAACCTTGTACAATGGCAGGCTGTGCATCTCTGTTAGAATGCATTGATTGTTACTTGTGGATCAACACAGAAAACTTATATTTCGCCTTTGATGTGGAAAGATAATAGTTGTTGTAATAAAAATATAATTAATATTCTTTGTAAGCTGCAGTTGTAACTTGTAAGACAATTATTAAATAAATGAAACATCTAACGGTGAATTATTACTTTCATGCACTATATATGATTCTATAAGTACTAGGTTAAATGGGTCATAGCAGTAGTTCTTTTTTTTCTTTTTTTAGAGAGAGGTCATAGCAGTAGTTCTAATTATGGTAAGACATGCATCTTGACTTAATTATCACATTAAAAGGTGTCATGACTCTCAAAAATGATCACATATAATTATCTCATATATAGGAATGTGGACTTCATATTAATCGTGTAGAATGTATATGTTGTAAGATGAAGGAAGCATATATATATATATATAATGCATATATTACATTCCTTCTTCTGATGTCAACTTGTTGGAGTGATCTTAACATATATACCTCTAGATCTCTAGCATTACGAATGCTAATTGGGTTAAAATGTTTGTTTTTGTCAAACTGAACAAATGAAATCTTGATGAACTCGGAATTGAAATTAACCAAACACGCATGTACGTTCTTAAATGAAAAAAATTATTACTAGAAATTAGATGCTTGTCGCATGCAGGGGGGCATTTGTTTTCATGGATAGGATTGATTATGCCAAGTACTTATATTGGATGGGATTGGTTGTAATTACTATGAAAATAAAAAATTAGGTCTATTGCAAGGATTAGGATTTGAACCCATTCTAGCATGATAAGCCCAAGACCTAATCTAGAGAATTCTAAACAAGTCTGAGTTTGTTTAGGAGCGCAGAACCTGGATGTGATTACATCATGAGTTCATAACCCTACTTTTTCTCTTTGCTTTCTACAATTATATCCTTAAAAGCATTATTAGAAGCCATATATATACATATTAATATGCCCATCATCGTTTGTAATTAAGATTTTGCAGATGATATTTATATATTTGCTATAGCTAGATTAATTGGTTCCAATCAACAAAAATATTAATGCGTAAAAAATAAAAAATAAATAAAGGGAAATCAACAATTTGCCAGCCCAACTTTTGGGTTTTCTTATCAGACCCTTTCAATAATGGGGCACTGGTTTTGCCGTTGCCGGTGCACCTATAGACTCAAATTAAACAACTATGTATTGTCTGTTTTATGAATATCCACAAACCAAATACTACACAGCAAAAAACAACTCATATATATAGGTGATATGCTTGCAAAAAGAAGAAATTAAGAGGAACAATGGACAAATTTAAGAGTCACCATTCTTGTAATTAAACCACGTTCGCAGCAGGCATTTTCTTATGAACCCAGCTCACTTTTCTTGTATGGACCACAAGCACAAAGGGTCCAGCACCTTTTTTTCCCAACAAGATTGCATTAAAGCATTAATTTGATGGTCTTTATTGTCTGTACGTGTATGCCAATTTCATTTATTGGGTGTGAACCCCGGCCTCCTTGTTCCAAATAGCCGTTGCATTACTTGAAGGAACCCCGCATTTATTTTGGAAATAAATATGAATAACGACAAGCTGGCCGGCTTTCAAATTTTTTACATATATTCTCCCCGTTAAATAAACGATCAAGGGATTTTTGCCTTTTTTTCAACAAATAAATTAAGTTAAACTGCGCATAAACATAAAGAAAATATGTATAGCAATATATAATGAATTTGGGTGTACAACCCAATGAATTATTGATGAATGTATTTTTCTTTTCATAAAATAATACATTGGAGCTCATAATCTAGTATCTATTTTTTCTTTAACTTATGTCCTTAAGCACTCTTTAAGAAAACCGTTTGATAAAAACCCAATAGTTTGAGCTTGTTTAGTTCTTATGTAATGCAAGCCAAGCCCTAGATTCAAGTCAACTAATCAAGCATAAGCGTGATTACTACGTACTAGTAAATAGTTTTCAAACCCTAGTCAAAATTAACTTGTTCGATCGGGTGAGCTCGAGTAGGGCATGAGTACAGCTTCTAAACTAAACAAGTTCAAAAAACTTGGTCCAACTTCTTTTGTTTATTAAAATATCACTAAGTACTCGGGTTTTTTCTTCTAAAAAAACAAATTAAGAAGAAGGTGAAAATCCAAAAGGCAATCAAGAAGGAGTACAGTTGATAGGACTCACAACTTTATGCATATTAAATGCAAGAGAGAAGTGAAGAAGACAGGACTACATGCACGTCGTAGCGACGTAATACACACGTGTGAGTGCTAAACTTTGATGTGGAAATAATGTGGGGTTCAAAGACAAAGCACACGTGAGTGCAAATGTATAGGACTTTTGGACTGTAAAGCTAATTGGGGATGGAGGAGAAGCGCCTAGATTGAACCAGAAGAGAACGAAGAGCAAGTCCTCAGGTCGCTTTCTTTCTTGTTTCCCCATGCATGGTTAATCATGGTTAGTGCCTTGTCTAATTGTTAACTCTGGCCGTGCATATATATATATATATGCATGCCAGCCATGCTCATGCCGTGCACCTTCTTGTCCAATTCCTAAGTCATTAACAATAACATGCATCATATATACGTACGCACGTATCATACAGGGCATCTAAGGCAACATGCATATATATATATATATATATATATATTCGGCATATATTAGAATTTTTTTTTGCATTTAACATTATTTTTTAAACATTTTCATTAGTTGTCAAGTTTGCAAAACTATATAACAAACTAGCATTTCGAGACTCTAAAACTTGAGTTTAACGTAGAACTCAAGTTTCTAACACTCAAGATTCAAGAAATGATATGCTTACTTGGACAAAATATCTACCTTTTTTCTTCTTCGACGTTCTACATGTTCTTCAGATCAGATCTTCTTCTTCCTCAGATCCAATTTTGATCTTCTTCAGCGTTCTACATCATCTGTGTTCTCCATCTCCATATTTTCTTCTTCAGATTAAGGTTTTTAAACTCAGACCGTTCATTGAACCGTAAAAGGGAGAGATTCAAGATTTTTTAGGTCGAACCGAGGTCTAATTATGATGATGACATAATTAATTTAATAATTAATTAAAGCCTAAATATAGATATTAAATTTATAAAACTAGCAAAATTGACTAATATATCTATATATGTGAGGAAAATTGAATGATTTTCAAGCATATATTTAATAATTAAATAAGAAAGTTAATAAAATAAAATAATAACCATGAAAACATTAAAATTTATAATTAATTTTTGAAGTAAAGTTGAATATCTTTCAAAGATTTTAATTATAATTTTTTTCTATTCCTTGTAAGAAATGGATAATTTAATTAAGTAGAATAAAATTGTGTTAAGTTGATTTTATAAAAAAAAATTGCTAGGGGTTGGACTGCACGGTTCTTGCCATGTGGTCCAACCCCAGTTTTAGGGGTTCACGAAATTGCCACATATATCTGATTCTCTATGCTTAAAAACCGAATTTTCATATGGTCCTCGGTTTTCATGGTCAGACCTCCCGATCCAGTCTGGGTCTGAAAACCTTGCATCAAATCCCGTTTTCTCTAGGTCGTCTTCTTCTTCTCTTCTTTTCCTTCTCTTCTTCTCCTTTTCTCCTTCTCCATCTTCAAATCTACTTCTATGAAACTCGAGTCTCCCCAACTCGAGTTCCACATGACTAAATTGCTCCACGCCAATAGTAGAACTCGAGCTTGAAAACTTCGATTTTGTCATCAATCTTGAGTTTGAAAAACTTGAGATGCTAATTTATAAAAAATTTTCACACACATGTTAACTTATTATATTATTTCTCCTCACTATATTAGCCTACAAATTACCTCCATATATTATCATATTTTTCATAATATATGCATCATATTTCATAATACGTAAAATGCGTCATATTGCAATGAAAGAGGTAATGCATTTTAAAAAAATGCATAAGATAGATAGCCTCTTGCATGTGTTTTAGGGGGATTGAGGAGCTGGCTCAAAGTCGTTTACATCCAATCAAGTTTTTTTGCTTAATACATCCAATCAAGTTGATAAGACATCACCTTTGACAATTGCAATTGCGCACTAAAAAGATTTGAATTCTTGTAGTGGCATATCAGACACCAATGGGCCAATATAATTCAATACACGTAGCTTTCATTGAATTATAGCACAGATATACGGATTCATATTCTAGTAGTTTTCTTGTTTTTACTCATATATAGCTGGTTAGGTTTTATGACTATTTAAGTGTTATAATGCAACCAGATTGAGGTAGGTGCCCCAAATGAAATTCATTTAATTTCGAATGTCCTCAATCTACGTGAACGTCGAGAGCAGTTGAGCTCTCATATGAGATTGAGCACGTAGACGTAGGGGTCCACTCTCTCTCTCTTTCAAGGGGTTGGGGGTCATGATGATCAAATATATATAGCTGTCCTCTTCGTACGGGTAATAATTTTGGATGTAGGCCCGCCTGAGATGCTATGATCAAGCCCAAAGTTCAGACGAAGATAATGTACAATATGGGCTACGTACTTGGGCCCGTTGCTTCTTGGGTGAAAGGCCAAGTCTTGCCACTATTTTGGTTTTTTATTTTTATTACAGTTACATGTTCATTCAAAATGAGATTTGATATTTGCTTTGTTAATTAATCAGACAACTTTTAGGACTATATAGTTAAATTTTCATTGATGAATCACTTTGTTAATTAATCAGACATAACTTAAGGACTTTGTCCCCATATCCAGATAACATAATTTCTGGTGGAAGCAACAGAATGCTTCCTGGCTACATTCCTATGAATTTAATTAATCATCATATTTATGTTAATTGTTTTTTAAGTATTGTTAAAATTTTGTACAAGTGGCTTGAAAATCATATATTTGAGACCAAAATATGATTAGCCCAACAATATGTCTTGGAAAGTATTCAAAAGACTAGACTGATTGATCATCTAGTTTATGGACAGTAATCTTTGCAAGGATATTGGAGAAGATTTTACATTTGGAAAAGATTTAATTCCCATGATCATCGTGAATTATTAGCTTTGGGATTCTACAAAATGCGACATGGTGGATCCAATATTCCAATAATTGCTATAATTGTAAATGTTCGCATGTGTAACGTGCTAGAGAACCCAATTACCTAAGTTGCTTCATGCTTCTCAAGTTTGAACCTGCTGCAGATGGAGGAAAAATGAATGGAAATTCTAAATACATGTGAAGAAATGTTAACACGAAACTAGTTTATTTTTCCTTAATTAAATATGTATGAACAAATTTAAACATAAATTCAATTGTATATACAATTAAACATCTTTAATTAAATTTAATTTATTGCTACTAGCTAGAGGTTCCTTTATGAATTTTTGTCAGCTCTAAAAAAAACTTATAAATTTGGTCTAGTTAAGAGCATGCTAATTATGTTTATTTGTTCATTAATAAGAATCTTATGTATAAACTTTCAGCTGTAATGTGAAATTGGCGATATCTTTTCTTTGTTTTACTGATCATCTTCTCATTATATATAATAATATGAATATCCCCTTCTTGATTTATGGTATCATTTATAATTTCTTTATTGCCTTTCACACACTTTTAATGCATGAAATCCTTAACTTTCTGATAAAGTGGATTGATTTTGCACTTTGTCATCGAGCACAATGAAAGTGCACTACCAATTGACTATACAGTACTGCGATTCAAAAAAGGATCGATCCGCGAGCTCTCGAAGCATTAAAATGAGATATGGGCAGAAATTAGCGTCAGATTAATTTCCAGCTTAGAAGCTTTACTCCTTTATTTAGAGCACAAAGAATCTACAACTTTCTATTTGAGTTCTCCTAAGTCCTAAGCCCTAAATTTGAGACCATTTGACCTATAGTTTTTACATTTATTAATAATCTATATGACCACCGTCCAATAATACAATAGCAATATCTCTGATCAATAATCATTGAACTATTATTTTCTAACACAGAAAAAAAAAAATTTGATCATTGGATATTAATCATGATCTCTGACAATTTTGGCTTATTATTTTGTATTTCTCATTTTATCGTTGGGAAGGAAGTGAGAGATGGGCATGATGGTAGCTAGAGACCAAAACTCTGATTTTCTTTTATGGAAACCAAATGTCAAAATGTTTACATACATATGTAATCTTAGTACTCAATCAAAAAAATTTGTAGATCTTCATTTGAGAAGATCTTCTAGCCTCTGACTAAGTCAGCTAGTACAGAATACAATACTAGTACTACTGTGGGAGGTCTTGAAGGAACTTTTTTAATTTTTCTTTTGAAACATTATATTAGAACGATAAATTAATATAATGAATGTGTTTACATATATATAGAGAGAGATTCATATATATATAAGAAGTGAAGAGTAGAAAAATAAAGAAAGGGGAGGGTCAGTGGGATGCCCTGCAGCGGCGCACATGGGGTAGGGTTGGAGACCTGGGTGACACACCCAACAATTTCACATGGCCACTTCTTGGGCCCCCACAGGCCACAACCCCCTTGCCCATTGAATCTTATCACATGCCTTCTTGCAGGCATGAGGTCCCACTCATTCACCACCACCCCCCCCCCCCCCCTCTCTAAAAACTAACTAGCTAGCTAGCTGCTCAGGTCCCTAGAGATCGATTACAAGTTCAACTCCTCATAGCTACCATTTTCTGTGTGGGTATATGCGTCTTAGCAATTTATTCTAATTGCTAGAACTTGTGAAAAAAAATAGAGAAAAACACACAAAGAACAATCTCACACATATGCCTACATTCATAGCATTGAAGCGATTTTCATTGTGTTAGAGAAAACAGTATAGAGGTGTTATATGCTACAATACATCAAACCCTAATTTTGAAACAACAATATAAATAATCCTAAAAGGCATCTAAAATGGGTCAAAAAAATTTCCTAGGCATCTTCGGCCACCCTAGTCTTCACTCTATTGACTAAGCCTCATAAAGAATAAATCATTTAAAACCATAATGCTACCAAGTCAGGTTGGGTCCAAATTAGATCAAGTATAAAACTAGGTTCCACATAGCCCAACAATGGGATGCCTCACACAAGTTATTCAGGGATTAGCCTTAATTGAATGCTTGAAATACCCCTAATCATTAATGAGAGAGAGAGAGAGAGAGAGAGAGAGAGAGGGAGAGCCCCAGCTCGAATGAGTTTTGATGACATGGCAAATTTAGTATGGTTTTATTAAATTTTTTTTTTTTTTTCTTTTTATAAACAAGGGTATTTAGACCTCTTCGAGTATTTGACTATTCCCTCAAGTGTATGCAATTCCCTCGTCCCACGTGTACCAGGTTATTACAGGGAAGAATCTTATAAGGGTGGCCTCAAGATGCTGGCAAGTGATTTCGAACTCAAAATCTCATAGATACAATAAGGCCTTAAGAACCACTAAGTCAACTCCTAATATATATTGTCAACAAATATTGTCAACAAATTTTTGATATCATAGTTTTGTTGACAGTATACATTTATATTGTCAAGGATTTGTTGACAACATACATTTATATCATAGTTTTAACTATATGATTAAAGAATAAAATAATTAAATAGCTCATGAATAAGTTCAAGCTTGTTCAATAATAAGTTGAATCAAAATTGAACGTTGCAATCTAGTTTGATGTAAACTTGAACTCAACTCGAGTTGAAAATAAAATTAAATGAACAATTTTTAATACTTAATTTGACTCTTCTCCACAATATGCCTATCTCTTTGATCCTCAATTCCACTGCAACAAAAATCTACAATGGCTTAAAGAAGGCTGAGAGAATCAAAGGGCGGTGCGCCTAGGGACTTAGATGAGAAATTGGTGACTCACAAATGAAGAGGAAGGATCCGGAAGTTATAGAGCATCATGGGTCACGCATGGCTTCTGTGCATGATGGGATACCAAAATATGCTTGAGCTAGCGTCCGATCAAAACGTATGAACTTTCTTCTTCTTCTTCTTCCTTTTATTTTTTACCTATAAGATTCGTCATGGGAATGAGCAGGCCAACTTGAAAACAACACTCAAATGTAGTAACACATATGACCATAACAAACGTCTTTCACATATTCATAGACAGCAAAATATGCCTTTTATTCTTGTGTAGGAATAAATGTCACTTCACAGTGTTCGAACGCACTAAATACAAGCTCTTCAAATTTGAGTTTGATTGTATATTGGATTTATTCGATTCTCAAAGACCAAAATAGTATTGAATCCACCCCACAATGGTCGATTCACTAAACATAAGTTATTGTCTTCTATCTCTTTTTCCATTCGCGTATCGTCTTTGCATTGACAAGTGCTTAGCTTAGAAATCCTTGGACGCAATGCTCAATTTTTTATTTTTTTTATTTTTATTTTTCTGATCCTCCAAATTGGTTTTAATGGGGGCATTTTGCAAAGTGTTGAACGCGGCAACCATGTGTACGTGCAAATTAATATGGGGGCAACGTCGCATGGATCAACACCACACATCATGTTTCATGTCCTAACAAGCAACAGTTAAGTGTGGCTGTCAAATAATTGCACATCATTCTGCTTTTGTTCCCACTTCCCACAAACTCCTTTGGGGAGCAATTTGTAGCATATAGCTAGCATGCAATATATGGGAAACAAGCCAACATACACTTTTAGCATGTTTCTTTAGCACTATGGTGTAAGTCATCCTTGTAATAATTATTTCCTGTATGTCTAATAATCTTGCATGTAAAAGAGCAAAAAAGCAAAAAAGAAAAAGAAAAAAGAAAAAGGGCATAATAATCACATTGATATGCGATGATGCTGAAATCGTCACTCGAAATGGTCGTCTAGAGGGAGAGCTATCCAAGATTGTCAAAAGTCTTGCAAGAATAAATGAAGAATGGAAGAAGTAGAGATCACCGGTGTGGTGTCTGCCACAAAACTTCCGATGGTAAAGTCAAACAGCTGAGAGAGGAAAAAGAGTTCAATATCAAAGCATCAAAGTATTTTAGTTAGAACTTAGTACCTCCTCAGGTCCTGAGGTGCTGGTATATATACACTTGCATTTTCTTCCTAGCCATTGGAGGTGTTTTAATGGTGGCTTCAATGTGATATCTGTAACGCCTCTGTGAAGTGTTAATGAGAGGATCTCCGTCTCTCCAACGGTAAGGGGACTTATTGCTGTTGTGTAACACCTTGCCATTGATCGTAAGTAAATGGCTTTTTCTTCGTCCGACGAATACTATATTGGACAACAACTGATGTTTCCCTCGTCCAATGACCCCTCTTCTGGATGAGGACATTGTTGAGCTTATCAATATGTATGTATAAATTCAGGTTACAAAGATAAAGGCAAAACAGTACTGGTCTTTATAGCAAAAACGATGTTAGATTTTTTTTTAGTGTTGCCTAATTCTATGAAAAATATATATTGTAATTTTGGGGTATGAGCGTTGTAATTGGTATTGGTATCATTAGGGTTAAAGATTGAAATTTTTGTTCCTTGCACAAGACTGAAGATCTCAGTTGAGCAAAATCCTATGATCGGTGGAGTGAAATTGGAGTTTGGACAGAAAGTCTTGTTAGAGACTCATGCACTTGTGACTTGATCGAGTGAACCCTATTATGGAACAAAAACCGATCTTGCTTTCCATTATTATTTCCGTAGCTACCTCAACCCTAAACCCTACTTTTAATTTCAACCAAAACTTAACCTTAATCACAACAAAGGAAGACAACTGCAAAAATAAAGAGAACACCTAAAGAGAAAGAGTTCCATAGTCTTCCGGCCTCTTCAATTGAACATCATGGGAGGTAATTTTTGTTCCAACAATAAGGTCATCTACTGTATGTTGGACCTTGATCACGAAATCACAAAGATGCCATCAAATCTTTAAGAAGCTTTTGGAGTAGCTGATAGATTAATATACTGTCAACATGCAACGAACATTTGGGAATTGGATCAAATCTTTAAGAAACTTTTGTAGTAGCCAATAGATTGATCTATTGTCTACAAGCAACGATCATTTGAGAACTGGACCACATAAAATGCATCAAAGTGGAAATTTGTTGTTGCTAGCACGAGAATGGATACTGTGTCTATCTACATTTCAGAGGTATTATGTGAGTATAATTTGTACCGCAACAACATTTTTATAATAGATTTTCTTTTGGGCGCTTGGCTCTTGGAGGTTTTTTACCTTGGAAGTATCTTATACAAGGGTTTTCACTTCGTAAGCAATTTTTATATCTCGTATGATTGTGATTGTGATTGTGATTGTATTTATTTATTAATCTGGAAGAATGGAACTTGTGTTATTTAACTACCCTGGATCAGAGTGCATTTGGATTAGTTTTTTTTTTCTATTAGTTTTTTAACTTATTTACTTGTGCACAATTTTTTAAGGTTTCATTTTTTATAGGTACAACTTTATTAACTTCAAAAAAATAAGGAAATAATCTTTTTAATAAAAAGCTAATCCAAATGAATAAGTCAAAACATTATCCTATATTTTGCTCTTAAAGAAGGAGAGAACGTTGTATGAATTAGAATTAGGTATTTTATTTATATATGTATGTTTGAAAAAAAAAATGCAAATTAAGCATTGTGAGAAAAATCATGATTTGAAAATAATAAATATTAATCAGCTGAATTTTTTAATTATAGATACAATAGAATTTGACCTTATAGTATTTGCTATATGA
This sequence comes from Castanopsis chinensis, assembly GCA_032878915.1. Lineage (NCBI taxonomy): Eukaryota > Viridiplantae > Streptophyta > Magnoliopsida > Fagales > Fagaceae > Castanopsis > Castanopsis chinensis. Next base: position 11,881,555 of record JAVQMG010000101.1, read on the forward strand.
TGATTGTTTTTACCATCACGTCAAAACATTAATTGGTTTCTTTTTGTGTTGGTGGGATTCGTCGATTCGATCACCAAGTCCTCTATTCAACCAAAAAAAAAAATCTTTACAAGTTTAACTATATATGGCCGGAACCCACGATCAATTGAAAGTTATCAAAATCATGTCCATAGCAATCAAAGAAATGTAAATCAGATCAACATTGATCACAAAATGACATACGAATTATGTAGTTCACTGAAACCCTAATGTCAATCTATTTCTTAATTTTCTTTGTCTATTTACCCTCTGCTTTCACTCCTCAAGTCCAATAGATTGATGATTTCACTAACAATATGCAAAATCTCCCTTTGCTTAATTTAATTCAACACTCCCCCCGGGGTGGATTTTCAACTAGCATGATTGATTGTAGACCATGGATAGGATGAGAGCCAATAATTAAGCTACTTGTTTTTCCTAAGCACCAAAAAATAACCTTTTTTTTCTCCTTTTGATGGCTGGGAAATTATTTACTAAGTTGTTCGAACTCATCAGCGCCAAGTGTCTGATTAGTTGATGAAATCATGACATATGGTCCAAAAATAATGAAAAAGTACACACTTAGTAATGCAAATACCTAACAATATAGCTGCTTGTTTATGGACCACGCAATATTGTCTAGTTCAAAATTCATAGCGCGCGTGATCATCATTAGGTATAACTGATATGGTACCACAACATGAATTTGATATCACTGAATAACGTGCCCATCTCCAAATGAATATAAATGATAAGTTTTGATTGTACTCTAACAACGATAAATGAACAATTCTAAATATATTTATTAGGGACTATATATATGATTGCTTATATTGCAAACAATCTTCAACAAACATTCTCATGTCTAACATGAAGAATTTCCACTTATCAATAATTATTGAGTGTTTTGATTGGATGGTCAAGAGCAATTACTATAAAACAGATATTATAGATTTTAAATTCTATCGTATTAATCAAAATTATAATTATTAGGCTTCCTATGATGCGTGGTCCAATTTATAGTCGGTTACATAACATTGATATGAAATTATGTGTCCAGGAAAACTAATTTTGACTCAAATTTAAATTCCTCTTTCACCAACAAAAATTAATTGGTATCTTAATTTGATGGTAAATATATCATCATGTAGTAAGCTTCATAGGTTTCAAATCTTATAGTATCTAAAAATAAAAAATAAAAAATTTTTCATAAATTCCGAAAAATAACGACTAAAAAGCACATAGAACCAAAAAAAAAAAAAGGAGAGAGATGGTACACCAGAAAGAATTTCCAAGGAGATTACAAAACTTTTTGAAATCATTTTCTAAAGTCTCCAATGTCCACTTGCTAAGAGATCTTCTTGAGTTATATGAGACCTACAGATCCAATGTGGGTCATGGAATTCTAGGCAAATTATATTATATCTATTGGAAAAAAGTAGTGCCTCATATGTGCTTTCCTAATTAGCCCACATTACAAGAACTCCGAAGCACTCGATCTCGGTGCTTAGTGAAAAATCACATGTACGATCTTAAGTCAACAAATTAAAGTGTAAGTTAAAAACCAACTTTTACATAATGCTTGTCTATCATGGCTTGTTCTTTTATATTGATTTATTTAACTTAAAATAATATGTTCGAAAAAAATTTAATTCTATCTAAAAATCAATAAAGTTTTTAAAAGCTCTATACCAACCAAATAAGTTGAATAAGCTGCTAAAGAAAATTAATGAAGAAGAGTATAAAGTTTACCCTTTCCAAAAACTATTCCCTTTAACTTAAACTCGAAGTTTTAATTAAAAAGAGGATTAAACTTTCATATAAAATAAATAATAAGTTAAAATTTTTTTACATGGTCTCCACTGATTTCTCTCCTTTTATATTTTTTTTTTTCAAAATAGAATAAAAGAGCAATAATATGAGAAGGAGAAGGAGAGAACATTTTAGTTACTGTTTTAAGACAGCCATTGATAATAATAGGCCTGTATGGTTTGAGAACAAAATTGAAAACCATGCATGTGGATCTAATATTATAGGGAAAAAAAATGTGGTAGTAGTAATAGTAAATTAAAAAAAAAAAAAAAAAAATGATAGAGCAGCCAAGGCAAGGCAAAAGGCAAGACGAGGGGGTGTGTGTGTGTCCTGATACACACATCAATGAACAACCATATATATATTATAGGAAACTAACATCACCCCGTCGTGACCTATCCCAGCAAGGTTGGAAAAATCCAGCTCACACATCCTGCCATGTGTCACCATCACAGTTTCGAAAATGCAAAAGACAGTGTGACCCATCCATGCTTCTATTAATACCCAACAATGCCTATACACTACCCTTCCTTCCTTCTCTCACCTCCCCTATAAGCTAAGGGCTAACGTCCCCCACCCCCACCCCCACTATTATTATCACAAAGAAACAAAGCACTGAATATTGCTTAGAGAGAGAAATATAAGACACGCTCACACACACTACTGTTTCTACTTTCTACTTCTTTTTTTGTTTTTAAACAGAGAGTGAAAAGAAAATTCATGGAAGTTGGGTCCAAGAAGGAGAAGAAGATGGGTTTTGAAGAGACCGAGTTGAGGCTAGGGTTGCCAGGAAATATTGTAGGAAGTGAAGGTGAGGTGGCAAGGAAGAGAGGTTTTTCTCAGACTCAGACTCAGGCTGATACCACTACTACTCAAGTGGATTTGAAGCTTAATCTTTCTTCAAAGGAACATACTGCTGCTGGGATGAATTTGAATGAGAAAGCAAACACCCTTCAGAAAGAGAAGAACCTTCTTGCCACTGATCCAGCCAAGCCTCCAGCTAAGTATGCTGCTTACATGCATTAATTCTTTCTTTCTGATTTTATTCTAAGCTTCTTTGTTTATTTGTTTGTTTGTTTGTTTGTTTTCTATTTATGTATTTATACATATATACATGTTAGTTCATATGAAGTTGAGGACTAGGTTAAGCATATTTTTACATGTGAGCCTGGGATGAGTTAGAGAAGGAAGAGCTTATATATGATCGGCTTTGAATCTTGAGGAAGGTGGAAATAGAAAAATGAAAATAAAATGAATTTTTCGAGCTCAACAAATTTTCGTATCTTTTTTAGGAAGTGATGAATAACCTTTGCTAAAGGTTGTGTATATATGTAAGTTGTTTCTTTTTATGTTAATTCAAATTCAAATTCTTTCTAGTATTTTTAAGAGTGATTTCTAAGATTTAAATTTCTCTCTCTCACAGGCCACAACTACCAGATTGTTAAAAAATGAGAAAATTTTGTTGTAAATAATTTTTTCATACAACTTAATTAGAGATGCCTCTTTAATTAAGGGATATATATATATATATTTCATTATTTTCGGTATAAGTTTTACTTTTCCTCCCAATTCTCTTTTAAGTTAATATCAATCATTTTACTATCATTTTGGAGGTTATATTCTTTTTCTTCCTCCATAGATTTACATGAAAAACAAATTAAGGAAAAAATGTCTCTTCTTTTTTTTTTTTTTTTTGAAATTTTAAAAGCACAATTTTATTTATTTTTGGGAATATGTTAATTTTTAAAAGGTGAATTACACAGATTTCCATTTTGATCTCTACAATAAAATAGCTGAGGTGAGAGTAATGATTAATTATTGAGTAACTAGTTCTTTTTTATGGGTTTAATGATGACAAAGTAATATAAATCTTGTGCAAAGCACTTTTGAATCTTCTGTAATGATGCCAAGTAATCATTGATACCTCAATGTTCTATAAATCCCGAGAAAATGGAAGAAAAGAAAGAAATATATAGTTGCTTTCCCCCGTCTTCTTTATTTCTTTGAACTCCATTAGAGACCTCACTAAAGTTTGTTAATATTTAAGCGGTAAAAGAAAGCACAAACAGTATTATATATAGTTTAACCACATGGAAATTTAGGGCACAAGTTGTGGGTTGGCCACCGGTTCGATCTTTCCGAAAGAATATACTGGCTGTCCAAAAGGGCAGCTCCGAGAAGAGTGAGAAGGCTAGTGGCAATGCAGCCTTTGTGAAGGTTAGCGTGGATGGTGCACCTTATCTTCGTAAAGTAGACTTAAAGATGTACCAGAGTTACCAAAAGCTCTCTGATGCCTTAGGAAAAATGTTCAGTTCCTTCACTATTGGTAAGCACATCAAATTCTTCTGTATGTATCATGTCTGATATACAAATTAAATGTGAATTTTCATGATATGAGAAAGTTGAATTATCAAAAAAGAAAGTTGAATTCTTCCCACAGACGGCGTTGATTTCACCAAAAAAGAAAGTTGAATTATCAAGGCATCTTTGTCATTAATTTCTTTATTTCTTTGTCTTTTATTGGAAAGTGCCGCATTTATTGATGTCTGGTTTTTAATTGATTAAGGAAATTGTGGTTCCCAAGGAATGAAAGATTTCATGAATGAGAGCAAGCTTATGGATCTTTTGAACAATTCTGATTATGTTCCAACTTATGAAGACAAGGACGGTGACTGGATGCTTGTTGGCGATGTTCCATGGGAGTAAGTTTTTCATTCTTCATTAGCTTATTTGTTTATTCATAACTTAAAAATATTACTTATTTTGTCAAGAGTTCTATAATTCAATTAGTTGATATCTTTTGGTATTTTTAATGAAGACATCCAGAATTCAAATCATTTTTCCTCCAATTATCAAATTATCAAAAATTAGTACTTTTAAATAAATATCATGTAATTATGTTAACTTTCCTCTACTTGAACCAGGATGTTTGTTGATTCATGCAAGCGTGTACGCATAATGAAAGGAACAGAGGCAATTGGACTCGGTTAGTATACATCTTTAAAACTAAAAATATCATGGAAAAGACATAAACTAATTAATCTTAATTTCTTAATGGGTAGCTCAATTAGTTTACCAAACTTAATTAAATTTGGTCATGCGTTTTTTTGGGTGCCACTAAATTGGTTTCTTCTTTTGCTTAATTTCCTTATCTCTGATTTGTCATGAAACTGTTTCAGCGCCAAGAGCCATGGAGAAATGCAAGAACAGAAGCTAAACTATAGTGAACTCCACAACCTGCTCCTTTGATCTGGTAGCAGTCATTGCAATAACAAAGCAAGGACACCCAAAAGCGCGTAGATGGATTGAGCAGGATTTGTGAGTGTTTGTTTTCTGTATCATTATATATGGTCTGATTATATATTAGTGTGGAAGATATTTGAGTAAGTATTTGTGAACACAAAACAATGATATAACTCTCTTATTAGTATGTGCCAAGGCTTGGCTTGACTTTGTCTTGCTTGTTTATTTAGTATTAATGGCTTGCTCTTATAATAAAAAAAAAAGAATAAGCAGCATAATAATGTGTCTGTTGCCTGTAAGTTCTTGTGTGTTATTTTATTCCTTCAATTATTTATGAAATTCTTTGTGTCATGCTCTTTTTCTTAATAGTAGTTTTTAATTTTAAGGGCTATTATTTAATGAATGTGAGACCACGTATTAATTGCAAGATGTTTCATGGCAATGTTGAAAGAGGGAACAAGATCATGTGCATGCTAATGGAGCATTTATGCATGGCCATTTTTTTTGCTATCTAGATTTAATATTCCAGACCCATGAAAGAGATTGATGTTTAATACCCAATAATATTCGGGAAATACTATAATGAATATAAAATACTAGTAGAAAGGAAATTACCGTAAGCGGCGAAACAAGTGTGTGGGTGAATGGCGCTATCGATATCATGTTATGAATTTATTCGATTGACCAGTGCCATTGGCCCCCTTTGTTTATGGCATTAATGGTTGGAACTTTGTGATAGTACACGCTGCTTGCTGGCATTTGCAATTTGATGCTATTTTAATGCATTTATGATCAACTACTTCAAAATTTGGTCCTTTCTTTTTATTTCCTTATCTCTCTCAAACTTTGGATCTGATATTGCTGTTCAACTATACATTTCTATAAGTGGAAACTGGTTATAAACTTACAATTTTTTTTTTCTTTTTGATAACAACTGGTTATAATATTTTAAGTGCTTGCAGAGATAAACAAACAAAATTATTAAACAGACTGAGAGAATTTTCTTGTAGAGATCGGATACTGTTGGCTCCATTCTTGTAACTTATGAGATTAACGTGAACATATCCAGAAATAACCCGGGTCTTCTATCACTAACAAGTAATATGAAGAGAGAGAGACATAGAGGTGTAATATTATGAAATATACTAAGTATTTTTTGGCGTGTCAAGGAGGAGTCCCTGTAACTACATATGAGCTCTACTTTATGATAATTAAAATAATGAAAATATATTCATCCAAGCACACACTCTAAGAAGAAAAAAGATATAGGAATAAGGTTTTTTTTTTTTTTTTTTCTAATGGAGATTGCATTGCCAAGTTAGAAATCTAATGGAACGCACTAGAATCAAAAGGCTTTCTATTAAATAGGACTAAAATAAAGTATACAGAATAAAAGTTTAGTAAAAGTCAAAACATAGATGAAGGGATTGTTAGATTCAAAGGTCAAGAGATATCAAAGAGAAAGAGCTTTCAATATTTTCGATCGATAGTTTATAAAGATTGAGATAATGAAAATGATGTAAATCATCAAATAAAATAAAGGCGAATGAAGTGAAAAAACACATTAAGTTATATAATCATAGAATACCTATTAAGTTAAAATGAAATTTTTTATAAAATTGCTATAAGAAATAACATATTTACAAAATACACAGAAAGATCAGTGTGATTGAAATAAAAATATATGGAAAGATAAGATTCAATATGACAAAATTTGCCTTACGACAAAGATGACCCTATTGATGACAAAATTTCATCAAAATTTGCTTCATGATAAATATAACCCTATTGATGACAAGACAGTCGTTAGGCCCTTGTTTTACTGGCCCATATAAAACAAACCAAAGTCTGGCCCAACATCCAGGTTCCCAAACAGGTTTGGGTCTTAATGGCAACCCACTACAGGCCAGCCCACCACGCAAAAAAATAATCTTAACGTATTTGCTGGTCATAGCTTGAACTATCCCTAGCCGCCTAGAGCAACGCGGTGGCCTATGTACAAATTAATGTTTTTCTATTTAACCTATTAGCTCATAATCATATGCCTAAGCACAACTTTTTAAAGGCTCACTTTTTCCAGGTATATAGTTTGACCCACCATGCTTAAGAATCTTAAGGTTTAATGTTAAATCCAACATAAGAATGGAGCTAGTAGAGATTTATAGGATTAGATAGGATAAAGGTTCTTCTATCATTTAAAACAGACAACATAGAGATCAAAAGAAACTCCCTCCCAACCAGTTTTGAGTTTTGAGATTAGGTGTGCATTTGGGTTAGGATGAATAAAATTTTGCTACTATTCATGGACCCTGCTGCACTTTTTGGCACTATTCATGAGTTCACTGTACTATTTTAACTAACTTTTACCTTTATCTACAATACTTTCAGCAATAATTTTTTAGTTTCAGCAAAAAAAAAAGGTATCTAAACTCACCCTAAGAATTGCGGTAAAAGATGGAAAAGTTGGCATATTTACCAACTGTATGAAGACAAAGAATAGTAAAATGAAAGCAATATTGATCATACGGCAGGCTGAATCAGCAGAATTGAGTTGAGAATTCACTGCCCTCATGACCTGCACATGAGGCCCTCGTTAGCTGTGCTATGTTACTGTACCCTGCATTCCAACAAGAGTAGGCTTTTTGAAACTGCTTCATGTCTATTTTTCTATAGTACCCAACAACAGCAACAAATGCAATTGTCTCTATCACTAATGGGTCAGTCCTTTCATTTTTCTTTGTTAAGGATCATTTGGGAGGACATGAGGGAGAGATTTGCATTTAGGATTAATGGAATGTGAAAATTCTCATCAATTTTATACCAGCTTCGAATAGTGCAACATTTAAGTAATCTTTCCACCAAAAAAGGAAAAGAAAAGGATGAAACATGACCAGCTTATTCCTTCAATGAATTCAACAAATGCACATAACAAAAAGGAAGGCACGATTAACCTCTTACTTTTATCATCATCTTCCAGTGTGCAATAACTTGATGCAAAACATATAACTTTGGCTATACAACCACTAAGGTTCACTTTCAGAAGTCAACAGATTTTATTACTAAATCTGCATTCCACTTTGACTTAATTATGAGCTCTGCATTGGGCCGGTCATTGTATTCTATCTGCAGGAAGAATTTAGTGTTACATTCAATACATTATAGAGGCACTTTAAAATTGAGATTGATCAAGTAAAAGAATCCACTGAAAATAGAAATTTTGGATTTCAAAAAAAGTGAAGCATACCCGCCATTTAGCAACATCTGGGGGCTTTCCTGTAATAAACATAGAAACACTCAATTGTAAGAGACCATAACTTTCTATTTTCCCTTTTCGGCAAATGTGGCTGGTTAAAGTTAAGGAATACATACCTGTTGAAATATGTCTCTTTTGAACTCGTTGCATTGCTGTGTCAATTTCAACCTCAATGAACCTTGAAAATAAAAACATAATCTTTTAACAAGAAGTTCAGTGCTAGCTATAGTGCAACTACATGCATTTAGTTATGTTAGAAGCAGTTTTTTTTTAATACATATATTATATATAAGTATGTTAAAGTAGTACATGAAAGATGAAGGACCAAGCAGTTGGACCATTTTATGAGGCATAAGACTCGAGCACTGTCATGTCTCAATTTTCCCATTAACTTGTTAATATTAAGTCTGAATAAAAAATGACAGATTTTCATTGGAAATCAAAATGAGGCAACAGCATTATAATCAGTAAGGATGTCAAAACTACTTTGCAGGCTAGTGGCCCAAAATCCAATAGAATTTCAGTTACATGTAAAACTTTTTCTTTTTTTTTTTTTGAGAAGGAGTTACATGTAAAACTAAAGTACGATAAATCAAACCATATCTGTAAGTATTTTTTTATATATACAAGAACATATGTAAGCATATTAAAGTTCACAGAATTGATTTCCACCATGTTACACCAAATGAAGTCAGTAGTCTCAAACTGATATATTTTCACACGCAACTACTGGCCAGAAACTAAAATAACCTGTGGCTGTGGAGACTCCAGTCCTTACCACTTCTCATTAAATATAGATGATATCTCTTTCCAAACCCCATCGTCCAGTAATAAATAGTTTCCTTCTACTATAACCACTTTGTGCCTGAAAAGACAAAAAAAATAATTAAGGTTATATTTATGCATTATGAATAATAACCTCCACAAAGGTAAGAATTACAGACTGCCGCAGTTATTATCAAAAGAACTAATCCCTACAATATGCAAGAGGGAAAAAAATTGGGCTAATGGAATACATAAGCCAAAGTAAAGACCAGGGGATACCATACTCAAATCAAGGATATTATAAGCATTAGATTTGCAAAAAGGACAGCTATAAAACAGAGAGAGCCTGAGCTCAATTCAATATGTTCATAAGAGATTTCATAAATAACATGATAAACTTTTAAGAAAGCTCTCCACTTATGTATAATGTTCTTCTCTAAATTTTCCTATCAGCTTGTTGACATTAATTTTAGCCTCGACAAGGTTTATTGGATTTGCTACTATCAAGATCCATATTTTCAAGACAAATGGTAACAGTTGGCACATATTTCCTATCTTTTACAGCTGATGACAAGTTAATGTTCAAAGCCTTAATAGAACCTAATCCTTATTACTATTCATTCATGTTTCAGGTTTGTTCCGTTTCCCGTCAGTCAGGTTTGTCCAAAAGAATATCCAAGTTTAATTAGCAACGTCCATAATCACGATAAGTATCTCTTAACCACCTATACTTTATTAAATAAGCAGCTATTTACAAGATTTTTCACATGAAGGAAACAAAATACTCACTGAAGGCTCACAAAGATATCATCTTCCACTGGATCCCCAATGCCATGGTCAAATGACGGCACATAAACTGATCCCTGAAGAAACCATCATTTCAGAATGCAATTTTAGGAATGCACTTATGACCTTCTCACTCATACACATGCACCCAAAGAGAATTTTCTTATCATGAAGAGTGAACAAAGTGATGCTCTTCTAAACAAACTGTAAATATTTTCTGTAAACAAATTTATAATAGTTATCAAACACCAATAGCTAATCACCTGATTTCTTAGAGTCTGGAGAGATGAAAGTAGAAGTTCCGGATTAAATGTCCATGGAGCTGATTCATTATTTAGAAAGATTAAAGGTTTTGATTGTTACAAAGCATTAAATCAGTAATTACAAAGTATAGAAACCTTACCTCCCCTTCTTGCATGGGCTTCCTCTGGATTCTGCAGGGAAAGAACATTACTCGAGTAAGAAGTTTTTTTTTTGTTAATAAGTAATTACTCAAGTAAGAAGCGATTAATAGATTTTCAGTAATAAAAATATCTGATGTATGACTTTATGTGTATGACATGAAAAATGAAGGGTGAATAAAATTTTGCATCTTATTTCACAAATTAAATCCCACAAGCATTCTATGAATCAGGTAATTCAAAAGCTTCTTTCGATAAACATGTTCTTAACCAAGCCGTGACCTTTTATCCAAAACCTTCATCTTCAGATAGTTTCAAATTCAGATGCACCTTTAGTGTCATAGAACTGGTAGTTCAAACATGTTAGCATGATTCTCTTTTTCTGGGCTTTCTGATCTTATTTATTTTCTCTTTATACGATATTTGAATCTATGATAGGGCAGTCCCACAAGGAATGAAATGCTATGTAACCCATGAAGGGAAAAACATAAAATTAGAATAACAAAAGAAAGGCTACCTCCATTGCATCCAGCTGAGAACGATAAAGATGAAACCCATCCATGGGAATAACTGTAGCCACGTCTAGAGCCCTAACTTGGGAATCAAGTGAAGAAGCTTTCAGGGGCCATAATTTGTTGACACGTTGTGCTACTTCAGATGCTAGAGTGCTCTTTCCAGAGCCAGGAGGACCAGCTAAACCCACAATGTGTCTGTATGATATTTTAGGGAATTTGTTAATTACCATCAATTGCAGCCTAGATAGCCAGCTAAACCCTTTTGTTGTTTTTCATGAAGCCATAATAGGTAATCTAGAGTGCTTGAGTAAATACCACTTAGCAGCGTTCATTTATATAAAACACTAAAATTTCATAGTTTTTTTTTTTTTTTTAATAATTAAATCTCACAGTTTCTTCTGCTGATTCACACACTAGAACTTACTTCAAATTGGGATTCAATGCTACCGCTGCTGGAAGAAGACGTTTGGCTAAATCATCATATATTTCATCAATACACCTTGAAGAAATAGAAGCAACAGTTACTATAGGTAATCAACAAAGAAGAGTCACTTCTGTGCATCAGATAAATAACTTCCATCACACATTTAGCATCAAATAACTTCTTTTTTCCTATGTATTTTTATTGGTAAGTTACACATGCATTTTGTGAGTTTTAAACCCATGGTTCACAAACTCATCTTCAATCCAGTTCTTACAAGGTGTTAGAATTGTTGTTAAATAAATTTTTTGTATAAGTAGAATTATGTTTAAATGTTTAATTCATCATCCTAACAGTTTAAGTTTTTGGGACTACATATAATCTCTCATGGTTTCAGTAAAAATGGTCTCGAGTTTGAGGGGAAGCCTAGGCCTGCGCTTGAAGGGAGCATTAGAATTATGGCTAAATGATTACATTCACCTTTCCTAACCGCTTGAGCTAGAGCTCATGGCTGGGCATGAAGTAAGTTCCAGCAGTTAAACCCATACCTGCCCTCCACTACCGAAATTTCTTTCTTTTGACTGCATAAAACCTGAATAAAAGGAACGCAAAATATCGATATAGAATGACAGTTCAAAAGATGAAAGATTTCCAAAATCCCAACTCTAAAAAAAATTAGGAATGGAACCAAACCTTCACACTGTTGCCCTTCCCAATCAGAATTCCAGTTTGAGCTAACAAAGGTGAGGCTTTTATTCTAATTGGTGAAATGGACACTATACATTGATTCCATAAAGGAAGTTTAACCCTTTTAGGAAGCAATGATTCTGCAAAAAAATAAATTATTTTACTCAAAAGACATTAACAATCATCACACCAAATTTCATAAGCATGATTTATTACAAAAACAAAAAAAGCTTTAAAGATTGCAAAGTGGGTTTGGAACAAAATCATGGATATGATAACTAAGAAAGCTTAATTAAGTTGTCATGTGCATATCAATCAAAAATCATAGTATATCCGAAGTGGGTTTGGAACAAAATCATGGATAGAGTTCAATCGAGTCTGATTAGTGGAATTGCGGTGAGTTTGATTTACATGTGAAAGAATCGAAGTTTCGAATTATATAAATTGGGTTGAGTTTTTCATATCATATCATGCATGCAATTGATAACAATTACTAAATTGAGACAAAGAAAGGGGACCTGAAAAAGCTCCCGATGTTGTCGGAGACAAGGAGACCTCCATCGCAGAGAAATTTGAGAATAAAACAAAAGAAAATTTTTCGAAAAGTATAACTGTTTAGGATTTAGGAATTCCGAACACAAGCAGATAGTGAATAAAACATTACTAGGATTTTTTTTTTTTTTTTTTTTTTTTTTTTTTTGGTTTTGGGGGGGGGGGGGGGATAAAATTACTAGAAATTTTTTATTATAAAAAAATACTAAGAATTTTTTTTTTTTTTTGGAGGAACTTTTATCAAAAAAAAAAATACTAAGAATTTAGTTGCCTAAATACTACAAATTTTATTCCATAGATTTTAAAAATATAGAGGAAACTACTATTATTTGGTCTTTATCCCATACATCATATTTTTATTTAATTTCTAATCTTTCAATTGTATCATTTTAGTCCATAACATTTCGATATCATGTTAATTTAGTCTCTGCCACTGTTTTTTGGATAAAAATTGATGATGCATCTAATGACCAAAATAAAAAATTAGCCTTCGTTAATTTAACAATACACTAAAATTTTATTTTGGTTATTTGTTATGTCATTAATTTTCATCTAAGATATAATGATATGGACTAAATTGATTAGACATCAAAAAGTTAAGGGCTAAATTGACACAATTGAAAAGTTATGGACCAAATTGAAATGTAGTGTAAAGAATAAAAACCCAATATGTAGTTTACCTATTAATATATTATCAATTTATGGCTATTAAAAAGACCGAATAGACTGAACTGAAATGAAAACTTGATTTAACCAAATAGACCCGATCCATCACTTACCACCCATATCCAGCAAAAATGGCATTGTTCCATAAATAAGTAGCAATATACCACCTTTTTTATACTCGAGTTCTCAATGGTACTCGAGTTCATGGAACTTGAGTACCATTGAAAATTTTAGATGGTCAAAAAAATTTCGGCTATTTTGAAGGATTTTTTTTTCAAAGAACTTGAGTTCATGAAACTCGAGTACCATTTAGAATTCAATTTTCCCAAACTCAAGTACCAAAAAAATGGTAGATCTCTACATATTTTCAAAACAGTGGTATATTCATATATATTTCCATGAACAATGTTAGAAAGTCATTTTGGCCACTCATATCCAATATTACATATTGTAAGGTGGTTTCTCTTGAAGATTTTACTCTGTTTTCCTCTTCATCAATCCACCTTGCAATTCTAAGAAACAATTAGTCCTTTTTGTTAGTTTTTTGTTTTAAGGGAATTTGAAAGTTTATTTCTTTATATTATGTTGTTATTGCGGTACTAATAACATTTATTATCATATATACTTATAAGATTTTTGTAGTAAAATTGATAGTAGTTTTATCATTCTCCTTACTATATAGCAAAATTTTAGTAGTTTACCTCTCTCTTAAGTAGCTTGATTTGGCAAAGTATATGGGAGCATCAATTTCAATCATGAGAATTCCAGGTACATTGTTTGCATTTGGGTATGGCTTGTTAAATATTAGCATTGATATACCATGTTGAATATGCTAGCATGAATGCGGAAGCGAAAGCATAAAATATATAACACAATAACACACGAGGATTACGTGGTTCAGTCTAATAGTCTACATCCACGGAGGAAACCCTAAAGGGCTACATCAATAATATATTAGAGTGTAGTACAAATCCTGTATTACAATGAATCATAACATGTGTATATATAGTAAACTAAACCCTAGACTAATAAACTTCTAGTACAAGTAGAAGATTTGGCTTGCACATAACGTAGAATTAGGCTTGGGTTTTTACTAATGGGCTAATATATCTCTAACACCTCCTTTCAAATTCAAGGTGGAAGCTTGATGAAACCTTGAGATTTGATAAGATTAAGAAGATCCCTTAAATGAAGTTTGGCTTTGTGACGGTGGTTTGAGGAAGGCAATAGTCTTGCAGTGTTGATGCGACTTCTATCGATAGCATGACTATACCGGAGAGATTTGACGGCAACAGTAGGAAGCCAAAAAGATAAACGCAGTGAAAAAACACCAAGGAAGACAAAGATTACTCTTAATACACCGTAAGGACAGAAAACCATAGCCACAGAAAGGTGGCTCTGATACCATGTTAAATATTAGCATTAATACACCATGTTGAATATGCTAACATGGATGCGGAAGCGAAAGCATAAAGTATAGAACACAATAACACACGAGGGTTACGTGGTGAGCCTAACGGCCTACATCTACGGAGGAAACCCTAAAGGGCTACATCAATAATATATTAAAGTGTAGTACAAATTATGTGTTACAATGAACCATAACATGTGTATATATAGTAAACTAAACCCTAAACTAATAGACTTCTAGTACAAGTAGAAGCCTTGACTTGCATACAAAGTAGAAGCCTTGACTTGCATACAAAGTAGAATTAAGTTTGGCATTTTACTAATGGGCTAATATATCTCTAACACAGCTCAACATTTCTGTAAATCATGGAATTTTGAATGCTTCCAAGAACCACAGTTCTTTGTGTGGCAATGGAAAAAAAGTGCTCTGATGGAAGATATAGCCATCTGCATGTGCACGTAGAGAGATTTTAATTATTAAATGAAGTAAGAAACAGAGTGTACTTTTGGAGAGTAGGGAGTAGTTCATATCTTTTTAATTGCATACTCGTAAAATTAATTTATGTCTTTTTATTTGCTTCTTTTTTAAAATTCACAAACACACAAGAAAAAAAAAAATCATATTTAGTTTCATTCCAATTTAATCCTTTTATGGTGTACCAATTCTGTTTTTTTTTCTTTTTTTCTTTTTTTCTTTTTTTCTTTTTTTTTGCTGAATACCAATTATGTTTCATTTTATTCTTTGATAAACCCGCAAGTATATTGTAAATGAATTAGTGGTTATCCCACTTTTAAGAGAAATATTTACAAGAAAATTTGTTAGAATATTATGTAAAAATTCCTTTCAAGCTATTCTATTTCATCTATTTTCTCTCTCCCAAACAAGTCGGAAGAGCTTCTTCGGTAACATATGCCATTTTTTTTTTTTGGGTACTTATTCAATATTCTTTGCATAATTTTTATTCAGTATTTTTTTTTTTTGGGTACTTATTCAATATTCTTTACACCCAGTCCAGTGCAGTGGTGTTTTCCTAATCTATTTATGTAACGGAAAGGTTTGCCGTGATTGACAGCGTGCTTGGCTGTGTTGGGTCTTAACTCTTATGTCATTAAGACAAAAATTACTATTTATCTGTCCTAAAAATTAAATTAAATTAAATTAATTAGTTGTAAAAATTATCTTGAAATTAAAATAGCCGTGTGAGTGAGTGTGAGTATATGTTCTTCATTAATTAAATTGGAGTTCAAATATTCAAAAGCGCAAAAAAATCAATGAATCAAAAATCATTGTCTCTCTCAATGAACAACACGTCCATGTCGGCTGCGGAGCAGGAAATTACAGAGGTTGGCGGTGGCAATTTCAACTTGGCTCCTCCACATGTACTGATGATCGCCATGGAAGAACAAGAACAAGAACAAGAAGATAATGATGATGGTGTTTATTTCTACGAAACTGAGTTTGTTGATGACAAATACGATGGTGGTGTTAACGTATTTCGTATCGATTATGGTGATGGTGATGATGATGAAGGTGCTGTTTATTACATGGAATCATTCCATGATTATAATGGTGAAAGATTAATAGTAGGATTGAAAGTGGTGAATATTGAAGAAGGGCCATCGGTGCTTTTGGGTGGTGAGCAGTGTGCAGTGTGTTTGGAAGAGTTTGGTGTTGGGTGGGCATCCTAAGCTGCCATCAAAACTGCATTATTCATTGGCTACGTATGAGTAATTTTTGTCCATTGTGTCGCAATAAGATGAAGATGGCTTAGTGGTTAGTGCTTTTTATTCTTTTTTCTTTTTACGGCTTTCTTTGTTGTTAATTTCTAGTGGTTTCTGATTGTATAAAACTTCTACAACTCTCTCAAGCTAAATAAAACTCACTGTTTTATTGAATGATGGAATTGTATGAATACAAGCAACTGAGCAAAATACATAATATCTATCCTGTATATAAACATGATCTAGCTAAGCTAAGCAAGAAATGAAATAACAAACTTCCCTATTTGGCGGGAAAGGCAGTTACAAAATCCAGCTAATCATACACATGTTAATTGTGCTACGTTGCCTAACTAACTGCCTAATCCAGGTGGTATGAACTCCTCTGAACTATGGATAAACAGCTCGTGATGTGGCATAGCTTCTATAACTTCCAATAGCTCACTGCTAGCCCAACCATGCTCTGCTGTTATTGAACCTTGTTAACACACCCTGCACCTGCAATGTGAACTCTGCCATGATGCCCTGTAGTTGCATTGTCTCTGCTTTGAGTCCTTGCATCTCTAGTGTCAATTACACCATCAACTTTAACAGATTGTGTGATTTTTTTTATGCAAACTTTTACCACACTTCATACAGAACTGATCTGAACCTTTGTGTGTGTTTGTTTATAGAATTATGTTAATATTATTATTAAAAACTTTTATTAAATCATTCCAAAACAGACTCTTTTATGATGAAGTACAACTTATGTACTCTTTACATATATATATATATATATATATATATTGTGAGGACCCGAAGACCTGAAAGATGACGTGTCCCGAGGACTGGCAAGTGTCCCAAAGAAAAACCTACTCGGGTCGGAGCCCGAGGACCCGAGGAACCGTGAACGGATGGTGTAGACCATCACAAATATCTGGAGACATTGAATGCTATAGACAGGCTTCCTTAACTGTAATAAATGTGGAAACAGCAGCCTTACTTCCAGCATTAATGATGAAGTGACCTGAACAGGAAAGTGGATTTCTAGATATTTTACCATAAGTGCTTTCTGTAAAAAGGAGTTACAAGTGTCACCAAGTAAGGGGGGGGAAATGAGATGTGAGGTGGAGATGATATGGATCTAAGGTATAAATAAGATGGGAAGGGACATGGTAAAGGGGCTGGCAAAAAGAAGATAGAAAAGGGGAAAAGAAAATAGTAGCATCCAATTAAGGGAAAGAAGAAAAGGAACAGAGTAATAGGGGAAGAACAAGATAAACACATAAGGATAGAAAGAACCTCGGGACTGGCATGGTTCACTGTTGTATGGTTTCCCCTCTACAAATTTCATTGTTTTGGGCCGTGATTCTGAGCGGACCCTAACTTTGTGAAGCCCAAGGGTGGATTTCAGTCTTTGGACCGCTACAGCAGATTCAGGACCTTACAATTGGCGCCGTCTGTGGGAACAACAAAGCAGAGCGTGCTGTCTGGAGGACCAATGGCAAGTTTAAATCAAGAGAGGGAGGAGTCATTAGGTTCGCAGAACGAAAATCACCAGAGAATTGGTACGCCAAGTGTGGTAGTGGAGTCGCGTCCTAATGGGCAAGAACGGGGAAGACTATCAGCAACGTCTGACCGGACCTCTCGGGATGAGGAGGTGCGAAAAATGCAGTCAGAAATAGATCGCCTGCGAAGAAAGTTAAAACGGAAGCGAAAGGCTAGGCGAAGTTCCCCCTCTTCGTCCAGTGATAGTCCAGAGGCTGATGAGGAGGAAGGCGATGGCCGGGAGTCCGAGTCTTCCACGGACAAAACTCGTCCCAGTACGAGCGTATTTGATCGGGTTAAAGGTGGTGGAGATAAGCATGTTGGGGGGTGGTCATACCAGGGCACGGGGAATGATGCTATGAGTAAGGCCTTAAGGCAGATTTCCAAATCCCCATTCGCGAGGTGGATAAACCGGGCAAGGTTGCCTCATAGGTTCTCGCAGCCCACCTTTGCCATTTATAACGGAAGAACTGATCCCGTGGAACATGTGAGCCATTTTAACCAAAAGATGGCAGTCCATTCACGCAATGAGGCGCTGATGTGTAAGGTATTCCCGTCCAGTTTGGGACCGGTGGCCATGAGATGGTTTGATGCTTTGAAGGAAGGATCGTTAGGATCCTATGAGGAACTAACAAAAGCGTTTGGCGCACGGTTTATGACATGTAGCAGGGTGCCGAGGCCTTTAGATGCTTTGCTGTCAATGGCCATGAGAGAAGGCGAGACTCTCAAAACATATTCAGATAGATACTGGGAGACATACAATGAGATTGATGGGGACGTGGAAGATGTTGCAGTGAGGACCTTCAAGGTGGGACTCCCGACCGATCATGGCTTAAGAAAATCTCTGGTGATGAAAACGGCGGTGAATATGCGCCAACTCATGGATCGCATTGATAAGTATAAACGGGTAGAGGAAGATCAGATGCGAAGTAAAAGTAAGGCAAGACAGTTCCCCGAGAAGAAGGATTCGAGGGGTGGGGGTTACCAGGGCAATCAGCCCAGGAGAGATTTTGTGGGACACCCACCAGCATCTAGGGCTCCCATGGTTAACGCCTTATTCAAAGAGCCGGTGCATCAGATATTGGAGAAAATACGGGATGAACCTTATTTCCGTTGGCCTAATAGGATGAATGGAGACCCGTCCGAGCGAAACCAGAACCTCCATTGTCATTATCACCAGGATAATGGGCACACCACGGAACAGTGTAGAACGTTACGGGACCATTTGAACCAATTGGCCAGGGCGGGAAAGATCAATCATTTCTTGGTGCAGCCGGGGGGGCAAGTCCAGCGTAGTGGAGGGGCCCGGCCTGACAATGTTGCTCGGCCGGCCTTGGGAACTATCAATGTAATCTTAGCCAAACCAAGGGGGGAAGGCACCACTTCTTTTCGGGTCATGTCCGTACAGAATAGCATGGAAGGTGGTGCCGAGTGTTTGGACAACTGCAGCAGCAAAAAGATGAGGTTGGCCCCGACCCCTGTTTTGGGATTCTCCAAGGAAGATAAAGAGGGGACTATTCAACCACACGACGATGCCTTGGTAGTCACCGTTAGAATCGGTGGATTCGATGTCAAGCGGGTCCTGGTGGATGAAGGAAGCGGAGCTGAGATTACGTATCCCGATCTGTTCGATGGCTTGGGATTGAAGGCCGAGGACCTCAAGACATATGATTCTCCATTAATAGGCTTTGATGGGAAAACAGTTGTTCCCCAGGGAACGATTACTTTGCCTGTTCGGGTGGGGGAAGAGGAAGTACAGGTTAACTTCATAGTTATCAAGGCCTATTCGCCCTACACTGCAATATTAGCTCGGCCATGGCTGCATTCTATGGGCGCGGTATCATCTACTTTACACGTGAGGGTTAAATACCCCACAGGTGGGCAGGTGGGGGTATTGTTAGGCAATCAGCTGACAGCCAGGCAGTGCCTTGTAATGGCAATCACCAAGACATCCGGGGTTAAAGAAGAAGAGATAGGTCAGGGGACCTTGTAGCAATCAAAGAATCCTGTTGGGGAAGGAAGTGCCTTAGGGATGGAAGTTACCACCGAGGACCTTCAGGAGATCTCAATAGGAGAAGGCGGGAGGCATTTCCGCGTGGGTTCTCAGTTGCCTGATGCCGAAAAAGAAAAGTTATTGGAATTCTTAAAGGCAAATATTGATGTTTTTGCTTGGACAACATACGATGTACCCGGAATTGATCCAGAGTTTATCTGTCATCGTTTAAATGTTGATCCCAGGGCCGTTCCCGTAAGCAACCTCCTCGGCGCATGTCCTGTGAACATGCCGATGCTGTGCGGGAAGAATTAAACCAGCTGAAGCTGGCTGGAGCCGTTAAAGAGGTTTTTTACCCCGAGTGGCTCGCCAACACAGTAGTGGTCAAAAAGAAAAGCGGCAAGTGGCGAGTTTGTGTAGACTTCACCGACCTGAACAAGGTCTGTCCGAAGGATCCGTTTCCCATTCCCAGGATTGATCAGCTAATGGATGCTACTGTAGGGCACCCTCGGATGAGTTTTTTGGATGCATTCCAGGGATACCACCAGATTCCCATGTCATTGTCTGACCAGGAAAAAACAGCTTTTCGAGCTCCTAGCGGAAATTATCATTATCGGGTAATGCCTTTTGGTCTTAAGAATGCAGGATCAACTTATCAAAGGATGGTGACCCGAATGTTTGAAGGACAGTTGGGACGAAATATGGAGGCCTATATTGACGATATGGTGATAAAAAGTAAGAGGGCAGTAGACCACTTGGAGGATTTGGAGGAGACTTTTTCGGTGTTAAGAAGGCATCGGCTGCGCTTGAATGCTTCAAAATGTTCCTTCGGGGTCAGCTCGGGAAAGTTCCTCGGGTATATGATCACTCACCGTGGGATTGAAGTTAATCCCGACCAGATTAAAGCGATTATGGACTTGCATCCACCGCGAAATCCCAAGGAGATGCAGAAACTCACTGGGATGGCTGCAGCCCTAAATAGGTTCATCTCCCGGTCCGCGGACAGGTGCAGGCCGTTTTATCAACTCTTACACAAGTGGAAGAACTTTCAGTGGACGGACGATTGCGTCCGGGCTTTTGCCGATTTGAAGCAATATCTCGCTAGTCCGCCGCTACTATCCCGACCCGAAAAAGAAGAGGTGTTGTATGCCTATTTGGCAGTCACGGAATATGCTGTTAGCCTAGTATTGATGCGCAGCGTAGATGGGATTCAAAGCCCGGTGTATTATATTAGTAAGTCTCTACAGGAAGCAGAAACGCATTATTTACCTCTGGAGAAAGCAATCTTGGCAGTTGTGCATGCCACGAGAAAACTCCCCCACTATTTTCAAGCTCACACCGTAGTCGTGCTCACGCAATTGCCATTGCAGGCTCTTATGAGGAAGTCAGACTATACGGGTCGAGTCGCGAAGTGGGCAACCAGATTGGGGGCGTATGATGTCAAGTACATGCCCCGCACTGCTATCAAGGGGCAAGTCCTTGCCGATTTTGTTGCTGAATTTACAGATGCTAACTTGCAGCAGGATAAGATGATCCTCGCCATCACGACGATGGCGCCCGATTTGACTCATCCGTGGGAATTTTATACGGATGGAGCATCTAACCGGAAAGGATCAGGCATGGGCATTGTGTTGGTTACTCCGGAGAAGTTGGTCATAGAAAGGTCATTGAGGTTGGGATTCGCTGCCACCAATAACGAAGCCGAGTACGAGGCAGTTTTGGCTGGAGCGAAGTTAGTAAAACATTTGGGAGGAGAGGTGGTGAAACTCTTCAGCGATTCCCGACTAATTGTTGGGCACATCAAAGGAGATTTTGAGGCTCGGGATGAAAGAATGCAGAAATACCTTGAGAAGGTGAAGGCTGTGTTGTGTCTATTCAAAACGGTTACGGTTGAACAAATTCCCAGAGGGCAGAATGCTCATGCCGACTCATTGGCTATGCTAGCCACTTCCTTGGGGTCGAAGCTCCCTCGGGTGGTCTTGGTTGAGGACATGATGACGTCTAGTCTTGATAACACGCCGGCAACCGGGATTCATAGTATTCACGTAGGACCGAGCTGGATGGATCCAGTGGTGACTTATTGAAAGCAGGGAATATTGCCCGAGGACAAGATGGCTGCGGAAAAAGTACGCCGAGCAGCTCCTCGGTACTGGCTGTCAGAAGGGCAAAAACTATACAAACGGTCGTACTCGGGACCGTACCTGCTGTGTGTACATCCGGAGGCCGTAGAGTCCATATTGGAAGAGTTGCACGAGGGCACGTGTGGAAGCCACACTGGGGGGAGATCCCTGGCACATCGGGCTCTGACCCAAGGATATTGGTGGCCGAATATGCAAAAAACCGCCCAGGACTATGTTAAAAAGTGTGATCAGTGTCAACGATACGCTCCAAACATGCACCAACCTGGGGGTGTCCTAAATCCGCTTTTCAGCCCATGGCCCTTTGCCCAGTGGGGCTTGGACATTGTTGGACCATTTCCTCGGGCCCCTGGGAACCGAAGATGGCTCCTCGTTGGCACGGATTATTTCACTAAATGGATAGAGGCTGAACGTTTGGCTAGTATTAGGGATGTTGATGCAAAGAAATTCGTATGGAAAAATATAGTAACAAGGTTCGGAATCCCTCACACGTTAATATCGGACAATGGGCTTCAGTTTGACAGCAAAGCCTTTCGTAGGTACTGCGGGACGATGGGCATAAGAAATGGGTATTCGACGCCAGCATACCCACAAGGGAATAGTCAGGCGGAGGCTTCTAATAAGGTCATCCTGGCCGGGATAAAGAAAAGGTTAGATGATGTCAAAGGCAAGTGGGTGGAAGAATTGCCCCATGTGCTATGGACTTACCGCACCACACCCCGGAGGTCAACCGGGGAAACCCCATTTTCATTGACATATGGAATGGAGGCAGTAATCCCTCTGGAATCCGTTCAGCCAACGTTGAGGACAGAACAGTATGGAGTGGAGGAGAATAACCGGTCGTTGCTAGATAGTCTGGACACCATACAGGAGAGGAGGGAGATAGCCAGCGTAAGGTTGGCCAATTATCAGCAGAAGCTTAAACAAACGTATGACAAGGGGGTGAAATCAAGACCCCTAGTACCCGGGGACTTGGTGCTGAAAAAAGTAGTGGGGGCAACGAAAAACCCAGCGTGGAGAAAGCTAGGGCCAAATTGGGAAGGACCCTATAGAATTACATCTGTTGCTGGGATTGGGGCTTACCGCTTGGAAGACTTGGATGAGAAAGTTGTACCTCGTCTGTGGAACGTAAATAACTTACGGCGTTATTATTATTAGTAATGAAAAAGTAGCTGTTTTTGTGGAGAACAATCCATACCTATTACTTTCTGTTTGTGCCTACGGGAGGAGTAATAAAATCTTTGAGTGTTAAACTGAACCTAGCACTTGCTTGGCTCCTCGGGTCACGGGTCTAGGGAAAATTAACATCATACAAAAATCTTTGAGTGTTAAACTGAACCTAGTACTTGACTGGTTCCTCGGGCCACGGGTCTAGGGAAAATTAACATCGTGCAAAAATCTTTGAGTGTTAAACTGAACCTAGTACTTGACTGGCTCCTCGGGCCACGGGTTTAGGGAAAATTAACATCGTGCAAAAATCTTTGAATGTTAAACTGAACCTAGCACTTGCTTGGCTCCTTGGGCCACGGGTCTAGGAAAAATTAACGTCATGATGAAATTATCTAAGTGTTGAAACGAATCGAGGACTTGTGTGGCTCCTTGGGCCATAAGCCTAGGGAAACATAACATCATGGTAAAATTATTTAAGTGTTGATGCTACCTGATTAGCTAAAAGTTGTCTAGGGGAAATTGCTGCGATCATGGAATCCTTTAAACGCTAGAGTTAAATTTAAGCGCAAGCACGGCCTAAACCCCGTTATAATGGCCAGGCCGATTTAAAGGGCTGTTGCGGGATACTAATGTAATGTGAGTCAACATTTCAAAAAAAAAAAAAAAAGATAAATAGAGACACTCACAAGAACGGATTCAAGGCAGTAAAGGCAAGAAATGTAATGGCACCAACGTACAGTAAGAAATATATGAAATACGTGAGAAGTACAAACGACCTTGCATGTCATTAAATCTAAACAAAAATTTTGTTAAAATATAAGAGAATTCCCATCCACTGTTCTTTTTCCAAAACATGGTTACAATTATAAAGGATGTCCGATTACAAAAGACAACAAAAAACTAAGACAAGCGCTTCAAGTAGAAGACTGTTTATCTTCATGCTCCTTTGTTTCTTTTTCCTTCTGCTTATCTTTTTTCTTCCTCTTTGTCAACGCTATCTCGGCCACCTCTTCCTCGTCCTCCACAGCAATCACCTCGGGCGGGGATGGGAGAGTTTGTGTTTTGTCTTGACCCGGGGAGGCGAGAGGTTGGGGATCTTGCTCTGGAGGGAGGGCCGAAGGTGAATGAACGGGACTGGGATCCACCTGAGGCGCTAGTTGCAGGGCGGGCGGGTAAAGAATGTTGCTCGGATCATGAAGTTTCGAGTCAGCAGGGACTCCTGCCCCGTCCAGAGCATAACCCCAAACCTCTGAGCAAAAGGTACGGGCCACGCCTCGGAGCTGAGCCGTGAGGCTCTCCGACGCCCTCTTCATCCCGGCGTCATAAGCAGCTTGTTCTGCCTCAGCCTTCTCCTGCTCCTTGGCTTCCAGTTGTTGGGTAACTTGCTTCAGCTCAACGACTGTAAGCGCAAGGCGATTTTGGGCACTTTTCTGTGCCTCTAGGGCAACATTGGCCTGCCTCTCAAAACCTTCAAGAGCAGCTTCAGCATTCTTGTGCGCCTTTTCCACCTCAGTAAGTTTGCCCAAGGTATCCTTTAGTTTTTGTTCCGCCTCGGATTGGGCCTTCACCGCAACCTCTGTGTTGTGTTCAGCCTTTCGACTTAAGACCAAATAGTGATCCACCCATTCCTCGGCCATGAAGGATGCCTGGACGGCCTGCAAGAAACATGTGTTAAGCTTAAATTGGTGGATAAAGAGAAGGAGCAGATACCAAAAGTAGGTTCGTGGGATTGTGAGAGGGGTGTACCTTAGCTAGGTCCTGCTTCAACGAAAGAAAGACCTCCCTTTTCCGGAAGGATCGCAACTCGGCCATGTCCTCAGGGAGACATAGGGCTTTCTCCAAACACTCCGCTACCAACCTGGAGCTCCCTTTTTGCGAGTCTCTAAGGTTGGCATCGTCGAGAACGGGGCTCCCGGTACTAAGAGTGAAAGACGGACGCCAAGCGGAAGGCCTTTTGGTCTGGTCAGCCCCCATATCTTTTGAAGTCCCTGCATGGCTAGACTTCTTGGAATGGCTTTTACTCACTCGGGCCTCCTTGGTAGGGGGTTCGGTGACTTCCCCTTCCTCGGGTTCGACCGAGTGTTTGCTCCCTTGCCCTTTCTTTCTTTTTCTCTCTACCCCATCCACGTGTGCCGGTTGAGATATTGCCGGCGTGATAGGGCGGGGAGGAACGGCCACGGCTGGTGTGGAACCCCCGGCGTGGGCTTGCAAGAGGGCGAGTAAGTCAGGCTCCCTCTCCTCGAATCCCATTGCACCGAAAGAGTGGACTGCAGAAGAGCTGGGAGCGTCCGAGCGACAAAAGACTTCAAAATCTTTGTCACGCACCTCTACCCGTTGAGGTTCAGGCGATTCCTCCCTAGCCTTCTCTTCGGCGACCACGGGGGATGCCCGAGGACAAACGAGCTGAGCTGTTAAGGATGCGGTAAGCTGGGTGTCCTGCGTTCCTCGAGGTGGGGGTCCAGCCGGTAGAAATCCAGGTAGGGCAACGTTTATTTGCGCTAGACGTGAATCCCTAGCCCGGATTACGTTCTTTGGGCTTTGAAAACGTTTGGTGGACAGTTTGTAGCCGAGGATGACGTGAGCCGCTCTTAGTTGTCCGTCTGTGTGAAGGAAGATCTCCGACCTGAGGATGCGATTTAGATCTGTGAAGTTCACCAGGTGTTTGGCTGGCGCGGTGTGGTGCTCGTCTGCCATAGAATACATGCATCGTTTGTAAGATGGCAAAAAAAAAAAAAAAAAAAAAAAAAAAAAAACCTAGCGTTTTTTTCTTTTCATCCTCGGGAGTACTACCTGGCTCCCCCTCTTGAGTGGGGCAGTGCAACCCGTCATGCCAATTACCGGACACGATGAGAAAATCTTCATCCATGCCCTTGCTCGAATCGGGCAAACATGAAATCAACCTAACTGCGGCCACCCTACACTTCATATAGAATTTAGTTTTTTCCCCCTTTTGACATTTGTATATCCAATTAACATCGTGCCACGTCAAATTGGTCCCTAGTTTTTTGTTTAAAGCATCCACGCACCCTAAAATCCTAAGGACATTATTAGAGCACTGGTACGGGGTCAATCTATAGTTTAAAAGGAAGTCTCGGGTCACCCTACCCATGGGAATCTCCATACCGCCCTCAATGAAAGCGATCATCGGGATCACTACTGACCCGGGGGGTCGGGATGACAATAGCCATTCCCCTTCCTCACAGTGTTTTATTTCTACATCATCGGGAATCCTATATTGGGCCTTGAACTTGGCTTTCGCTTCGTCAGTATCGACTAACTTAGCATATCTACCCATTGAGTTGTACGAAGAATAAAAAACAAAAAAAGAGAAAACCAATAAAGTTGAGTAACAAGGGAGGACTAGCGAGAGTACTAACACACCTCTTAGAAAACGCTCTTTGTGCTCCTCGGGAGGTTTCTTTCTTCAGAATGCAAAAGTGAACTTCAGAAAGCTCATGGCCATATTTATACAGCGGTGAAAAAGGCGCGGTCTTTTTCCCGCTCAGTAAAAAGTAAATCTATACTGTACGTTTTTGATCACGCCGTAGAATGTGGACAGACACGAAGCCGCCTGACGCCATAAATGACTAATCGCGGATACCGAAGCGCCAGGGACGTGCGTTAGTACATGAAAAGACACCTACACGTGGGGAACTGTTTGGCACGTAAGTAGCAAATCCAGTGGATTAAAACTTATCCTACGATCGAAGATCATTGGCATAAGTTTTAAGGGGCTATTGTGAGGACCCGAAGACCCGAAAGATGACGTGTCCCGAGGACTGGCAAGTGTCCCAAAGAAAAACCTACTCGGGTCGGAGCCCGAGGACCCGAGGAACCGTGAACGGATGGTGTAGACCATCACAAATATCTGGAGACATTGAATGCTATAGACAGGCTTCCTTAACTGTAATAAATGTGGAAACAGCAGCCTTACTTCCAGCATTAATGATGAAGTGACCTGAACAGGAAAGTGGATTTCTAGATATTTTACCATAAGTGCTTTCTGTAAAAAGGAGTTACAAGTGTCACCAAGTAAGGGGGGGGGGGGGGAAATGAGATGTGAGGTGGAGATGATATGGATCTAAGGTATAAATAAGATGGGAAGGGACATGGTAAAGGGGCTGGCAAAAAGAAGATAGAAAAGGGGAAAAGAAAATAGTAGCATCCAATTAAGGGAAAGAAGAAAAGGAACAGAGTAATAGGGGAAGAACAAGATAAACACATAAGGATAGAAAGAACCTCGGGACTGACATGGTTCACTGTTGTATGGTTTCCCCTCTACAAATTTCATTGTTTTGGGCCGTGATTCTGAGCGGACCTTAGCTTTGTGAAGCCCAAGGGTGGATTTCAGTCTTTGGACCGCTACAGCAGATTCAGGACCTTACATATATATATATATATATATATATATATATATATATATAGGATTCCTCCTCAATAAACATAAAAGGCACAATCACTGTGCCTATTTCTATCAGCCCCAAAGAAGAGTAGAATAAGTTCTCCTATGTGGAAGATTCACACGAAACATGCAACTTCTCAATTTAAGAAAAATTTGCTGAATTTATGAAAATTATTATGAATTGTTAAATTGTTGTTTTAATATGGTTATTTAAGTGAGTTGATCAAAGGGATTTAATGCCCCATATTGACCACATAAGGAATCGGGTGAAAATTTATAGACCATAAGACTATTGGCTATCTTGTGTGATTCTTAAAAAGAAAAACTTTTAAATGAGATTACTTGACTTTTGAGTCAACAAAAGTAAGGTTAGTGACATTCACCTCTTTTATATAAGTACAGTAATGCATGTTTTATTTAATGTTGTCTTATTATTGATCTTCAATTCTTATAAATTCAAATTTAAAGGAAGGTTTTAAGTTTTGTTACGTACCACATTAATATACATTTGAAAAATAAAATATACAAAATACAAAGTGAACACAAGATTTGAATCCCCTCCCCTACTTGTTGTAACTTGTAACAATTTAATTATAAAAAATAAATAAAAACATAGTAGGTTAAGGTGCTAGAAATATCCGAAGTACTACAAACCAAACCTTTCAAGGATACAATGACTTGTTTGAAAGATTAAAAGGCCTAAGAGTTAATCAGGCACTTCAAAATTTAAATATTAATTTAGGGGTTTATGGTATACCAAACAGTAACAATGGGCTGATTTTTAATATTAAATGTTGGGTACTGATGTAAAAAGATCTGAGAAGGCAAAACACAATAAATAGCACTTAGCAATACAACAGAAATAGCTGCTATAGAACAATAATAAACTACTACTATTACAAATGAATGCTACATTTTAGGTTTTCCTAGGCAAAGTTCTTATGTTCAACTTACATTTTTGGATGAATGTAACTGAATTCTTGAAAGATAAACTGACATCAATCATTTCAATTTTGATTTCTAGATTTAGTGACCAAAGAAAATTGTGTGATTCAGATTCAAATTAATACCCTCTCTAGATTGGTAGAGAGACAAGACATAAGCAATAAAGAAAAAATTGTGAGAATTATAGATCTTTATTTCATAAATGAGGAAGTGATAATCCAAAGTTAGTCATCCAGTTTTTTTCCAATGACATCAAGTTTGAAACAATAACAACAGTTGGTGTTTTTCGTTTTTAAAGGGAAGGTGATTCTACAAGGCACCAGTCCCAAGCATATTTTTGCCAAATTATACTGTTTGAATACATGGGCCACTCAGCCACGGGAAACTAACATAACAACAGATGAGATAGCACCATGTGTACAATAACATAAATGTTCAGAGAACATATGTGGTCAGCTCACAAGGACATTACACTGCCGTCTCTCAACCCTCCTTCGCTTCTTATCATCATCATATGACTGTAAAAAGAAAACGAGTAAAATTCAGCAAGATATTGAAATCCAGTAATTCACATAATCAAAAGAGGCATTAATTTCTAAACAAAATAAGCTTCGAATCTTATATCATCAAACCGAAAGGGTGTCAGGCAACCAATGATTGACAAATATATCAAATCAAGAACATATGAGGTGATTAGTAAAGAATCTATCTCTATTGTTTTTGAAAGAATAGCATGATGTGGGATTTTCCTATAACCAATTTGATATCAGTACTCCAGAGATTCAAACAACGTTTGCAGTTAAACAAGTTATTTTCAGCTTTACCTGTGCACTTAGAAAATGTGGAACCCGAACCCTTTTGGAGCCATCAGCTAAACGCTTACATGGTAATACATTTTCCACAGCAGGGGAATCATTACTGACCTGCAAGCATGCAAGGGAACAACACAAGCGTAAGAACAATTTTATCTTTGCTGAAATCAAATTCAATTTCCTTAAATCGTGGATAAAAGTTTATGCTATGGTTTTAATCTACAACAGGATTTAAAAGATTAATTAAGACAATAGTTAGGACGAGAATCTGAAGTTTAATCTACCAAGAGTTGCATCTTGTAAATGTTTTGTCTCAATAGTATATAAGATTATAAAAATAAATAAAAGAGATTGTAATCGTAGAAATAAGGTTTTCTGGGTCCTGATTGCAACAAAACTGTGTCTTGAGAATCAGAATTTATGCCTAACATAAGGTGAATGCAGCAAGAATGAGCATATCCCCAAAAAAGAACCATTATTCATTCTTAGAATTTACAAAATTTATTGTAAACATGAAATTAAAATTCAGTTTGCTGTGCACTTCGACCACGTGTAGGAGTTAACTTTGCTTGCTATTAGTCTATTTTTACAATAGTTGCCAACCAACTTAGATAGTAAACGAATCAACGATTCCTAACATTTAAAGATCAGAGAATTTAGCACTAACACAGTACAATGCTGCAATCATGTTGATCATGCAATTTAGATGGATCTATTTCCAAGATTCAGTTTTCTAAATATTAAACACAGCTTGTACACAAGCTGTTTTTGGATTCTATCTTACCTGACTTTCAATGGTCCCTATCAACAACTCTTGACAGCCTGATGCATGCACACTTTCTAATTTGGAGCACTGAAGTAACAGTCTCTCTGGGTACATAAACATGGTCATCAATTATATGTTGTTTGATAATAAAGAAAAATTAAAATCATTATCTAAGAATGATTCATCAAATAACATACCTGGATGCAAATTCTTACAAGAGTTTAGATTTAGATCATTCAGTTCTGGGCAGTTTAAATATAAAGCCTGCATTCAAATTCACAAACTAAGAGCCCAAGAGAAGACCATACAAGAATACACAAGTAACTTTTTAATTTAAAGAGTCTCACATCTAAGCCAGAACAACCCCACAAACTGAGTTTCTTCAGCCGACCATGCTTGATAATCAGCTTTTGGTAAATAAGATGGTTTGCAGTGTTTCTTAATTCCCAATCATTGCTTTCATCAGGGGTTCCATTTTGGGAATTGGGATCACAAATGGTCATGCCACAATCCATGAGCTCAAGAAGTGGCAATTGAGCTGTAGCAAATTGAATGCCACCTGAAAATTACAGACAACGCTTCAATGAACAGAGGCAGTGTGAAAACAAAGATTACCAAACAAAAGACTAAAAATATATATAGGATTCAACAATGAATTAGATGAAAATCCTCAAGTGGGTAATTACTTGAAGTAACATTAGGACAAAGAGCAAGGAGGAGTCTTGAAAGTGTTTCAGGGAACACATTGCAGATCATTCCAATGCCACTATCACTAATGCTTGATCTGCAAGTAGAAGTATAGCGTTAAAAAAAAATCTCAAACATTATGAGAAGTGAAGAAGCTATCATCTTGAAGTTTACATATATTTTAACATTTTCTACTCTTATTACAAAGCCTACAAATGAAGGTTCAAGCCAACTTGTTCAGTAGGCAAACTTAAGGCAATTTACAGTGTTACACAAACTTGAAAGTTCTGAGATTCGTAAGATAAAAATGCTACTCTGCATCCATAGACATGATGGTTACCTTCAACATGGGAGCATAAAATCAGAATTGGATATAGCAATGCTCATTTTAAAAAAAGGTTTTGGCTCCCACATGCAATTCTTACCTTATAAGTCCCTATTCTGATATTTTCTTTAATATTAGGACAGATTCATTTCATGGTGCTTGTAAATTATGTACAAACCAGTATTTAACTTGGTAACAATACCAACACAATCAATTAACCAACTTATGGAAGGTTGAAAACAGTTGTACTTGGCAGGAAAAACATACCCACTCAGGTCAAGCAATTCTAAGTTCGGATAGCTTGAAGCAATGGCAGCAACAGATGCATCAGTGATTTCAGATCCAAGAACAAGCGAAAGCATTCGCAATCCCCTGAACAGTGAAGCAGCCAACTTATATTATTGTTATCCAGTGGTCAAAATAGGACTTTCAGTTGCTAAATAGTTAAGGATCTGAAGAATTCTAGCCATGTTAAAAAAAAATTACTAAATACCACACTAAAGTCATAAATCATGGATATGTGACAAACCTTAGATTTGCAGCAGTAAGAGCAAGCACAACAGAATGAGAAAGACAAACCGATGCAATGTGTATGTTTTGCAACCTTAAGCAATTCCTTCCCAAACCATCAACCATGGTAGTAAGATCAGTGCTATCATTTTCTTGACGATAAAATTCTAAGGAAATCTCCTTGAGATTTGGGCAGTTAAAAACCTATGGACACATACAAAGGAATTAACTTAAATGCAGAAGAGAAAGAAAACATTGAATTGCAATTCTAGAGAAAGATCACACCTCATGCAATAATAAAAAGGAAAAGGGAAAAAAATCACCATCTTAGAGTGTGAGTAAAGATCCGAAAGCCAAAGTGTAGAAAGGCTTGACGAACAAAGAACAAAACCCCCTAGATTAGAACACCCTTCCATCTTAAGGCTTTTAAGACATCTTTTATCCGCAACAAAACGACCCAATTCATCACTGCGTTTGAAATTCATAAAATCAACTCTATCAATCAATCAACTAATACAAACAGTTTTGTCAGCTTGAGGAAAAAAAATAGTAAATGCTATGGATCATGTAGCAGCAAAAATAATGGCCTAAACACAAACTAAAATAAGTGGTAAAACAGAACCAAAGTAGTGAACACTAACCAGTTGGTATCCTAAGCACAGAAACAAATCCAACACTTTTATGAAAATTTAAAAGCACAGCAACCACACTCACAAAAATTTGTTCAATTTAATAGCTTCATAGAGTAAACTATTGCACATAACACGTGCACGCACACATGGGAGAATATATCTATAACAATTGCATCCAAATATAAAACAGAGAAAATATTCTGAGTCATTTTACATCCACTATTTTACAAAATTGATGCATTGATGTACACATGTTAAAAGGCCAAAAAGTAATGTCTACATTTAAAACATGAAAATAGATGTGAGAGAATAACAAACCCATCCAATAATAATAATAAAGTTACACTTCTAAACTAATTTTTAGATTTGCAGTGTAGATCACATTGTGCATTATACAAGACAACCCGATAATTTCACCCCAAAAAAAAACAAAAAGAGAACATGAATTATACCCATTGATCCGATTAATCGCGTTATCGGATTTCAAGATCTCCATAAATTCCAGATTAGGGCATGAAAATGCAATGCAAGCTAACATTGTTGCATCCAAATCACTGCAACACCAACAACAACAAAAAAGAAATATTAGAAAATTAAAAATCCACAGTACCAATATTATTCTTTAGTGACCATTCACATATTAAGCCTTATTTATTTATAGAAAAATATGTCAACCTCAAAGGAAAAAAACAAAAAGCAAAACTCAATTTTCCATCATTACTTTACTTCCACTGCATTGTACCATTAGAAAGCTAAAAACGCATTGAACACTTGGAAATCATTAAAGAGCACATCGAAAATGCTATTATTAGATCGAGCAGTATAACATCGTTCCTCGCGTCGATCTATATAGATCAAACACTACGACGTCGTTTTCTCACATCGATCCTCATAGATCAAGTTCACATTGCACTTTTAGTTCGTTTTATTCATTAAGGTTCAGTTATTTTAAGCAATTCATGTTGTTTAAGCTTAATGTCCGTTAGAACAATCCGATCGGTCCGACAAAACCCTAGATCTGACAGAGTTTCGTATCAGAAACCCTAACCTTTCCATTCTAAGGGAGAGTCTGACGAGCCCTGGGCATTTCTGCAACACCGATCCTACGAAACCGACCTGAGCTCTGGCTGGAACCCTAAGCCTGAGCTCCTCCGCCGCCTTCCACAACCTCTTCGACGTCTCTCTCCAAGACTTCGAAACTCTCGCCGCCGACAAAAGCCCGGCCGGCGGCAACCTCCTGAGAATATCCCACAAGCAACTCGCCGGTAACGCGCCCGGCTCCGGATCCATTGAAGGATAACCGAAGTCGTCCTCCTCCTGCTCCTCTTCTTCGACCTCAGGCTCCGGCTCGGGGAAGCCGGAGCGGACGTCGTCGTCGAAAGAGAGGGCGCGACGGAGGTGAGCGTAGGGCTGACGCGGCAGCGGAGGACGCGAGGAGGAGAGAGAGGCGGAGGACTCGGCACGGGAAGTTGGAGTGTTGATAATAGGACTAGAAGTAGTGGTGGCTGTGGCAGTGTCGGTGGTGGTGGTGTGGCAGTTGTGGCCCTTCTTAGGAAGGCCACAGCGGCCACAGTTGTAACTCCCACGCTTCTTGCCACGTTTATGATCGGCAGCAGCGGAGGAGAACATCACGGTGGGTCCGGCGCAGGGAGTGGTGGGAGCATCGGCGGAGAAATGTGGTTGGTTTTGGCGTTGCATTGTGAAAACTGAAAGAAAGATATTTGTGAGAGAGACAGAGAGAGAGAGAGAGAGAGCGTGTGAGAAATGGGGAAAGAAATAAAAGGGTAATAGAGAGAGAAGAAGTGGTCGGAAAGACGCGGGAGATTGAGGGTTATTTCGCGCGCTGTGTTTGAAATATGTGATTAAAGTATATATAAAAAAGAGAGAGAGAAAAAAGCGTAGCTGATCTGAGAGCCTGAGGAGCGTGCTTTGTTATTGACATTGACCAAAATGACCCTCAGTGAGTGAGGCGTGGTGGGTGAGTGAAACACGTGGTCCTTATTTTAGAAATTAACAGATATACATTTACATATTTGCGGTATTTAATTTAAATTTGTTTCCTATGGAGATATGGCCATTATGGAAATTTGAAATGGACAGATTTCGGATTTTATGTGGATCTTGGAAGTTATTGCTTGCTCTTACTATTTAACTAATCAATTTGCTAATGATATGTCAGAAATTTAAGATGCCTTCTAATACATAAGGTAATCTTTGATTTTTTTTCACTAAAAAAAAAAAAGATAAGGGGCGGCTTAAATTGTCGTTTACAAAAAGTAGAAAATCTAAATGAGTTGTAGTTTTGCATCCATCCAAGTCAATGACACTTTGATTATCATCCAACTCATTTACTACTAATATTAGGGAGAGAATTTTAATCAAATATGGTATTCTCTTATTTTTTTTCCTCTACATATATAATTTAATAATTATGATAGTTATTTATTTATGGCACAAAAATATAGTTTTTATTATCATTGTGTTTATATATATTATTTATTCCACTAATTTACATAAAATACTCTCTCTCTCTCTCTCTCCCTCCCTTCAACAGTTATAATCACTATGCATGTATCCTTCATTTATGGATGGATAGATGAGCTTAGTAAATAAAATATGAAAAAGTTAACTGATGCTCTAAGGCCATTAATTTAGAAAATATTTTATAAGAAAAGAAAAAGGAAATTAATTTTTTTGAAATCTTTTTATATTTTTAGAAAATGTTTTATAAGAAAAGAAAAAGGCAATCTTTTTTTGAAAATGTTTGTTTGTAGCATTACTCTTCCTACGAAAGTGATGGAAAACATTTCCTAAAATTGTTTGTTAGCAATTTCCTTAAGTACAATTAACACGACCCAGCAAAATATTAATGACATGTGCCATTATTTTGCAAAACAGTTGTGTGAAAAAATGAATGTAATGTATTCTAAGACATGTGCAACCACGTCACATCTACATTGACTGACTTCTTAGTTCTTATCAGGTGGGTCATGCTTCAAATAATTTTAGTTGGCTCGCTAGATGATAACGTTGGACAAAGGTGACACCCTTTTTCCTGCTAGAAAAAAGTGATAAGCTTTATTAAATAGCCTCCTCTACCAAGTAGAGTGAAGAGTGAGTAGATTCAATTTATCAGTCACCTAAACAGAAAAGTACAATGCTTGAATTCAAATCCTCTATAGGAAATAATAGTTTTATTACATAACATGATTGAATTGAATTTGCTTCCTATAGGCTATATCACTTCCTTTTCAAATCCAATGCATGTTGTTGTTAGGCCATGAATAATTCCGACTGACCTTTTCTCTTTTGGATTTATGATTGTAACGTGTCGTTTTCACTGTTGTAGATGCTGTGTGTGCCAGGAATATGAGGCTGAGGTTATACAACTTTTTCTCGTGGATTATCGATCCCCAACGAAGAAACTCTGCATCAACTTTCTATAAATATATATATATATATATATCCATTAACATTAAGTATTAATTACACAATAGCATATACATTTTTTATGTGCCTTTCTATCAGCAAAATACAGAGATTCAAAGACAAACTAGCGCGAATATTGCGATTCCATTTCCATAGCGGAGAATGGCGACTATATATTATTTCAGCAAAAGACAAGGACATTCCAGTCCAGCATTCGATTTATATTTTTTCCTGATTAAAAGAGAATAGTACACGTTTTATGTTTTTTTTTCCTTTAAATTTTTATTTTAAATATGAAAGCAAACCTCTATTTTAATTGTGAGAAAAATAAACAAGATTCGCAAGGCATAACAAGTATGTGAAATTAAAATTATGAGTTACTCTATAAATTACCACATAATTAAACTTATAAGTCTCTCTGTAACTTACTATGGAATTAAACTTGTGAATCACTCTGTAAACTGAGCTGGTATATGGTGTACCCGGCATATATGCCGGGTCACTCACACACTGGCGGGTCCCACACACTGTGGGGCCCGCCTCTGTGTGAGAGACCCGGCATATATGCCGGGTACAGCATATAATTTTTGCTGTAAACTCTGGGAGAAAATTATTGAGTTGAGGTTAAGATACAAAACAATAATATCAAAGAGTCAATTTGATTTTGCGTTGGGTCAATCTATCATGAAAGCCATTTTCTTACTCAGATGTCTAATAAAAAAGTATAGAGAGGTTTGTAAAGACTTTCATATGGTTTATTGACTTTGAAAAAACATATGACAAGTGAGTTTTCTCTTATTAAAGATTTTCATATGGTTTATGTAGGTGTAAGAACAAGTGGAGGCATCACAAATGAGTTTTCTATTATTTTAGGTTTGCGTTAAGAACCAACATTAAGTGTATATCTCTTTGTACTAGTGATAGACGAGTTCGCTAAATTGGTTAAAGAGCAAGTCTTTTAAGGCATGCGTGTGTATATATATTTCCTGGATGGTATAGTTTTAGTGGATACAACTAGAGGTGGAGTTAATGCTAATTTAGAAATTTGAAGAGATGTTGTAGTATCTACAAATTTTCAATTAAGTAGGACTGAAATATAGTACATGGGATGCAAGTTTAGTAAATGTAAAAAAATAATGACTAAGTGGTAAGACTTAACAGTCAATAGATACTAAAGAACAAGAAATTTCAATAGCTTAGATCAATAGTTAATAAAAAATAGACATATTAAAGAGGATGTGAATCATAGGAGGGTGGATGAAGTGGGGAATTTCATCATTTGTATTACTAGTTGCAGACTCATGCAATACGTGATAATATATAATTATTTTAAGATTTGATATAATGTATAATTTATTTTCTAAATTTGATTGTACATAATTAATTCTCCCTATAAATTAAAATTTTTATAAAAGTAATTTCTAACTTTCTATTTTTACAAATATACAATTTTATCATTTTTTATGTTTTTGATTTATAGTATTCTTTTTTTGAAGTGGTCCATCTTTTTCTAATTCCTAATTTATTTTGGCACTATTAAAATTTGTAAGTTTAAAATTTATTATTCAAAATTCTCATTTCTTAAGGAAGTTATCATGATAACCAAAATTTGTCATATAATTACAGTTGATATTACTCAAATAATTGATAATACTCCTAACCCAAACCTGTCTTTTCTTATTCTCAAGTAAGTAAACCAAAGTAGAACCGAATGTGAAGTTTTAATTAGTAAACACAACTCAAAAATTAATAATAATTATAATAATTTAGTGATGTAAAACGATAATCGATGATAAGTAATGCACTCAACTTGATAGAAGTGGTTTGTTGTTGAAGTAACATTAATCAAATTTATTGTTACATTAATATTTTAAACTAAATTATTATGTATGTGTCTGTGATTCTATGTGCTTGTTGAAAGTTTATTCAAGTTGAATTCAGTATCATGTAGAAAAATTTGGTACACCACAAAAAACATATTAGGAAAACCACTTACATGTAATATTTTATTTAAAAAAAAAAAGGGGGGGGAAACAATTAAACATTTATTAAGAACTTTATTATCTCTATCTTTTGAAGTTGATGAAAATGACACATGGTTCTCAAAGTAAGAGTAGAACTTGATCCTTTTACCTAGTCTTGAATATTACATTAGCATACAAATATGAATACTGTGGTGGAATTAGATCTTTTTTTCCCAGGTGAATATAAATTATAATAAATAAATTGTGTCTCCACTCAAGATGTTTGTATTACATGTATTTTCTATTATAAATTACATTTAGGTTCAAGAAAGTGTAAAGTCGTGGTAGTGAAAAGTGATGATCGTATCATAATTGATAAATTATAATTAGTTTTGAGAATGAGTAAAGATACAATGCATTATTGCATACATTAATAAGACTATATAGGTGCAATTGTAGAATATCTATTGAGTTTATAGGTGGGAATTTTATATTACTGTTATAAGACTAAATGTTGTTGGATGTTTAAGAAGCATCTTTTTCATAAACTGGGGTTTCAATGATCCAAAAGGACCAAATCGCACTGATTACTATCACAGATGTTAGTTCTATCATCTAGGATGTTCTAATCTTCAAGTAATTTAAGGTTGTCACATTTGTGAGAAATCTTTTATGTTCTACCAGTGTCGAGTTCACCTTTATCAATACATATTATATATTCATGATCTAAACCTTAGATGGATCAAGTCAACCAAGGTTGTTCTCCAAGTGCTTTGAGAAAAAGCTTCACAATTGGCATGCGTATGATGGTTGCAATAACAAATATAACACACAGAAAACAAATAACGTATTAAGGTGAAATTCTAATAACATGTTGAAGAGTTTTATGTTGGCATGCATAAATATGTAGAACCTGTCCGAAGTGTTCGTATGATTAATAGTGATAGGCATTCGGATTATAGTTTACAGTTAACAGGCAAATTACTGGGGCAACCATAAGGCCATAACACACAGAATTTTAAAACACGTTATATGTTTATGGAATTTTGTCAATCTCTTTAGGCTTCAAAGAAAGATTATATTAATGAATACTAAAATGATATTGCTAAATCTTGACATGACAACTTTGTGCCTTTAAATGAAGTATGTGAGTGATAATACTGGCTAGGTGAGAAATAAATAGGCTAAATGAGTGAAAATTTTGTATCACATACAAGGATTACGACACCAACAATATTAAACGTGAAATATCAAATAATGGATTGCAAATCCCAGCAGAAAAAAGAAAAACTGAGGTAGAATGAAGGTAAGTTTTACAAAAGTAAGCTCTATATACCATTCTGATTAGATTAGAGCATCCACAGCAGTGGAGCTAAAAATTTAGCTTTTTAGCTCTACAAAAAGTTACTTTATCTATTTTACCTACTACCTTTACAAAACATGCTGCAGCAGTGGATCTATTTTAGCTTTTAACACAATAAAATAATATAAACATCACAATAAATTAATATATCCACTACAATAAAATAATATATTCACTATAATAAAATAATATATCCATTACAATAAATAATAATCACAACCACCCGCAACCGCTACCACCGCCACTGCCGCCGCCGCCGCCACCACCGACTCTTCTACCGCCACCGCAATCGCTACCACCGCCCACCGCCGCCGCCACTGCCGCCACCGAGGTCCTTCTGCGGTTTAAAATGAAGTTCTCGATACATTCCAATACAAATACAATCTGAAAAATCTCAATTCATTCCAATACAATTACAATCTGTCCATTCATGGAAGGACCGAATAAAAAGCCAAAAAAAAAAAAAAGCAAAGCCCTGCACACAGAAAAGTTCCAAACTGCAAGTTCCATCACACCATCACCATAGCCGTGGGTCTCGTTTTTACTACAAGTACAATCTGCCCTTCTCATTTTTACTAAATCATATCACCATTAAAAACTAGAAAATCAGAAATGGGATTAACTTGATCGGCGGTGATAGAGTGGGTCTCGGCGGCGGTGATACAGTGGGTCTCAACTGGTGGGTCTCGGCGGTGAGCTTGAGAGGGTGACGGGCCGGAGTAGATCGACGGTGAGATTGAGAGAGTGAGAGCTTCGGACGGTGAGATTGAGAGAGTGAGAGCTTCGGCGTAGATGAGATTGAGAGATTGAGAGAGTGACTGAGAGATAGAGTGAGCTTCAGGTGTGAATAAAAAGAATGGAAAAAAAGAATTAAGTTTTGTTATTTTAGTCCGGACTTGATTAAAAAAATATTATTTTCTTTTAGCTTTGTGCTACAGTGCTCATGTATCTATACATGAGTACTGTAGCAATTCATCTAAAATTTTTAACTATGCCTCCACTGCTGCAAGGGTGTTTTTTGTGTTTTGGTAGAGTTAAAATAGCTATATAGCTATTTAGCTCCACTGCTGCAAGTGCTCTTAATATGGAAGGCATCATTCACAATTTCACATATTAAGCATCCTTTAGAGGAAGAAGAGGCAAATTGCTAAACGTTAAATTCATATAAAAGCCCAATCAAGGTTCATCACATTAACTACAATCCAAGGGAAAGGCAGACTACCAACATCCATACACATGAACCAAATCACCAATTCAATATTGACCATCAATTGGCTTATACCAAGCGTTACCTTAGAAGAACAACAAAATGAAAACAACAAAAAAACTGGATTTATACTTAAATACACATAAATTTCTAATTCACAAGCGTCACAAGAGATTCACTTGCAGATGACCACTTAAGAAAGTAAGGGCTAAAGGGGAACAAAAGGGAAAGGAAGGGGGGTTCCCTAAGTGTAAATAAACATCAATACTGGACGGGACGTTATCCCTTCGAAGGCCCACTACCCACGAAGCCCATCACTATGATACTGTGTGAAACATTACCCTCCTTCAAGCCCATTTTTTCACAAAAGCCCATCACAATGGAGCCACACGCATGAATTTTCACTAATCTGGCCCACGGGCTTATTACAAACACGCTATGATGCCCATCTGAAGTCCAATACCAAGGGATGAAAGTATTAGACTCGTCACCTTCAACGAATACGTCTCCCAGGCAGGTGAAACGCGATGTTCTTGGCATCACTTATGGAATGCCTTCGTCGGGCAATCTCTCTAGCGGTGGGATGGGTTCCAAGGCCACTCTCACCCTCTCTCACTCCCAACTAAACATCCACTTTAAAGTGATATTATTGGACCTTCATCACGTCATCTGGGAAACATCGCTACCGAACAAATCTCCCTAACGGTAAAACAAGTTCCAATGCCATCTTCACCACCTCCCATTCCCAACTAAACATCCACTTAAAAGTGATATTATTGGACCTCTCTTTCCATTCACCAGGAAGATGATCATGACCATCCCACTGACCTCAACTATAAATAAGAGGAGGGGATTCGATACTGGGGTTGGCAATTGGAGAGAAAATATGGAGAGAAGAGAGTGATCACCTCAAAAAAAAGAGGGAGAATAATCCTGTGGAGATAAACACTAAGGTTGCTGAGTTTAGGACTACCCATTGTAGGAAATCCAAAAGCCCACACTACAAAAAGATTGTGAGCCTAAATATCGTTCAGGCCCAACTACCATATTTGGGCGCGCACAAATACATAGAGATGTATTTCCTCCATTTTTTTTTTTTTTTTTGGAGAGATTTAGTGTGGGGAGGGGTAGAGGTTGTTTGAAAATTGAGACAATTAAAATAACTAATTGCTCAAAAAGATGAAAAGTTGTTGAAGTTGTCATCATGTCACGATATTAAATAGAACGTATTCTTATTAGATTCTAATGCATATCAAAGTTGACAACAAGAGTTACTACAAGCTTGATTTTATGCCATAATAGTCATTCTCAAGTGCAGATTTTAGGGATTAGGTGAAAATTTCTAGTTCCTTAAATCCTTTCTCGGGGGACTTAGCTTCTTTCAACAGCTTCGCTGTGGCATTCCCAAAAATCACACCATCAACTACACAAACATTTAAAGGTAAATCTTCTAAACCTAACTTGTTTTACATGTTTAGGATTTGACATGCCAAAGCTAATTGCCACGCTTGGTAATTGCAAGTCATAAACTTTGAAGCAAAAAGCTTAAGTAATGACTTAGAAATCTCTCATATCATCAACCTAAAGGCTTTTGTTGAATGACCACTTCTCATGCTAATTATAGATAATTAATCTTAGATTCTTAGACCACTCCTAAAAAAACAAGAAATTTTAACATGCTTTATATCATGCTAGGCAAGGGTATTTGCTACATTCATAAAGCTCAACCATCCATAAATTCCATCAATAGGAAATGCAAATTTAACATACCATTCAAGTCATTT
This sequence comes from Castanopsis chinensis, assembly GCA_032878915.1. Taxonomy (NCBI): domain Eukaryota; kingdom Viridiplantae; phylum Streptophyta; class Magnoliopsida; order Fagales; family Fagaceae; genus Castanopsis; species Castanopsis chinensis. The sequence goes on from JAVQMG010000101.1 coordinate 11,923,460, forward strand.
CAACTAGAAATTGAAATCCAAATCCTACATTATAAGTACTTCCGTCCAAATCAACCAATAGTGATTTAACTAAATCATAATAACAATTAGAAAGATGTTGTATCAATATCAATAATTCTGAACTAATACTTTTTCTGTCAGTTATTGTCCCAGCCAGGCATGGCCCCATGCAAACCAGTATTCAGAAAATTTTGATTTTGCACTTGTTGTCATTGGGGATGTGGAGCATTGGAAAAAGTAGAAACCAGACGGTTAAGGTATGGTAAAATTGGTGAAATGAGATATGTAGGAGCATGTATCAGGCTTCTAACATCCAACAAATTCAGACAAGCATTTTCAACAATAGATGCAAAAATTGGGTCGTCGAGTGGGTGGAACCCTGTCACTCTCATAAGTTGTTCCTCAGACGTATAGGCCTGAAAGAATTTATATGACATATAAACATCATATTCTATATGAATGCAAAAACTGCAAAGGGAAGAAAGAAAGAAAGTGAAAGTAATTTTACACTCTTGCACTTCCATGATTTGTTTCTCAGACTTACCCGTGCAATAATTGTCACACGATGAATTATTGCAACTCTATTCCAATAATGAGATATGTCACAATTTTCTTTATGGTCTAAGTGAGCCAGTGATAATTTTGAGGCTATCTTCTTAAGATCTTCAACCTATATAAAACCATGAAAACTTAAATTATCATTCATATAAGGATATTGTTGGCAAGAGTGTTTAGCGCTAAGAACAAACATAAAGCATTACCTCATCTTTAGTGTTTTTCATCACGTCTTGTCTTCTTTTTCTAGATTGTCTAGCCGATTATAGATTTGCTTACTTCCTAATATGGAAAATAATCAAATTGGTATGCAGTCCATTTTAAATATAAATAACAAATTGAGAAGCATTGCACAATATTTGAAAAAACATAAAATTTCTTGCTACCAACCTCCTTTGACGCTTTGGCTTATTAGAAATTTCAGTAATCTTTGCCGTAAATTGAAAAACTATACACGGTTAAGAGAGCAAATTTAGCAAGTGATGTAGAGGCAACTAATTGCAGAAACCCACAACCACAACACAAATTGATGTAACTATCCAATCATCAAATAACTGTTCAACACAACATGCTAACTCGGGGGGGAAAAAAGAAAAAAAAAAGCCTCTATTCTAAAAGCAAATAAACATATATTAATATATTATACATATAATAGAATTGTTTTATTTATTTATTAATTAAATAAATCAGAAAGATTTATTCATTAGAAGAAACAAGGCTAGTTCCAAGTTACAATTAAATAGAGACCTAAACAATACAAAACAAAGAGCAATAAAACTCAAGCTAATACACAACTGACCAATGTGCAAAAACAAAGAAAATTTATTTTTTATGAGAATTCATTCGTGACATAAAGCGATATAAATAATAGCATTGTTGAAATTCTGTAAACAGTACATACAAATAAGAATACAAAATAAACTCTTTAAAGGCAAAATAATGATAAAGAAGTAATACCATTAGTATTAGCAATTGGAGGCTGCGATTAAGTATTGTTCACTACGTTGAATTGTTGATTAACTTGATTGGCAGCAGCGCAAGAGATATTAGGCCTGCTAGTATTCTTCCACGTACCTAAAAGAAGAAAATCACTAAATATACTCCATTCTTTTATGATATATGATATATGATATATCCATTATACACGTAGCTATCAAGTTTTCATTCCTCTTCTTATTTCTTTCCTTTCACTTCCATGTTGTCAAACTCAAACATACTATTAGAGAGTCGAGGATGAAACCAAAACTAAAGGACCTAAGTAGTTATTTGGCAATTCGTGATTCCTATCTTATGATTTGGTAACACCAATTTTGCCATAGAGACGAACTTTGGAGGGGCCCGGGCCCCCTGGCCCAAATTTTATATTATTAGGTACGTTTGAACTCTTTTAAGGTGGGCCCTATATATCAAAAACTTAGCCCCCTAGGCCTCCCCTAACAGCCCAACTGGCCAGCCCAAACCAAAACAATTAAAAACCCAATTAGAAGGTAAAAAGACAAAGTTCACAGCCGCACCCCTGCCGAATCTTGATCTACCCACAGTTCACAGCTTCACGCCGGAAGCTGCAGCCTCCAGCCTGCACCCGAATTTTGCTTTTTTTTCTCTCCTTCAATGTCAAAACCTAACATTGATGATTTTTCTCTCTCCACCCCATATGCTTGTGATTTGTGAATCTGTCATCTGTGACTCTGAGACTGTTTTCTTTTTTGCTAAGGTGATGATTGTGAATTAAATTTGAATATGTGTTTGGAGTCTCTGCAGCTACTGAATGTCTGAGACAGTGAGAAGTGTGCTGTGAATAAAATTATAATACAGAGAGTGTGTGTAGAGAATAAACCACGGACAATCTTCCCCATTTTGACAGCAAAGTTGGTGCTTATCTCTCATTGAAGAAGGTAAAATGGATGCTTGTTGAAACCATTTTTCCATATCAATGCTGTCTTCTCATCTCTGGTGTCAGTCCCTTTCTCTTACTGTCCATCTACCTCTATGGTTGACCTACCGTTGTTCTCAAGCAGCTACTGACCCCAAATGGCAGGGGCTATGCTCCTGAAATTCAGCCTGATTACGTAAAGATGAGATTTGAGGAAATCTGAAATAAAATAGTGGAGTAGTTTGAACCCCAGGGGTATGCTTGTGATTTGTGAATCTGTCATCTGTGACAGCTATCTGTAGACTATTTTCTAATCCGACATTTTTTATTAAAGGTGATGATTGTGAACCCTAAATTTGAGACCCATTTTATTAAACAGTCAATCGTGCACCTGTTTATCTGAATTTTATCAAAATGAAGAAAAACATTTATGACAAAAAAAAAGCAAATAAATATTTTAAATATAAAATTTAAAACTAATGAGTAATTGTATCACAAATAATCATTCAAAACTAAAACATATCTCAATATCATAAATAATCAATCACAATACGTCAAAGAAAATAAACTACAACAACTACTAAGTTTATATACCTATAGTTTAAATGGTATATTGGTAAAATTTTATTTAATTAAACGGGTCAAACGGGTCAGACGGGTTCCATAGTTTAAACCCTAACCCAACCCGTTTATCAAACGGGTTCATCGTGTCAACCCAAATATGAGAACCCATTGAGAAATAACCTGTTAAATAAAATACGGGTGTGATTTTGCCACCCCTAGTTTGAATCAATACTGATCCCATTTACATGGGAATTGGGGATTTGGGGTGATGCACCTAAACGCATGGCAACATGTGTCTTTGAATGTATTTTTCTTCATTTTGTCTGTGTGTGTTAATAACTTAAATATTTGAATGTATTTTTCTTGCAGAGTATTTAAGAAAGGAACATAGATGCCTATTACCATGGGGCTTTTCAGGAGGAGTGGGGCCGTGGGGGCAAGTGCCCCCTCACCCCTCCTTGGCTCCACTCCTGAACTCAATCTAGAAGATTTTGAAAATTTAAAAAAGTATCAAATTCTCTTTTCATAGATAATACTTTAAAGCTGGGTTTGGATCCAGCTTTTACGTCTTGCGTTTACGTTTTGTCATTTTTTTTTTTTTTTTTCGGTTCTGCTGGGGGACAAGAGGCAGGCGCATACTGTGTGCGTACTTTTTTAATAATTTTTTATTAAAAATTGATCCCGCAGCACTATTCACACATTTAAAAATTATTTTGCTACAGTATTTTCAGTTTCAATTTTCAGTTTCAGCAAAAATAAGCTCTATCCAAACAGACCCTAAGAAACAATAGTATTTTGTATCATTCATTTTTGTTGGTAGATAATTGCATTTAAATATATTAAGAAAAATTGTGTATTTTTCTGATAATTTGTTAATACTATATAGATTCTTATTTAAATGTTTTTTTTTCTTTGGCTTATCGCCAGCTCCCTAACTAGAAATCGTAGGTCCGTCTCTAATCAAAGGAGTAGTAGAAAAATCCATCCCAAATATTTTAGGGGTCATACTAATGAGTAACCTTATGGCAATGATTAAGAATTCATTTTAAGAAAATTTTGACACCACCTTTATAGAAAATGAAAAAAACTGTCAAAACATTAATTGTTTTTTTTTTTTCTCTTTTCCCATAAAAACTTTCTTTAAATGGATTATTAACCATTACCCTAAAAGCATCCGTTAACATTTCCCTTATTTTAGTACTAACTAGAAGCAAATAAATCATTGGCCATTCATGCTACAAGTCATTATGTAATTTTCTAGAAAAAATCAAAGAAGAAATATCTATAGTTTGGGGCCATCAATTTAACATAAGGCAAAGCTAAGAGCATTAGCATTGTTGGTGCTAAAAAGTTAAATTGCTATTTTTAGCACCACACCATAAACAACAAAGTATATGTGATGCGAACCTCAATCGACACGCTTTGAAACCCAACAACAATATTGGAATATTTACCAAGGAAAGTTAAAATTCAAATTTTGATTGAACCCTGACCAAACGTTTATAATTGAAACGTGAACCAAGAGTATAAGTAACAGACCTTGACCCAGTGATTATAATTGAATCACGAACCGAAGGTATAAAGTTTGAACGCCACAAGGAAGAATCCCTGATAAGTTCACAGTTCTTGAAGAACCAAAAGAAGAGCAAAGCCTCACTTTTTTCTGACTTTTATTCAATAATCCTCTATTACAATGAATGCATGCTATTTATAAGAATTGATTGAAAAATAGAAAATATAAAAAGCGTACTAAATAATAAAACCCTAAATAAAAGTTGATTTGGTTTGAAATTAGTAGATCCAAAATAGGAAAATAGCTAGAAAACGTTCTAAAAAATAAAAGCCTTAAATTCAGGTAGATTTGGTCTGAAATAGCAGCTCCAGAATCGGAAAAAATCACCATTAATTGATATAGACTTGAAAAGTAAATCAGCCATTAATCTACGCCATAAATTCCTCCCTATTAAGCCAGATCAGCCCTCAATAGCTTGGATTAAGTTTACTACGCCTTCATCTTCCTTTGGCGTGTGAGTGTATTCCCTTATCTCATCATCCTTCCCTTATGTGTGTGTGTTTCTCAAAAAAAAAAAAAGTTTGGAATGTCTTGCATTAGAATCAGCCCAAATCTCTTGAATCAACTCATTAAGTGCTTTCTTGATTTTCTTGCTCTTGTAATAGGCCCAACTGAAACATGCAACAGATCATTGAATGTTTGTTGATTCTCATCAACATGTTACATCAATGGTGCCATAGTTAAAAAGTTTAACAACCTTGTTACAGTAAACTACCATCTTTGGCAATATATTACAGCAACAAAAGGAAAAAAAAAATTTGTTTATTCTATGTCTATCTCTTTTCTCATTAAAAAATCATTTTCTTTTTTTCTCTCTCTAGTCTTCTTCCCTTCTTTTCCTTCTCTCTTTTTCTCTCTAGCCACCCTTATCTCCCTCTCGACTAAACCAAACCTTTCTTCTCTTCATGGTGTCACCTAGGTTTGTTGAGATTGTTGGTGTGAGTTCGTAGTGTGGGTTGACTAGGTAGGTTCGCAATGGTGGGTTGGTGTGGGTCGTGTTTGTCTAGGTTTATATGGTTAGGTGGTCTGGATCAATGGTTTTAGTGGTGATGTGGGTTTGCGCGGTTTGATTGTGTGGTGTGGGTTTTGGTTATCTCAATGATTGGATCGCTAATTGGCTTGTAGTGGATCGTTGATCAAATTATGTTTGTTTAATTATTTTTTGATTTTGTTAGGGATTGGAGATTTGGGTTTGGGTTTGAAATGTGAGATTTTGTGTGCGGTGTGTGATTTTGATTTTGGCTTGTGGTTAAAGTGGTGGCGGCGGCGGCGGCGGTGGCGGTGGCGGTGGCAGTGGCAATTGTGGATCATGGTTTGTGGAGGTGCAGGTGGTAGTGGTGGTAATGGTGGTGGATGTGACTAGCAGAGGTGTGGGTTTGTTGTTTGTTCACAAACAGGGAGAGGCAGAAAGAAAGAGGGAGAGGAGAAAAATAAATAAATAATATTTAAATAAAGTGGTAAAAAAAAAAAAACAGAACCATTGATGCTGGGTATATTGTTAAGTGTGATGTTAAAATTGATAAAATTAAAGTAGCCTTTTAAGTTGCTAAAAACTAAAAAATATGGTTCCAACCATAACAAAGCTAACTTTAAATTATGCATTGGAAATATTTTTTATTATTTAATAATGTTTGCTCCATTCAAATAAGCTATCATGATGAGTTCCCTCTTTCAAATCTTTTCATACAGCTCATCCAACCATCTTGTTGCTGGATTGCTCACTATATTAGTGTGTTGTTTGGATTAGCTTTAAAAAACTATACATAAACCAAATAAACTAATAGAAAGCTAAATCAACCTCACTTTAAACAAAAACAAAAAAAAACTTTGTTGCAACCACAATATTTCAAACCAACTACTTTGATACTTTATATCATTCTTTAAAGTTTAGATAGCAAGAGCAACCACGTTAGCTTGTGTATAATTCTGCAAAATAGAAAAAGTTCCTCTTTTACATATTTTGGCCCCAAAAAACTTCACATTATTTTGTATAAAATTGTACATTAATGCACAATTGCTACAGTAATAATATGTTCATAATATATTCACAATATTTTTACAACAAATCCTAAGTAATAGGTTATTACTAGTTGTTATTGTTAGAGCAAAAAAATAATCTTCATGTTAAGTTCAAATTTAAACCAACAACAACTAACTATATGTAATTTATTGTAAAAATATTATAAACGTAGCATATTCCTTATTTCATTAATTTTTTCTCCCTCTTGGCTCTGGTGTTCTCCTTTTTCTCTTTTTTTTTTTTCTCTCAGCTGCTTTTTCCTTCTCTCGTCTTCTTCTTGCCTCACCGACTCCGGCCTCACTGTCCTTGTCATCGGCGTCGCTGGCTTCGTCGGAATCCACGTCTCCATGGCCCTGAAGCGACGAGGCTGGGGTCAAGTGTGGGCCCGTGGATGTGTAGATTTGGAGGAGGTGGGTGGGGTCAGTGGCGGCGGGGAGCTGTTTGGCCATGTGGGTGGCTTGCTCTTGAGTCAGTACCAGCTCTTGCAATGGTGTTGGTGGTACTGCTGCTGCCTCTGCCATGCCTTCCGTGATTTCTTTGATTTTTTTTCCTCTGTCTCTCACTCTGTGTGTACAATGTGTCTTCCCTCTTTTTTCTCTGTGTGTTTTGTTTTTTTTTTTTTGTTCTTCTTTCTAGAAACTTCCTGCTAATGTATAAAATAGATAAACAGTAAAATTTGGTAGAAATAGGTGTATAAAATAAAATAAAAATTAACTTTTTACGTAAAATAGATAGAAAATTTGCATTTGCTCTAATAGTCGGTAACTCTTGAGAGATTCTCATCAAACCAACAACCATAGTATGGTCCCTTTTATTAAATTTGCCATCATCCGAGTCATTCAATTCTATCCTCCATGCCTAACTATAACGTCGGCCAAATAGTTGTTTGCCAATTGCCATGACCTGATATTGCATAGTCTAGGACTATGTTTTTTCTCTCAGGGTGGGTCTCACCTACCATGAGGCCACCCTCTGTGAGAGGCAGAGAGCATAACCCAAGAACTCAATAATTTTCCCCTAATCAATAAGGCCTCTTAAGTAAACCTTAAAAAAAAAAAAAAAAAAAAATGATAAGAGTCCTAAAATCCAGCTCCAGCCTACTGTACAATTACCAGCTAGTTCTGCAAGACTAGCTGCTAATTATCTATCAACCTGTATATTCACAGTTCCCTAATGTTATTGTATGTGAAGCCTATGATTTCACAGGCAACTTGCAAGAAACCTGTACACCTTTCAAAGTCAAGGAGGTTGGTAGGTGTCACCATTATAACTTTGTAAGTAATCAAAAATATCACGAAAGTGATTAGAGTATTCCCAGCAAGAAAGCCAATAAATAAATAAATATATATATATATATATATAACTTTTAAAAAATCAAAACATTATTTATCTATTTTAAAATTTTACTTTATAATACATCTAATATTAAAAGTTTTATTTTATCATTTAATACATTAAAATAATATAAATAACACAATAAATAACAATCACAACCTTTTTCACATTAAAATACTATTTTTTTAACACCACATATTATTATTATTATTTTTTTAAGTTTTAAGCTACAGTGAGCTGCTAGAACTAATATTCAAATTATTTTGAGTTTGCCTCCTTTGCTATATAAGACATTTTGAGAGTATTGGTTGCTAAATTGACTTTTTTAGTCAATTTAGCAACCTTATTAGGATACTCTTTAGTGCATTTGAGAAAAAATAAATGCTATATATATAGCAATATTTGTTGAAAAAAAAATATTTTATAAAAAACTATTAACTGGTTTAATATTGATAAATATTAAAGTTTACGATGTGTGACTTAATAAGTAATTTTATATATTGACAATTTTTTTTTCTTAGGGGTTCTATTGTACTTTGCCGACTAATCTTTTTGACAATGTTCCTTTTTTTTAAATAATTACTTTGTCAACTATTTTGTAGTACATGCAAAGGCATAAACATCTTTATTGCCGTTTTCTTATTAAAAAGGAGATAGAGTAGCACACAAATGGCAATTAATATCAACAAGCTACATAACCATTAAATTATTTTATCTTCAAACGATTATTTTTTGATACAAGATAGAATTTATACTCTAACTTAATTTAAGTGTATATGTGTGTGAAACTTCTTTCTAGAGACTTGAACCTGACCTTTGCCCCCCACACCCCACAAACACTTATACTTGTGGAGTGATCACCGCACCAATAGTACGCTATTATTAAATCATTTGTACAAGTCACATAAACATTAAATAAATTATGTGGCTAAATACACATTGTGGTATGTTTAAAGGAAACGAGGAGGATTTATTTTATTTTATTATGGAATTGGATTTAATTATTATGAATTTATATGTGTAACTAGTGTCACAAAATTTTAAATTTCGTATCATCAAATAAGGAATAATAACACATTTTAAATGAAATGACACTATATTTGCTTATAATTTTTTCTCAACAAAGAAAATCTAATCTTTTAAATGTTTATTGGAGAATTTTAATGAACTTATGTACATATCTTTTTAAAGGTAAAATATTGTCTTATTTAATATATTTTATACTTATAAGATTAAGTAGGTATGAGGTATGACACATAGAACAAAAAGAAAAAAAAAAAACCATAAAATGACTTTTACCTAATATTTACTATGATATGGAGTCCATTTCAAAGCAAATTGAGATAATCCTGTACCGTAGTAATAAGTGAAAAACTTTTCTCCATGGAAGAAAATTTTGTTTGTCTAACTCCGATCCAATGATTTGTGCAGGTTATTTTTTTGATTGAAGAAAAATCCAATTAATTAAAGCATATCCCATTGCTCATGGGATCAGAAGAGATGTCGTTTGGCTCAACTTCATCAGGGCCCAACGAAATGGGGCTGGTTGTCAACTACTCTTCTCTTAATAATGCATTGAAATGTATTCAGAAAATGAAGGCAAGGATATTTTTCTTGACAAGAAAAAGATAGCAGATCTTGACAATGACTCATATAATTATAATTATAAACAAGCAATTACATTGTGTTCTCGTCGCCACCTGTATTTTATTTTTTAAAAGGATTGCTGTTGACCTCAATGCTGAATTGAGTTAAAAAGTATGCATCAAAGTTCAAAGTTGTATTGGCATTCATGAAGGAGAAATGGGAAAGAAGAAGAAGAAGAAGAAGAAGAAGAAGAAGGCGAAATTAAAGGAGAGAAGGACAAAGAGTCAAAGAGTGAGTGTCTGACTAATACAGTTACAAATGAAGATGAGTTGTGACTTGTACTTCACGGTGCAAGGTGTGAACAGTTGAACACATGATGCAGAACAATTGGAATCTTTTAGGGTTTTATAAAATCAATTTGTCGCACATGTTTGAGTACATTTAATTAACCCTAGACCTTTGTGTTTGGGAGATTTCAAAAAGACAATGATATATCCTCTTACAACTTTAGCGCCGGTGCAAGTAAATATAAAGTCACAAACTTCGGACATAACAATTCATATATAATCAATTTGTATTTGTATTTGTATTTCTTTTACCATGGTGGCCATGACAGATAATTAACCATAATTAGCTAATATCACTTTCATCTAAATACATTATTTATATAATTCAGCTTTTTCTATTTTTCATAAAAGTGATGGCGAAATTTTCTTTAAATAGATTGTTAATCAATGCCTTAAAAGACACCCGCTAACATGACCAAATTTTTATTATACATTGGTTACAACTACAAATAATTGTGAAAAAAAATGTTTTGTATTTACCAACCAGTTGATCTGGGCTCTTGCGAATGGGATAGCAAGAACCCAACTAAACCACAAAGCCGAAGAAGCTTGGTTATTTATTTCTAGGCTTTTTCGTTGGAAAGATCGATCTCAATCCTCAATAATCTGAACTTCCCTATTCCTAGAACTTTCTTGGAATCATAAAACTAAACCAGGCCTAGTCCCCATCCATTATTTAAAAAAAAAAATGACCAAGACCATAACTAAACCCCACATCCACATGATCCATGTGGCCATTAAACAAAACATTTTACATGAAAGGGATAACATCAGGACCAGCAAAGCACGTTGCACACCCCATACCTATAGAGAATTCTATAATCCTTTTTTTTTTTTTTTTTTCCTGAATAAATTATAGTCTATAGAATTCTATAATCTATACACTATAATACACACTAATCTATACACTATAATACACACTCTCTCTCTCCTCCCCTCGTTACATTAATTTTCACCAACCTGTTCACATTTCTTGGTCATAGCAATGGCCATTTCCCTATCTAACACCAGTGTCCTTCCCTTCACCACACAACCAAGGCCACATCCGGTACCATTTCTAGCCAAAAAATCCCAACTTGAAGTTTCAAACTTTGCCACAAAAACACCTACAACTACAATATTATGCAAGGTACTCTCCAATACAAGCCACTCCCTCTCAAACATTATCACCGAGCTAGAGAAGCAAACACCACACCAAGATCAAGATCAAGATGAAGATGTACAACTTGAAAGCATCACCACCCAAATTGATGATGATCATCAGCGCCAAGTAGAAGTAGCAGATGCTTGGCGTGAAATCCACGGTCAAGGTGACTGGGTTGGCCTATTGGACCCCATGGACCCACTTCTCCGATCAGAGCTAATCCGGTATGGTGAAATGGCACAAACATGTTACGACGCTTTCGATTTCGACCCCTTTTCCAAGTACTGTGGAAGCTGTAGGTTCATGCGCCGTGACTTCTTCGATTGCCTAGGAATGTCCCACATCGGCTACGACATCTCTCGGTATCTCTACGCAACCTCAAACATTAACCTCCCTAACTTCTTCAAGAAATCAAGGTGGCCTAAAGTGTGGTCCAAGAACGCTAATTGGATCGGATACGTCGCCGTTTCTAACGACGAAACATCCAAACGCTTAGGCCGCCGTGACATTAGTATTGCATGGAGAGGCACAGTGACACGTCTCGAATGGATAGCTGACCTAATGGACTTTCTCAAGCCAATCTCTTCCAACAAAGTCCCTTGCCCTGACTCAACTGTCAAAGTCGAATCTGGGTTCTTAGATTTATACACTGACAAAGATGAATCCTGCAAATTTTGCAAGTACTCAGCCAGAGAGCAAATTTTATCCGAGGTAAAAAGGTTACTTGACATGTACGCAAACGAAGAAATAAGCATTACTATCACAGGGCATAGTCTAGGGGGTGCTTTAGCTATCTTAAGTGGTTATGATATTGTGGAAACGGGTTTGAATGTGTTGAAGGATGGTAGAGCTGTGCCTGTGTGCGTGTTTTCTTATGCTGGTCCAAGAGTTGGGAATGTGAGGTTCAAAGAGAGGCTTGAGACTTTGGGATTGAAGGTGCTGAGGGTTGTGAATGTGAATGATATGGTGCCAAAGTCACCAGGGTTGTTTTTTAATGAGCAAGTGCCATCTATGTTGATGAAAATAGCTGAGGGTTTGCCTTGGAGTTACTCGCATGTTGGGGTTGAGCTTGCTCTGGATCATAAGAACTCGCCCTTCTTGAAGCAGACTAGTGATCCTGCTTGTGCACATAATTTGGAGGCTCACCTGCATTTGCTTGATGGGTAAGTGTTTTTAATTATTTTTATTGCTCATCTTGAACTTTTAATGAGCTTAGATTTTTAGTTTAGGATAATTGGATTTCCTTTTTTGTGAAGATTTGTGGTTTAGCTAGGATAATTGGATTGTTTGAGTTCGTTCGCCCAATTAACCTTAAAAATGAAAAAAAACCATCCCCAAAACACACTTATTAATGTTTGGAAATATTTTTGATATACTAATGAGACGACAGATTCGATTAGTTGAAAATTCAAATATTAAGGATTTTCAAAATAATAGAGGAAACTGAGTTTAAAAGTCAATGTGTTTGTATATACTTTAATTACCTCATGATTTTTGCATTGATAATTTTAATCTAAACTCCAAAAAATTGTTGCTTCAACATCCCTTCTCTCATGGCCTCAAGAATGGAAATATATATTAGATAATTTTTTTACTTAATTTGATAATTCTTTTTTTAACCATAAAAATTGTTCTTCAACATCCCATCTCTCAGTCCAAGGGACGTTGAAACAACAATTTGGGAGTTGAATATTAAAATAGTATTAGTACCCTTGTTGGTTCAATTCAAGAGCATCACATTCACACCTCTCTTTCTGACACAATGAGAGGGGATATGACAGCAATAATTTGGGGAGTTACAAAAACAACACCCTATGTTAAGTTTTAAGTTTATTTATTTATTTATTTTTTATAAATTAGTAAGCTAGATATTTTTTTCCACATTATTCAGGAAATAAAATGGGGGACTCAAAAAGAAGAAGAAACACACATACAATTTTGCATCTCCATTTCTTTACAGAGATTGCAAGTTTGTTATTTTGGATGAATAGGTCAATAGCTTTTAACCAGTTAAATAAGCTTCACAATCACACACTTCTATATCAAGTATCAACTAACTAAATAAACACCCACGCTACTGAATAAGTACTAAAGGCTAAAGCTGCCTAGCCTACCTAAAAATAAACATAGAAAATAGTATAAAACAAATTAAAATAGGCTGTATAAACGTGACAGGAAATTAAAAGGTATCAAGGACCTAGGTGTGCAATATATTTAATCCTGGAGATATCTCTTCATTTGTATTAAAAGGCTGGAAATCATTAAAATAAGAAACCACGCCATGTGATGAGATCATGTCCCCTCATAGCTGAATGGCCAAAGAGAAAATTATCGATTTATCACAAAATTAAGTTCCTGTAATTGGTAGTTGATGACTGGGATGTCTGTTTGTGATATTATTTAATAAGATTGGAGTGAGATAAGATTGAAAGCAACAAGATGATAATGAATTATAAACAACTTAATTATGATCTAATTTCTATCTCTAGAGGGTCAATCAGCTGCAGTCCCAAACTTCTTAACCTAGGTTTCACACTAGTTGAATGGGAGGTCAAATGACTCAAATCTTGATACATGTTGTCTTCCTGTGATAGAAATGGTCAGCAATACATTAACTATTAGAAACACGATGACCCTCGACTAGTAAATTATCAGATTTTATGTTTACACTCCCAACTACTTATTTCAACAATTTTAAATGGGCCACTTCCTCAACAAAAAAAACAAAAAAACAATTTTTAATGGGCCACGTGAATACTCTGATATCTTTACCCTATTTTTTTAAAAAAATAATGACTGTAAAGTCCGTATCCATTCTTGTTGTTAGACTTCCTATTCAATCCAACATTAGAACATAATTTTGAAGAATATATATGTCGTTAGCTTGCAAGGAACGGATCCTCTTCATTTAATAGATGGTTTATTTCGCGGTTAAGATGAATTAATTCCTCAAACTATATATATTGACGGAATCTGTTGTCAAGTGAGTAACTGTGATTGTTCATTGCTTTCCATGGAGCGATTATCTTGATTAGTTTTATAGCATCGCATAGAATTTGCAATTCATATGTATGGTCAAATGGCCTCCCCTCATTTTTTACGTGTGTCTTGAAAATAAAATAATGATTTATCCAGAAGGAATATAAAGTTGTTATTTATTGTTCATATAATTGTTATCAATAAAAAAAAAAACATATGAAAGTAACTGAGAGTGAGGTCATGATTTAGAGTCAGTCTATAGGTGCTAAAGATGTGATAATACTTTGGATTGAGCTAAAAAAAAGCTCTTTGGGGTTCTAGGTTGCACAGTTTGATATTAACTTTGAACTTCTGGTTAGGGCCCCCCCTTCCATGTATTGCTAAATCTTATTCATTTCTCCTAGTGTTGAACATGGAGAAGTGAAGCAACAATCTAATTGGATAAGTAGCAAGAAGTCATTGGATTTTTGTTGTTTGATTATGTGATGCAGATACCATGGAAAAGGTCATAGATTTGTGCTAGCAAGTGGAAGAGATCCTGCCCTGGTGAACAAGGCCGCTGATTTTTTGAAAGATCATTATTTGGTTCCACCCTACTGGAGGCAAGATGAGAACAAGGGCATGGTGAGGAACAAGGATGGTCGTTGGGTACAGCTTGAACGGCCAAAACTCGATGATCATCCTCCAGATATGCATCACCATCTCAAGCAATTAGGCCTGACTCATTAATGAAAAATGCTCTCCTGCTTTCTTGTTTGTAATTTATATGGGGTTACTGCTTAGAGGAAAAGTTCATTATATAAGGTCAAATAATGACACTAAGGCTAGTACAGAAGTTATTATGTTAATAGTCTTAGGGTCCTCTAAAAAGCTGTACAAAACTACAAATTCAGGACATTGTGCTTCTTATCTTTATTCTTTACACCTTGCAAGGTATCAACCAAAACTTCATTTTTATATAAGATCACTTTTGCAATGACGTAAGTTTACTCTTTGACTTTGCAAAGTATCAACCAAAACTTAAAGATTTATCACTTTTATTATGACATGTTTGATAATCATTGTCAAGACTAAAAACTAAAGATTGCTTCTTAATTTTTTTTTTCTATAGATATGATATGATTTAAGCATATGATGTGCTCTTTATGATGATTTCTCTTTACTATTAATTCAAAACACCAATTATTTTTAGGGGTATGTGAGATTAATCCAACCTCTTAAAGAATAGTAAATGTAAAATGAGAGCCAAGACTAGGGCAATAAATGAGATTTAAGTTAATGTACTGCATGTAATTGTTGAAAAAGGCTTCTCTAACAGTAACAGAGAGGAATTTTTTTTTTTTTGGGAAATTTAAGGGCCTCCATAATTTGGGTATTAAAAAATTCCTATGAAAAAGCATATAACAGTTTTATTTGTGACCTTTGTATGATTATAGAGCAAATTTTGCTTACGAGAAATATAGAATTTGAAAGAAGCCTGGTGAGTTTGCTCAGAGTTTCAGGAGCAGGTATTTTGTCTAGATGATGTTCACCACAAATTGAAGTTGTAATAAAAACAGCCTTCCTAGCTAATTAGACCAGCTCCTGTATCAAAACTGTATCCCTCTTTTAGCATCAGTTTCTACTTTCTACTTTTTAGTAGTGTGGCTCTACATAGAGCCAGACCGGTGGCGGCTCTAGAATTTTTTTCTTGGGGAGTTAATAAGAAGATGTATTTTGGATTTTTAGGTAAGAAATGAATCTTGCGCTTTATGAAGATGTCTTATTACAAATTTGTCTATAGTATGTACTAGCAAAAGAATAAAAAATAAACTATAAGTTCATTTGATATATTTTTTCTTAATACAATGAACATATTAATTATTTTTATTAAGTGAACTTTAATTATCACTATTTAAAATACTTTTATTTATGCGAGTTCCAATTAGCTTAACTGGTAAAGTCTTTGATGATTGAATAAAAGATTTGAGATTCAATCCCTGCTTACATCAAAAACCAATTGGTGTGGTTTGATGATAAAGAGCTATTATTAGAAGCGGACACCACAAGTTGAATCTATCTAAAAAAAATATATATATATATATATATCTATTAGTTTATGACAATTATATGTTTATATTGTAGTATCAATTTAAGATTTACATTGTAAACTAAACAAATCTATACTTAAATAGGCTTTTTTTGAGGTTTAAGATAAACAAATTTTTACTTTTGTTGTTGGACTTTTTTTGTGTGTTTAAAAAGACCAAGATATTGCTTAGAAGATCATATTTAACCTTATTTCAGCCTAACTTAAAAAAAATTTAAGATCAGGGTGTTCAAATTTTTATTTTAGGAAGACAAATCAAAAATAAAATGTAAAAAATATTATAAATTATAAAAATACATTCCAGCTTAGGGGGTTCATTTGAACCCCTTGAACTCAACGTAACGCCGCCCATGGAGCCAGTTGGTGCCGAAGGCAAGGATTCATCTAGGAATTAGTCAGCAACAAAGCGATCTCTCAACTTGAGTAACAAATAGTTTAATTGGTCCACTCGGTCCCAAAGCATTTGTACATTACCGCAGAAGTTGTAGAGCAGCACTGCACCCAGGGAAAGAGAATGTAGCAAGAGACAAAAAACCAAAACCCACTTGTTTGTTTGACAAAGGTATATAGCAACTCTGACACCTTTACCTCAACAACAATTACAGTGTACAGGGTATGATCATCTCCAATTCTGAATAGCAACAACAGACGCTGCAAAGATAGTTTCAGGTTCAGCCCAGTGATTACTTTCAAATTAGCTATCTATTTTTCTTTATTCTTTTTTAGCC
This sequence comes from Castanopsis chinensis, assembly GCA_032878915.1. Taxonomy (NCBI): domain Eukaryota; kingdom Viridiplantae; phylum Streptophyta; class Magnoliopsida; order Fagales; family Fagaceae; genus Castanopsis; species Castanopsis chinensis. The sequence goes on from JAVQMG010000101.1 coordinate 11,940,254, forward strand.
CAGTTATAGTGTGAAAAATCAGGTTAACATTATTTCTCATTGAGAGTTTATTTTAGCTTTGGTTTTTCCTAGGTGAGGTGAGGTACTCTGAATCAAGACGATACCGAATAAACGACTAACCATCATGATTGGCCCAATCCCCCTTTCTGAATTAAAAATCCAACTGCCTGCAACACTTGATTAATCAAAAAATTACATCACATCTTCTTCAGTCTGGAGCAAAACTTGAAGGCTTAATAAAATGCATGGTTCATCTCAGCGACATATATTATTATTTGCCTGTGTAATGGCATCTCTTTTCATTTCATCCTGGTTCTCCCCCACAGGTTCTTTATATAGAACATCTTTATCGAATGTGTAAAATCATAACTTTCAAAATTAAAACATCTTCAACCAACATGTTTTCTGTTACAAGTGTACAAAAAGGCGGGCCCAAAGAAGAGAAAATAAAAGGAAGGAACATGCATTTCCTAAACGTAAAGGAGGGGTATGTTATGATTCCTGTAAAGCAGTTCCACTAATTGCCAAGTGAAGTAGTGCAAAATTACAGAACCATTACTATCAGAGACCTTTCTCTTCTGCTTAAGTATGTCGACAGTCCTGTGTGAAAATTAGAACTATTGATGGTATCTTGAGAAGCCCAATCACTTGTCCAAGTCGGCTTCTAAAATTTTCCAACTATCCCTTTACTATTCCACATTAGGATGTTCACTTGCAGTAGCCCAGATGACAACCTGCCCAGTTGGCTAAAATATTCAGTAACTTTGCATTGTCTAACATGGTGACAAATTAAAATGTCATACAGCTTAAAAAAATGATTATTTGACTCCCACCGCATGAAAAGCTTTTGTTTAGGCATATGCAACATTCCGCTAACAATAGAAATTTTAACTGCTATCAGTGGCAGGTTTGAACGAATAATTCTTATTATAGAGTAAAACCAATAATGAAACAAAAATTTCTCTACATTGCTCTTCCCCTTGGCCCCCTCTTTTTCTAATTTGTGTTTATGTTTGCTGTTGATGCAAATGATGTTGTGATCATAATACAGCAATCGTCATGTGTTTCATTGTGAAAATAGTTCCTATATTACTCCTTTCTTTCTTTCTATTTTAAAAATAAAATATTAAGAACTCAAACAAACTTTTTTCTCCAAGTCAGCAGAATGATACATCTGTTATAAGGACCAGCTACGATATGCAGCAGATTGATCCAGACTATTGCTAAACCCCTGCAGTAGCTTTGACCTCAGAATCAGCCTTTCCCTGGACAAAATTAAAGCAAGAATAGTAACCAATTCATTAAAATTGCAGACTGCATTTGATGCAAATGGTCAAAGCAAATGCCTAGATTGATCATAAGATAAAAATCAACAAGAAGGATATGTGTCGTTGACTAACCTCAGCTGTCTGCCGGATTTTCCTAGTAGGAGTCCTCATTGTGACGAACTCCTCACCTGCGGTCGGGTGAACACCCACTGTGGCATCAAAGTCTGCCTTGGTCAAGCCAGCTTTCACAGCAACTGCAAATCCCTGTGAATTTAATCAAGTGTGCAGCCACATAAATTATTAAATTTATAGGAATAATTGAATTTTAAAGAGAGAAAGAGAGGAGGGGATGATATATGCAAATGAAAAAACCTGGACAATTTCAGGTGAATCTTCTCCACACATGTGCAATCCCAGAACTTTGTTTGTTTTTGCACAGACTACAAGTTTCATCAAGACCCTGTCTGGGAGCCCTGACAGAGTAGCCTTTAAGGGCCTGAAATTTGCCGTGAAGATATCAACATCACCATATTCTTGTATAGCCTGCAAATATCCTTGAAACTCAACTACTAGAAAGCAATCTCAACAGTTGCCAATATGCCAAACAAAAAATATCACCTGTTCTTCAGTAAGTCCAACTTGTCCAATCGGTGGCTGGGAGAACACAGCAGACGGGATAGCTCTACTCAAGAAAGAGAAAGAGAGCAAAATATTAGGCTTTTTTACAAGTACTATGCATTCAAATATGAACTACTAACTTAATAGTCTGAACTGAACAAGAATATTGCATTAACCTTTCCATACTATAATATTTATCAAAATGGTCTTAGAAATTTCTGTGCTCAGAACCAAACAGTTAAAGTTCACAGTAATTGGCAGGCAGTAGGACCCCGTGTTACTAATATGTGGTTAATTATCATTTAAAACCAACTTAAACACTGATTAATGAAGGGTGAACTGCACATTTTAGATATTTTTCTACAATTCATACAGCTTATTAAACAACTTCCACAAGATAGGATCATACCTATAATCAGGTTTTGTTGGCTCATTTTGGAACAGAGTTTTTGCTAATGCCCCTCCCTCCATCAAAGCTACCGGAGTCAGATTCACTCTATCGGTAACATCTCCAACTGCCCAAATAGAAGGAACTGATGTACGAGAGTATTCATCAACCTGAGGAAAACAAGAGAGAGAGAGAGAGAGAGAGAGAGAGAGATTATATTTAACGAAACATCACATACAATATACATTGGAGGGGGGGAAAACCCTCAAGTTTTTGAAAAACTACCTCTATTGCTCCATTCTTGGTCATTTTCACCCCTACTGTTTCCAATCCTAAGTTCTGCAATCAAATACATTCTTGATAATTGATTTCTTTCCTCATTCCATGTGTGAAATTTACAGTTGCTTTGAAAGGGGAAAGTGTGAATTACAAAGTATGGCATCTTCAGGTTTGCTTGGTTACCACCTCCCCAGAACCACATCAAGGTTAGGAAGCCTGGTTGCAACACTTTAAACCAGTTAATGAAAAGTAAAAATCACACCTTTGCCTTGATATGGCCCTGTCAAAATGGTAATCCAAAGGACCTGATGAATACTGTAACAATGAGAAGCATAGAATCAAAGAAATATTTAAAAACCTTTGTACTAGGTCTACGTCCTGTCGCAAACATAACATGTGAAAAACCTTCAGCAGTTCCTTTGTTGGTCTTCAAAGACAATGAACCATCAGATGATTTTATGATAGCTTGGGGTGACTCCTCTGTGTGGAATTCAATTCCTCTTAGAGACATTTGTTCGGCAACAAAATCTCTGATCTGTGGGAGCAAACAACACAAGTTTGAATGTCAAAACTTTTAGCCTTGATCACATAGGAAATTAAGTGATATAGCATTGTTCATGGTTTCTCACCTCTTCATCAAAACCCCTTAAAACTTTCTTCTGCCGTATAAATACATGAACTTCACTTGTCAGACCATTGAATATGCCAGCAAATTCCAACGCAATGTACCCACCACCAACTATGGCTATTTTCTCAGGCTTTGAGGGCAAGTCAAGCGCAGCATCTGAATCTATTACATATTCACTTCCAGGGATTTCAGGAATGAAGGGGCGGCCACCTACTGAAACTAGTATGTGCCTTGCTGAATATAACTTCCCATCCACGTCAATTGTGTGAGGGTCCACAATCTGTGGGCATTTTATTATGATGAATGTGTTACTTGCAAAAAATGCATATGACATGAAGTAGTAAGAAATGAAGAGGAAGAATATAGAAAGATAAAAAACTAAGTTAGATGTAAATATGGATTCAAAGCATCATCTCACCTTTCCACGACCTTCAATTAAAGTAACACCAGCATTATTCAGAATGTTCTTGTAGATACCAGTAAGACGCTGCAACTCTGCATTTTTATTAGCCATCAAGGTGCTCCAATCATGCTTGGGTTCGGCATCATATTTCCATCCAAAACCATGACTCTCTTCAAACTCATGAGAATAATGTGAAGCATACACCATTAGTTTCTTTGGTACACATCCACGAAGTACGCACCTGAAGTAGAAAGTTTGATGGAAAATGACTCGCAAGCTCATTTATTATGTAAGTATATCTTCTCCAAAGAATAACACTAAGGGATGCAGGCGCAGCCCAAGCTCAGAATTGTACAAAAGAGAACCACCTCTACAGTCAAAAGAAGGACACTGAATATTAAGCTAAGGCAACACTAAATCCAAAATTGTAGAGGACATGAATTTGGCCAGCCAAGCGAAGGAAGTATGATTTCAGGTGAAGTAGACTTGGGTCAAAAGCCTAAACCACTTACAGTGAAGTAGAAGAATCTTAACTGAAAACAGTAAAGACAAGGCTAGTTTCCAATGGCAAAAAAATACTGAACCTCCAATGAATTGAAACTCAAAACTAAATCATTAAAAACAATCAAAACGAAGCACCATAAAAGCAATAATCAAAATTCCCCAATCATATTTCCACTAAGCCTTTACACTCAACTTGCTATTATATAACCAAACCAACAAATAATAAACCCCCAATATAGCAAATGAAGTTCATTCAAATCTCACAAACAAAATTTAAAGAACCCAAAACAAAAAGTCCAAAACTTTTCAACGCTGAATAAAAAATAGCAAAACCCCATATAGCAAAAAAGCTTAAAAGACACAAAAAAAAAAACTTACGTGCCGCCAACTCCACCGGCGGTTTCGGAAGAAATGGTGGAGAAGGGGAGCTCACAGACGGCGACTGAGGCTCCAAAATTGGCGGCGAAGCGGGAGGCGCGGACACCACCGCTGCCAGCACCGATGGTGAAGAGGTCAAAGTCGTAGTGGCTGGGTGGCTCGGCGCCGTTTTGAGAATCGGCGCGGGCGGCGAAGCTACGGTGGCGGGTGCGGTTAAGAGAAAGAGAGGGAGAAGATAGGGTTTTGGGATTGAAGAGAAGGCGGGAAGAGAGAGGCGTTGGTATTGGGATAGAGAGCTTCCTGTAAAGGGTTTTGAGTTTTGGGGATGATAAGGTATTGGTCACTGTGAGAGAGCTGGCCATTACTACTACCATTGCACTCTTTGTATTTGTGTTTGTGTTTCTTTCTTTCTTTCTTTCCTTTTTTCTATGAGAGAGAGAGAGAGAACCCAACCGAACTGGCTAGAGCCTAGAGCATAGAGGTGGAAGAATACATATACCTTTTGGCTTTTGCAGTTTGCTTTGTGGGTGGAGATTAATTTAGGCCCGTCAATGAGGTGTGGCTCCCACCCATTCAGTTCTTGACGGTGGAGATTTGAACGGACTAAGGGTAGCTGTGAACGGGTCGGTTGGATCAATTTTTCGACTCAACCTGGCAATGTCTGTCGGCTTCAGAATTTCCCTTCCCAATCAATCCATATGTACTAATTCATATGGATCAGGTAGGTTGGATTAGTTTGTTTCTGCATGCTGATTTTGTGCCTTATAAAAATCGGGGAAAATTTTTCTCAAAAATAAAGAAAGAGAAAAATTGGATCCACCCATAATTTACAAACTATGCAGCTAAATCCCTCTATTTTGAAACTATTCAATAAAATGCTTATGTTTTTAAAACTCAAACAAAATTAAGTTACACGGTAGAACAAATCAAATCTTCTGACATTTATAATGTTGCCACGTATTCACCTAATTAATTAAATACTATCATTAAGTTTAATGCTACTATTATTAATTAATAGTAGTATTTAATAAATTAGGTGAACACGTGCCAATTTTTATTGGTGGAGTATAGAGTGGAGTAGAAAAAGTGGGACAAAAGATTTGGACTCCGAGTAGAACTCGATATTAATAGTATCGAGTTTTATGCATATTTTACCACTTAAATATTTTTATAAATTTTGAGTTCCACGTATAACTCGATTTTATTGAAATCAAACTTAAAAAACAATGGCACTTTGTTACATAGTTTCAAAACATGAGCATTTTACTACATAATTTAAAAATTAGGGACAAATACCCATTTTCTCCTATAAAAATCTTCAATCAAATATTACAATTTGCATAACATTCTAAATTTACAAATTCATCATGCTAATTCCCAAAACACCAAAGTCAATCAAGAGCAATAAAACAACTTATTTATATAGTGGCTCAGGTAATATTAGAGACCAGTATTATTTTGATGTATTTCGATACTTTCAAACAAGAAAGGTTTGATGGGTTAAAAAAATCAACTCGGACCCGGCTTAACCTAAAACACAAAATAAAATTCCAACCCAACTTGTTAACCACAAAAATCAACTTGCCAGATTTAAACAACAATTTATTTGCTTTCAATACAATGAGATGAAAAGCAACTAAAATATTTGATCCTTTTCTTTGTTGTTTCTTTCAAAGGGGCCAAGCTTATCTAGATCGGGTGGACCTGCGTTTGGTTCTACAAACTGCCCGATTTAAACTTGGTTTGTATTGTTATTGCCATAATGGATATCATTTGAATTGGCCTTTTCACACTTCAAATCCCTATTTGCAAAGAAATTAAATCTAAATGGGAGTGAGTTATTGTAATTCGACGGATATATTATTCACATATGGTAGAATCTATTGTGCCTCCTAAATAGGCAGTAGTTAAGTAATTAAGAACTCCATATTATTCATATTATTGTGATTTTGTTATAATAAGATATTTTTTAGGAAGCCAAGTAAAATATGTGATCAATGAAAGTGAAAATTGGAATGGTGAGGGAAATAAAATATGACTTTTGAATTTTTTTGATGATCATATGACATTTGAATTTAGGCATCAAAGACTCAATGTTATGCGTATGGATTCAATTAACTTCATTAGTAAAGTTTTTTATCACCGAATTAGAGTTCTGGGATTAATTCAAGTCTACATCAAAAAAGAATCCCATAAATCATTAAGTATGGAGCTTTATTGAGAAGAAGAAGAAGTACAAAATATCTAAGAAACAAGTACAATACATTAACACATAAACGTAGTTTAATTTAGTACAATGGAGGAGGAAGGGCCAAACTCTTGGCTTTGTCTACATTCCCTTCAGCATAAGATTTGGGTTTAGAGTGACAATCCAGACTCCTCATCCTCTTCGAGAGAAGATGTGTAAATAATATACAAAGCCCAAATGAGACCAAACACACCAAGCAGGATCCAACCAAGAAGGTTGTTGCTCAAACCAAAGGGAAGACCCGTCCCTTCAGTGGTCATTCTCTCATCCACTAGGGCCATGGCTGGGCTTGACATGGTTGCAGCGCAGATCGCTGCAGACAATGATGCTCCCATGCCCATCTTTGAGTCACTTTCCTGCATTGATTTTGAAGACTTTCCCTCCATCGAACATCTCACTTTTCCCACCTTTCTCATTGCTGGCAACCCTGGAACCATATTTTGGAAATTATAGAAAGAAAAAAAAAAATCACAAATATCATTTCAAAAAATGGTGTGAAGTCAAGTCATGCTTCATTTACTTTAGCTTGAGCTTAAGTATCGATTATGATAAACACACCACGTTGCATTGAACATAAAAAGAATATTCTTCTTCAAAGTTGAACATTTTTGAAAGAGTAAATTATTTCACAATCTTATGGACAAGTAGATTGAAAAATTAAGTAGTATTTTTATAAGCAGGCAAGAAAATCATAGTGTATTCAAACTTTCCAGGCCCAGAATGACATGATGAAGAAGGCCACCAGAAGTGAAACAATTATAGTGAGTCTTACCAAGAACAGGTGAGGATGAAACCGTAACCAATGGCTTGTATAGGAGAGCCGCGCGGGTGACAGATGAGTTTAGAGTGCCAGCAGTGATGGTTGCCATTTCTCTTCAAAATTTGATTGCAAATATGAAATCTAATTTTATTTCTGTGACGGTGGTAGAGCTTATTTCATATGTAAGAATTTACAAATTATATTTTATCGGTACAAAGTTTGTATCACACTGCTTGGATAGAATAGATTCGTAGCCCCTCATTAGATATCCCCTATCTGCAGAGACCCAACCAAATTTCTCCACGTGTCACATAATCCGTTCACAACCAATATTGCTCTCAGAAGTGAGAAGCCCAAGGCTTGTTAACTAAAAATCTTAGGGACTATAGACTTCTTCTTATATGAGCCGAAACTGTTCGTCTCGCTATACATTGCTCACGAAGCTCGCATGATGGTCCACTTTTGGTCAGTCATTTCCGAGTTTTACCCAAAAAAGCTATAACTCTGATCATGAATAGAAAGGGCTTAACTTGAACAAACTACCATTTTGGACGGAATATTCAGTTAAAAGGCTATATCATCACATATACTAATATTAGGCTTCATCTGATATGGGACAATACACGCACACAAGCTGATAGCTGGACAAACGATTAGGCTCATAAAGACTGTAAGTTCAACCAATAAGTAAACTAATTGGTGACGTAAAAAAAAAAAAGAAAAAAAAAAGTACCAAAGCATAGCTTGTGAAGAAGAAGAAAAGAAGGTAGCAAAGTAAGTGTCTATTGGAATTTGAAAGTATAAGGTGTTTGAAATCAAGTGAAGTATCTCAATTGAGTTCTGTACATGCAAGAACTAACCACCATTACAACATCCCCCAAGGACTCTTATTTCACTTCGGAATATTGCTACAAATTGACTCAAAAAACCTCCTAGAAGCTTGTGGCCGGCAAATTTTGACAAAAAATGAGTAGGACTTTACATGAAGAATCGCTAAAGAGAAAGAATCGAGTGAACACATGCAGATCCAAGAACAAGAGGCAATTGGGTGGCATCTGCATCTGTCAGTTTATAGCACTAAGTCAAGCATTATTTCGCCTACTCTTGGATATTGCACTGTTGCAAGTAAGGGTGGTCATACTTGACATATTTGGTCCAATAGCCCTTGTACCTCCGAATTGCAATATCCAACCATGGCTTCGTAACTCCATCATAGTGTATCACTGCTGCCTGTTCAATGTCGGCTCGTCTAACAGCTGAGTCATAACCAAGCCCTAGGACATGCCATCGCCTGTCCAAAGCCATTGTCTGGTTATAGAAGGTAATCCAACCTAAGGGCAGACTCCCAGCCAGCCACAATGACCTCTCATTACCCTGCAAACAACCACCCAGCAAAACAAGCATGAAAACATATTGCATAATAAACTTCATATATACATTAACGGAGAGGTATGTGCATTTGTGATTGTATTATGCATAGGTATTCTATATAATGGTGACCATCTGGTAAGCGATTAATTGCAAAATAAATCTTTGCTTATATTAACAGAAAACAAAGCACAATCTGCCTGACTTTTCTTTGGAGGTTGAGAGAGAACGAGGGAGAGCATTAGAAATAACAATTTAAAGATATAGAGACCTAAAAGTACAAATCTCCAAAACAAGAGAAGACACCAGTATCTTAACCAGCAAACACAAGCAATAAATACATAGGAGACAAACAATCATATCTTTAAAGAAGGCAGCACTGGTAGGTGTGCTTCTTCTGGACAGCAGAGAGATCTTAAAATCCCCTTGGATATAAGCATGCAAATGCAAGGACAAATGTAAAAAACTTACCAATTGCAAGTACTTGTGGTAGACAGAATTTAAATTTTTTTGTCTCCACTCTTGTAGATCAAACAAATTCATCCCAAATGCCCAAGTACATGCATTGACATTGAAACTCTTTGCAACAAGAGGGTCTGAGAAGTTGATGAGCATATCCATCTGACGCAACAAGGCTTCACTTTCATTACAAGTCTCAACTGCACCATTTACTTTCCCCTTCATATTAACACTCCATAGCTCTGTTAGATCCCCTTGCACCACCACATCATGGTCTAAAAGGACAATCTTATCCAGTGCGGGAAAGACATCTGGCAGATAGAAACGAAGGTGGTTCAGTTCAGAGCCATATCTTGGGTCACTGGAACTTTGCTTCTTCAATGTTATATTATACTTTGTGGACAACCATTCAAAATCGTCTATGCTCTGGATCTGGATGGTGGCTTTACCAGGGGGATTCAATAAGAACCACATTGAGATTGCTGGAAAATTAAGAGAATCAGCGACCACATGAAAAACAATTTTCTCGGACTCCTGCAATTGTTCAGCACAAACGAACATCAGGGTTTCTTGCAGCTATTGTAAGCCGACTCATGGCATGACGGCCACTTAGAATATCTTCCTTTGCAGGTATCTATGAAAAAGAGAAGGGGAGAGGGGGGGGGGGGGGGGGATGGTGTGCACGTAGAAGGGATACTATAGTATTTTTTGGGCTGGGAATCCTCCTTCTTCTTTTTTTGCGCAATTGGGCTGAAATAATGTTGGGAGTGTAAAATTGGTCCACTCAACAGGGTTCAGCTCTCTTTGCTTCATCTATTTCCTTTTTTTAATTTTTTTTTAGGTTTCACTTTTTCATTTTATTATTGTTCCTCCTTTCATCCTCCCTCTATGGTGCAAGTAATATGTATGCAAAACTGAAACTTTCAAGGTCCACTAGAGGTTGAATATGCATTGTGCGACAAAGAAAGGGATATTAAAGTTACCCACTAGAGGTCCAACATTAAATGGATGAAGGTTGCGATAATTTTAACTGTGTCAAAGACACATCAAATTCAGGCAAATTTTTACCAAGCTGGAGGATGCATGAGGAGCATCAACAACTATTGAATACATTAATTGCAAATCTGTATATCGTTCAATAAAAATAACTAGATATATATTTTCAAATTATCCTTTATTCTTTTAGCAATACCAACAAGTTATTGATTGGTAACCCAAAACCACCAAAGATGTTAAGTTGAGGCATTACCTTGGCAGCAGTGATGGTGGAGTTCACAACAACTGCACAAGCCAGAACATTGTCAGAGAAGACAGCATAATGATACAGATCCGCATCTTGCAACTTTTGTTGGTTAGGGAGCTGTCTCTCCTCAGGCTGCAGGGCGAAGTATTCAGCAGTCAGCTGCATAGAAAGGCAGTGAAGGCCCTTGGGAGTGGTCCTTCCAGCAAGGCGAACAAGATATGTTGCTTGATTTTTCTGTGCCCGTACAAGCTCTTCAGTATTTTGTGTCATAGCTCGAAGCTTACTGACCATAGCAGGACAGTCTGGGTAGACAAGGCTAGCTTTAGACAATGTTGCCTCCATCTTTTCCAGTTTCTGCACAGAACTGCAAATTTCACTGTTTTTTAGATTAAAAAAAAATAGACATTTAAACCATTCCTCGTGAAATTAGAGCTCATCACGGTTTCCTTTCTTAAAACTCCACATATACAAGCAATCATTACATTCTTATTTACTGATCAGAATTTCAAATACCCTGTTGATTTCAATCTCTAAAATCAAACATGTTTGCAAACTAAAAGCAACAGATAAAATCAGGCATTTTTATACCTTTCGGACAATCGTGAATCCTTAGTGGCTTGACTAAGTGCTCGCCCCACCTCTCTGATCCGCTGTTTCAAATCTTTCACTAAACGGGACTTGCTGTCTGGTGGTGCAAAGTTCAAGTATACTTTGGCTCTAACCATTAGATCTTTCATCTCTGTTATATTCACGTCTGTCACTTTATACGATTTGGAGCGTAAACTATGATCAGGCCAGACTCTTGTTTGATTAGAATGCCCATCTTTCACCTCTTTAATCTTCTTATCAATCATTCTCCTATACTGAGAGTGTGCATTGTGATCACGTTCAACTGTTCTTTGATCAGATTGCTCCTGCAATCAAAACCTAAATTAAAAACAGAGGTACAAGGTTCTGCTAATAATTTATTCAAGTCAATGAGATGAACAGATTGCCTCTGCTTAAATATACCAAAACTACACACACATATCTAAAATATCAGAAAAAGATCTTGAAAATTTTTAGAACAAGTCAATGAGATAATAATATTGAATAATCACATCAACACCAACAATTGATAACAACCATTAAATATATTGGCCCCCACATTAAAAATCCTGACATATCATCTTCAACCTCAATAAATCTTGAATATCCAGCCAAGAAGATCTGACCAACCCACACAACGTTCACATTGAACATGAAATTTACAAAGAATAGTTCCTGATTTCAGAAATATAAATCTTGTTGAAAGTTCTTGAAGTACTCCTTGGATGTCTACCAAGTATTTTGATATAAACCATTGGCTAATAGACTAACATGTTAGAGAAATTTGATCCGAGATATATAGAAAACCAGCACGTGATAGGCTAACTCTTTTTTTTTTTTTTTGGGGGGGGGGAGGTTGTTGTGGGAGTAATAACTATTAAGGCTATCTCTAAAGCAAGCATCCTCTATTTCTCTGTTTGGTAAAGCAATTAAGACTAAGTAACCCTTCTTTGAAAATATATTTGTGTTGCTTGAACTCTAATTTACAAGAATAATCACAGTGCACTATTGCATATTCCAAAATTTAAACCTTAACAATTTCATTCTTGATCCCCATTTTTGTGATAATAGTGTTTATTCAATGGTCCTGTGGAAGAAAACTTTGAAGGTTAAATTTACAAACAAAACAAAAATGTTCTCAAACATTTCAATGTGAAAATGTTCATTGCTAAATTCTCTATCCTAGGCCGAAGCCCTATTGTAGTTTCTCTATATTCACTCATTATAAACTCAAAATGCACAGTAAGAGCAATTAGTTGAGGTAATAGCTTAGAATGGAATTTAGGAGAATATGAGCCCATATAAGATAATCAAAGAGGTAAAAGCAGTGGAATCCCAAAACGTTGAGATCCTAATCAAAGAAGTAATTACAGTATGCACCATACTAAGTAATGAAGCCAGCCTTATCCTAACTTGGATGAATACATACCTTCTCCCCAGCCATTGATGATATTTCTCTTTGGTGAAACTGCTGAGCTTCTTCTCTTTCATGATTAGTTTCTGAAACATATGGAAACTACAATCAGGACCACTGTCAACAAAGAGAAAGTGAAATAGATAGCAACGGGATAGATGCGCCTAACAATGCCAATACCAACCATTTCTCTCCAAAAGTTCAGTGATGTCTCCGTCATTTTCAGATTCCTGAGTCTTGCTATCCTCATTAGAACTATAATTAACAACCCTATCTTCATAAATAATTTGTTTCGGCTCTTTCAAGTCTTCGCGAGCTTCCTAAAATCGCAACAAAGACAGAAATCTGGATACATAAATAATTATTTAAAAAAAAAAATCAAAATCAAAATAGAATGTTAACACTTTACATAAAACTCTATCAAACAATAAATATAAATAATAATAAAAAACCTGCTTGATCGCATTAAGTATCGAAGCAGCATCACTCCTATATTTCTGCAGCAAACAAGGAAATTATATCTTCAATCTCCATAATAAAATATAATATACACACTCCTTTCAGTTGCTAAGAAAGTCTAATTACAGTTAGATAAAGAAAATCAAAATTAAAAAACTTAGATTATTTCACAATCTTTATAATTTCAGTCTCCAAGAAAGTAAAATCTCCACTTAACTGATCCTAAGCAGTGTTTCATTTCTCCTATACACCAAAAAAAAATAAAAAATCACAAACATCAAGGCTGTCAATATTCTGTTCCGTTTTTGTTTTCGTTTTCTCAGTAACCAAACAGAGCATAACTAACATAAAAATTAATTAAAAATAAATAAAATAAGAAGCGATAAACATACAATAGCAGATAAATCCTCAACAAATTCTTTCCGTCCTGCAAAAACAAATTCACAAATACACAATCAATCACTAGGAACATTTCAACCTCAATATACAAACTATCGAATCACGTATATACATATACATATAGATTATATGAATGAAAAGAAGAAGAAAAAATACCGATGGGAGATAGGTGCTTGATCTTGATGGTGAAGAAAATGATTGGAATTAAGACGGAAACACAGAGCAGAAGGAGGAGGAGACTCCTCACGCATCGACGAAAGTGCTTCATCGATGAGAGGCGTAGATATAGAAACTCTCTCTAAGTCTTCTAGGGTTTCCAATCCTTCTCGGAGTGCACATTTCACGCACGCTTTCAGATCACACTCGATTCAATGCTTCAATCACAAGTAACACGTAACCAAGATCAATTCCAAACACCAAAAATAAAAGCAAGCTTTTCAGATATTATTCCCTTTTTTTTTTTTTTTAAGCATTGAGTTTTAGAGAGAGAGAGTTTTAGAGAGAGAAAGATAGGGAGCTTCAGCCATGTTCGGGACTCCTGACTCCTGAGGGGGAAGGTAGTTTCTGATTCTGTTTCTTTCTTCTTCTTTTTTTTTTTTTTAAATTTATATATATATTATTGTTTAATGAAATTTATTTTATTGCGTACGGGATATTATTTTAGATATGGATGACGAGGCAATGATGAGATGGATGTGGGGCATGGGTGGTGGGTGTTATGTGTATCATGATGGAGTATTGCACCGTCTTTCTATGTTTAAACGGTCCTGATGACGATGATGTTATTGCTCATGATGTGATTGGACACAGACTCACATGGCAGGCACTGGCTGGTCATTGATCTTGATCATGTTAGTGATGATGATGATGGGTTTGATGTGATGGTCTGTTGGCAGCCAGCCATGTTCATTTTGTTCTCTCTGTTTTGTTCTGTTTTCATTTCATTTTACCATTCGGATTTCAGGTTAAAAAAGATTTCTATTGAAGTGAAACAGCCTCAGCCCTGAGTGAAAAGAAGAGTTACATATCATATCAGATCTCAAGAATACGAGGAAGGTACAAGATTGTATATGATAAGTCTAAGATTAAACAAATAATTGATCTAAAGGAGATTACAGTAAGTTAATTTTTGTACTAAACATGTGACGGGAAGTTTGTACATATATGATTGATCATTTTCCGTTGTTGTATGTGTATTTTCTTGGTGCTAAGTATTAATAGAGTGAATCACAATTATTAATACTAGTCTCATTACACGCGCTTCGCGCGTGCGATGAGACTTTTTTTTTTTTCAGTGGTCCTATTTTGTAGAAAAAAAAAACTCTATTTAATTATTTTATATATATATATATGATTTTTATTTAAAAGAATCTAATTTATAAGTGAATAAATTAATTTAAAAATTAATATGAGAGTGGTTCTATTTTGTAGGCAATATTTTAGTGGGAGTTGGAGTTACATTTTTACCGGATTGTCCTTTAGTTTTGTATCTACTTAAACATAGGACAGTAAGGGCATTTTTGAACTAAAAAATAAGTTTTTACCGGATTGTCCTTTAATTTTGTCTCTACTTAAATATAGGACTGTAAGGGTATTTTTGAACTAAAAAAATAAGAATCCAAACAGGGAAAGCCTCTTAAATAGTAGTATAGACAAAGCATATATATTAATATTTAGGTGAAATGATAAACAGATTCCTTTTTTTCTTTTTCTTTTTTAGTTTTTACTTTTTATATATAATGTTTGCTTTACTATATTTATTTCCATAAACGTGGTACAATTATTGATCAAATCAAATTTTCAAAAATTTGCGTTTTTATTGGAATCCCTATCTAAGGACTAAGAAGTAGGAAACAGCTTGCTTTTCTGTGAACTTGGATGCTGGAGTAATAAAAGAGTTTGGTATTGTATTGGTACTATAAATCACACTAAAGGCTAAAGGCTGCCGAAAGTCTTGCCTAAACTAATGTGTTATGACACATTGACACAAAGTCAACAGCTTTAAACTTACTCTTTTTTCCGTTTTGCCATCTGTGTCGGTTTTGGTTATCCAGCTCAGGGTCTCAAACCTAACTAGTAGTAGTAAGAAATTTATAATTAAAATGAGTGAATGTTAAGCTCTAAAAATCCACAAATCAAATCTATACATCGGTTATATATTCTTCTTTATTGTCTTTAATAATTAAATGCCTTCTTTCTTGGTAGAGGATGTGCCAATGGTGGGATACAAAGAGAAGAAAAAAAAAAGGAGTACAATTTGGATTAAATGAGTGTGAGCAGTTTTTGAGATTGAATAGGCCTATCTTGGGTTTAAAAATCAAATACAGTATGAAACAACCTACCACAAGCTTTTGTTTTTGTTTTTTTTAACTTAATTTAATTGGAATTTAAAGCTTAAAGATTAGACTTTGGGTTATACTATCTGATCAATCAAACTTAGTAGAATCTTTTTATAAAAATTACAGTAAAAAAAAAAAAAAAAAACCTTAGTAAAATTTATAATTACTCATTTTTCAGTCATGATATTGAATTGAATATTTGTATTTGAACTAATCTACATTATCATGATTAACTTCTTCTTCTTTTTTCCAAACTCATATTTAGTTTTATAATTCAATTAATTAGTACTTTATGGTATTATTAATATCTAGATTCAAATTAATCTCACTCTTTCCGTTATTGAATTATTAATATAAAAAAATATCTAGATCCTATGAACCTGAAATTTTAAACATTTTAATGGGATGAGACAGGCATGATTGTGGTTGAAGTGAGACAGATTTTTTTTGCAAGGATACTTACAAGAGCGATAAACTGTAGCTCAATAATATTTGTCTTTAAAGTAAAAATAAAAAGAAGTAGTTCCTAGCTACACAGGAGAGAGAGACAGAGAGAGAGTAAAACATTTTATTAATGGGACGTGGTAGCACTTTAGGAGGTTCTAGGGCCTAAGATTAGACTTTTCTTTGTTTGGATCGTTAAATATTGTTTGTATGGCTAGGCCTATAATTATAATGGCTTTGTGGAACGTAGTAGACTAGCCGGCTGATGGTGAAGTTTTTTTTTTGCTGAATGGGTGATACTGAAGTTAGAAACACCGTGAAAGTGACAATTGATGATAGCGAATTACCGATAATTACTACTATCATAAAAAATATCACATATATATTATCATTGTTGATTGTTGATGACTTTTAGGCTTTAGATGAGTTGTGCGGTACAGTACAAGTGTACAACGACTTGCCAATTGTATGTGGACCCAGAAAACCTTTTTTTTTTTTTTTTTTTTTTAAGGACAGATTTCAAATTTCCTTTTTCTTTTTTTAAATAATAGTACATTTTTAATAAAGAAATATTAATTTAGCGTAAAAATAGGGTGATTCTTTTCGGCTCTGGGAGTAATACTTCCTTTTTCCATATGAATATAGTTTCTCTCTAAATTAGTTTGAAGAAAAGTTCTACAAACTCCTCATATATATTTGTATTAAGTGTGAATTTTAAAAATTATTTTTCATACTTGCAAAATTTTAAGAAGATAAAAAATTAATTGCTTTATCATCAAACAAATGTTAAAATTTCAAGTTTTTGAAGTTTAAAATTATATATAAAAAATAAGTTTATTTATCAAATCGTAAATAATATCCAATTTGAACGAAATTCGATATGTATGTTCAAAACATGAAATTCAACGTTTAGATTTATTAAATTCATACCTAAAAAAGAGATATATGAGAAATTTGAAGAGTTCCTCTGCAATCTAGTTTAGAGAGAAATTTTGTTCCCCTCACAAGAGGAGTGAGTCTCACGCATAGAGTTTTTCCCATCAAAATAGGAAAGGAATATTAATATGTGGACCAATAGAAAAGGAAGGAATGTCTTATATCTTTGACTCTTACGGTCTAACTATACCTAACTATACCTACTGCTTAGAGAATGCAATGGAGGGTGTTTTCTCAATTTTGGACAGCCAAAGAGAGGTCAACTTAGCCACTCGCAGTTCAGAAGGAAAAAATTTTCCTGGAGCTTGGTTATCCATCCAGCATGGAATCCCTAGTTCATTGGAGGTGTTTTCTTTTTTCTTTAACTTTTTTAAAAAGGTTAAGATGCGAAAAGGTATTATTTAATTTATATAGTAGAGAAATATAGAAATAAATGAGAACAATTCTGGTAGTGGTTGGAACGGGACTAAAGTTTTGCAATATCAACACCCACTAATAATAATAGAAAAGGAATTTTAAAAAGGTGGAATTATATTCTCAATCAGCGTTGGAAGATGGAAATGGAATGGAAGCCATAAACGATTGGCTGCATCTCATCATCGTAGTACCAAATAATTGAAGGCCCCATCCATTGGTGGGCCTTTTTTTATTGATGAAAGGTGGGCTTTTTTTTATTGACACATTTTATCAAATCTTTCAACTTGAGGAAAAATGGCGCGGTTAAGGAATAAACTGGTTTTATACTTCTACTGCTTCCTCTCTCTGATATAGTCTGTCAACATATATCTCTAGTGCAACAACACCCCTCTGTACATAGATTGAAATTTGAAATTATGAAAATGTGGATAAATTCATTATAGCTAAAATCACTAAACTGACAAAATAAAATCTAATAATATTAAAAAAGAGCACGCGTTTAGCGCACACACATATCAACCACAATATTAAAGAATGAAAAGGAAAGAGAATCTCCTAATAGAATAGCTTCAGAACCGGCTGAATGGTTGAGAAAAAATGCGGTGGCCTAAGGCCCTTAGTTTAAAAAAAAAAAAAAAATCTCAAATTTTAACCAATAGAGTTATTTAAAATCAATAAATAAAATAATATTTTTTTATCAGATAAAAAGCAAATAAAAAATAGAGAAAAGAGTAACGTCCATAATATTTTTCACAATACTTTTACGACTAATGCTAAGTAGTAACTTGTTACAGTCTGTTATTGATGGCAAAAAAATAATTATAATGGTATTTTCAAATAGAAAACAAAAAGTAAGGTGAGAAAATACTAGTTCTCATCTAAGTTTACTACTAATACCACTCTTTTACTTATCACTATCAATCTATCACATTAACAAATATAAAAAATTTTGTCAAATTTTTTTTGTCTATACAAATTCTAAAGGAAGAAAAAATTTTACTTAATTTATATTAATTAGTAATAATTTTACATTTAAAATACAATAACCAATTTTCGCCATAGCTCCTAAATGCCGCCCCTGAATTGCGTATGCTAGTTGCCATCGCTCTCTTCAACTAGCCTGCACCAACCTTCATTACTGTTACTATGGAATTGGAAGGTGAGAAAGACTTCTGTCACTTTGGCCTCTCTTTCTCTATGTCTCACGCGCCTATACACTGAGAGTAACCATCCAAATTAAATAGTAATACTCCAACAAAAAGTAATCAAGAGAAAATGCACCAAACACAAAACTTTTCATAGTTTTTTTTTTTTTTTTTTTTTTTGTAATTATTTGTGACCTGTTGATAAGTGTATAACAAAAATATTGTTAGTAGTGTGATGTTACAAAAATCATAATTTACCTTTTAAACAAGTTTTTTTTTTTTTTTAAATTGTGAAACTCATAATTATGTCCTAAACTAACATTACTTGTGGAAGGTGAAAGCCACCACATATGATATATCTCATTGCACAGTTGGCGACCAATTCAGCTTTTTTTCAAGTGAGAAATTATGAGGTGATTGATTGCCATCAGTTAAATCGGTAGATGCATGTCTCCTATTAAATCATTGCTACATTCATAAAATTTTGGTAATGAGAAGTTTTAGCATTAGTTGTATGAATTTTGATTACAATGTTTTGATACTTTTGAAAGACACCCAAAATGTTTTTCACTTCTAAAACCAAGAATACCCTTCTTCCTACAAAATAAAACAACAAAGTTATTATTTTAAACTTATATTTTGATCCCTAAACAATATGTCAAAATTCAATTTCATCCTTAATTTATCAATTTTGTCAATTTATTCCCTAATATTTTGAAAGAGACTTAATGCTTACTATTATCCTCATTTGCAATCAAAATTCGTTTTAAAATTATTTGCTCTTTGTCCTTTTTTATTTATTTATAGAAGAATTCGTTATTTGTTCTTATCATATAATATATATATATATATATATATATATATATATATAAAGAGAGAGAGAGGGTTTCAACTTATGGCGTTCATTCTTGATGATGACTCTTTATCATCAGACCAAAACATCAATCAGTTTTTAGTGTAGGCGGGGATTGATTTTTAGATCTCTTATTCAACCATCAGAGGTTTTACTGGTTGAACTAACTGAAACCCACATCATATATAATATATTGAAGTGGAAGTTCACAAAGATAATTTAAATTAAATTATACTTGTACTTCAATCTTGTGTCAATTGTTCTTTAAATTGCACTCTAATTTGATGCCAAGTATCTTTAGATTTTAAATGAACTTTATTTCATGTCAAGTTTCTTCCAATTATTTTGTCATTCTTGTCAAGTATATTTACATGCAAATTTATGAATCTAAAATTAGAAATTATAAAAAGACTAAATTACACAAGTGCATATGCATGGGTTACAAGTTAATATTAGTGATGATTGAAGTTAATTACAGGTCAAATCACTTGATTTATAAAGCAATTTCATGAAAATTTCTTGATAAAATCGAATGCACATAATTTAAGGTCTAAATTGTAATTAGTATAAATTATTACTAAAATCATATCTCTAATGAGAAATGATATGTCCACAATATTTTCACAACATTTTTACAACAAATCCTAAGTGGCAAATTGTTATTGGTTGTTATTGTTGGGGCAAAAAAGTAATCTGACTGTTAAGTTCAAATTTGAACTAATAACAACCAACCACCTATGATTTGTTGTAAAAATGTTGTGGACGTAGCACTTCTCATTTCTAATTTATAGATATCCTTAACCCAGAGTCTTATATCTTAATGGTATTTATTGATATCATTTGTGGGGAGAGTCAAAATTTAAATTCCATCTCTCCCACTTAAATGCTTAATACTAGATCATTTGGAACAAAAGATATGCATTAATATCCCACCATTTAAAGAAAATAATTAATTTATAATATCAAATGTTCAACTAATATGGTAATAGCTACACCATTATTAAATAAATAAAAAAAACCAACTCATCATGAGTTGCCATGTTCTTTGTTGGAACAAAACAGAACAACTTGTACAAAACCCCTTATAAACACTTATTTCATTTTCACTAAAGGTGAAAGTTGTGCAGAAAGTCTTGTGCTAGTACGAATCATCAATTGGTTTTTCCATTTATTTATTCTCGAAATAAACCAATATCAAATCCATGACCTTGACGTGTAGGTCTAATTATATATATAATTCAAGCACTAGTCATATTGATTAACAATGGAGACAGCAAAAGCCAATAGCATACCATCCAACTATTTATCTCATTCATTTTAATACTATAATTAACACTTACCAATCTTCTTTAACTTAGAAGAACTTTTCTTATAAAATTGAGTATAAAGTATGATAAGTTGAATACGTACATAATAAACAAATATAAATAAGTAAAAGGTAATGATATAAGTTTAACACGCTAAAAATGAATATAAAATGGTTATAATTTCAATACACATGTTACAAATGAGTAGAGAGTGAAGTCGTAAATTCAACACGGCACAAGATGAATGAGTAAACTAACCTACCATACCGGCAATAATAAAAAATAAATTAAATTAAAAAAAAAACAGTGAAATTGTAAACTGCACGCGCCTAAGCATGAGAGTGAAAACTAAAATTAACAGTTGTTTAAAACCTTTTCCCCTCCAATTTTTTAACTCAACATTCCACTAGCTGCCACTAAAAGCCATGCAAATATCTGAGAGTCTCAGACACAGAGCTCCCAAAGATTCCACCATTGTCACCGCTCTCTTCTTCTCCAAAACCAAAACCCAACCCTCTCTCAGCCCCTAATCCCAAAACCCAAATTCCAAGCCCCACCAATCTCTCTCAACTCTCAACAACACAAAACGTACACTTGGTACTTAACCTCATGCCAATTCACTAGAAGCACAAACCAACCTTACAGTCACTTTATCCATCCTCACCTACTTTTGTACATTGCAGCACCAACATAACTGCTTATTTTTCCTCATTAAAGATGCGACAGTGATTGCTCAGAAATGGGTCGAGACGGGTTATTGGTTCCGGTGGAGAGTAGTACTCAAACTCAAACTCAAACTCAAGTTAGCTTGAAGAAGAAGACAGCGGTTTCAAGGAGCTGGATTTCACTAGACCACAATGGGGAGAGTTCTATTTTGGATGCAGACAAGTATACTATTATGCGCCGGGTTCAGATTAACGCCAGAGATCTTCGGATTCTTGATCCTCTGCTTTCATACCCTTCAACTATTCTTGGTAGAGAAAAAGTTATTGTTCTTAATTTGGAGGTGTGTCAATTTCTTGCTTCCTATTCAACTGTGTGTTCAACTTTATTAATTTTCTTTGAATTGACTTAAATATTTAGCTAATTTAATTTCTTTTTTATGGGGTTGCTTTTGAGTTCTGTTCTTCAGCACATTAAAGCAATAATCACTGCAGATGAGGTAAAAAAAAAAAAACAAAATTTTACTTCCTCTTGTTTACTTATAATTATATGATATATTGGGGTTTTGTGGTTTTGGGGAAGCAGTGATTTCTTAAGGTCTTGAGGGGTGAACTTTTAACTTTACTTCAAAGCTTAAACAGTACTAGTACTTTTTTATTTTTGTCTGTTCTGTTTTGAGTGTTTGGTAGGTAGGTATGACCAAAATTCAGTTGGTTTTAATTTCAAGTAAATTGGAGTCAATTCTTTTGAGGCAAATGATACTTTGGTTTTTTGTAGGTATTGGTTAGAGATCCATTTGATAATAACGTAGTTCCTATAATTGAGGAGCTACGAAGGCGATTGCCTATAGAAAATGCAGTTTACCATGGCCAAGGAGAAGAAGAAGAGCACCCAGGCGTTCAACATGATGTTGAAAGTGGTGAAGAAAATGGTTAGAATTCGTTCAAGATGTTTTTATGGGTGTTTTTGGCCTTTTTTGATGCTCTATGATGTTAAAAATAAGAAAAATGCTTCTTTAGTTTTTGGATGGAAAGTGAGTCATGTAGATTGTAGACCAAGAAAAATGCTAAAGTTTCTACATATTTTACCATAACAAACTTACAAATTGATGTGGCAATGAATGTGATTGGTGTTGCAGTAACAACAAAAATAAATAAAATTTAGAATTACTTATTGTTGTATGTTTAAAAATGAACGCGTCAATTTGTAAAGCTTATGTAGTAAATTTTGTAATAGTTGTAGCATCACCCTAAATAATATTTCCAGGAATAGTTTCATTTTCTTGTTCATAAAGCATTCTTATCATTATAAATTTTGTTAGTGCACTATCACTACTCTTGCTTATGGCTCAACTGTTCGATTCCTTGATATAATAGCAATTTGTTTTATATGCAATGCAGAATTTCCATTTGAATTCCGAGCCTTAGAAGTTGCACTAGAAGCCATTTGTAGCTTTCTTGATGCACGCACAAGAGAACTAGAGAATGAAGTTTATCCAGCCTTAGATGAGCTGACCTCCAAGGTTAGAATCTTGTTTACTCAGCCTTAGATGTACTTAGGAATTTGAATTATTGCTTGTATGCTGTTTCCAACTCACACAGTTATATTACTTAAAGCTATATCATATTGTCCCTATAGTACATTTCCAGTGTACTTTGGTTGGCTTTTTTATTAATAAAAGTTTTACATTACTCATAAAAAAAAAGGCTATATCATATTAAAATTTCCTCGCATACAATTAAGTTTCATATTCATGTCAGTGTTGCATCTTTTGTTGAATTCAGAAGCAGAGTGGCTGCATTGAACGAATCCATAGAGCCACTATATTTCTAATTTCACTATTTGCAAATGGAAATAGTGATGTCATCATCAAATGCATAGCAAGCCAACATCGGTCACTCCTACATTCTTTGGCATTTCATTGAATGTGTAAATCTCATTTCTAGTTCTAAATATAGGGCGGATTAATAGGATTGTACACTAACCAAGAGCCACTTTTAAGTTTTAACTAACTGCTGTTAAAATTTGCATACAAACGCTAAAGATTGAATTTTTAGGCACCATGTCTAGGTGATAATGTGGAATAGACCATTTAGAAATAATTATTTTGATGTGCTTCTTGTTGTGTTGAACTAAAATGCTGCATAGATTTCTGATTTCTAATTTATCTCTACAAGGCAACAACCTAAGAATTAAAATTAATCACAATACATTAGGACTAAATTTGGGCTGGGACTGCAGAGAAGATTTTCTAGGGAACTTGTACAAGTACTTAAGGAAACTGCTTGAACTAATTGTATGATACACAAGAACTTACCTGTGATTTCAAAGCACAATTAATACAAGAAGTCAGTAATAAGTTTTAGTTCCAATAGGCCTTTGTGGTTATAAATCCTAAGCTTGGTAATAATGACTTGTTCTAGTTTTTGTATGAATGATAGAACAATGTTAGATACTTAAACATTTCGCTTCTAACTTGATGATATAACAGATATAACCTATAATGGTTGAGAAATGATTTGTGGAGAATATGAAATAGTTGAAAGATATCCTTTCCAAGTTGAGTTCAAATTGATAATAATGTATTTATAGTTAATGAAATTTATAGTTTATGTTTTCAAGTATCTAGGTGGGCTTTTCTTTAAAAAAAAAAAAAATCTAGGTGGGCTACATGAATCCTATATATATAGGTCTAGGGCACAAAGATTTTCTGCACTTAGGAACTTGAAGTTGTGGTGTTTTTGCCAATTTACTATGCTTTAGGACTGTTGGCATGAACAAGCTGATAGCCTGATTGTAAGATTAGTTATTTGGTCTTTCATTAACTGTAGATTAACACATACATAATAGAGTTTAGATAATAAACTTCTTGTTTTCTGGTAAAACGCCTACCATAATATGCAGATTAGTAGTCGTAATTTGGATCGCGTACGGAAATTGAAAAGTGCAATGACAAGGTTGACAAATCGGGTTCAAAAGGTATGTTGATATCTATATGGCATCTGGAATCTATTTAATTGAGCTAAAAATAAAAGTCTTTGCTTTGTTTATGTGGTTGGTTAAATATCTATTGCTTTTATAAAAGAATATAATTTGCTTTAGGAGGTTGGCTAACTTTTATATTGAGTGAGCATAGGACTTCAGATAGTGCTGCTGGGCATCTTATTTTAAAATTATACTTTGTACCGTTGTCCATCCTATTCCGTAAGAAAGTGGATTGGCAGGGGAGAGGGGGGGGGGGGTACCTATAGACTACTTTATGGATACTTGTCAACAATGATGGAGGACTGGATTTTTGAGTAATCTCTATTTTGGCTTAGAAGTTTTCAGCTCTTGATATGCTGTTAATGACTGTACTATCAGCTTACTTGGAAAGCTCCTATTATTCATACTCCAAAAGAACAACCTCTATTTTTTTGGATGTTGGAAAGTTAAAGAGAGAGTTAACAAGCGAACTTTAAAAGATTATTAAACTTGTTAACTCTTGGCAAAAAAATGGAATAGGATTAGGGTGACAGCAGGATCACAAGCTAAAGGATGTTAACTGAAGATGAGAAGTCTCTAGGGAGTGTAAAACAATTGGAGGGTTCTTTCACCTTGAGAGTACTGACAGCCAAAGAGAACAAAAATGAAAGTGGCTACTTTTAGATAGAAGCTATAGAATTCTTAGCAGTAGTGTGTGCAACTTAAAGCTGATGCTGTTATTGGTTAATGGATATGGGTTTTTTTATTGGCATTTTGGTTTTCTCAGGTGAGGGATGAACTTGAACAACTTCTTGATGATGACGATGATATGGAAGACCTTTACTTATCAAGAAAGTTGGCTGGGGCATCTTCACCTGTCAGTGTCTCAGGTGCTCCTAATTGGTTTCTTTCCTCTCCTGTTATAGGCTCAAAGATATCGAGAATAAGTAGGGGAAGTGCAGCAACAAGTCAAGGAGAGACTGATATTGAGGAGCTTGAAATGTTGCTCGAGGTTAAAATTTTCATTTAATTGTTTCAGGTTTTGCTAAAACTAAAACTAATGTCTAATTTCGAACTGGAATATTTTGCAGGCATACTTTATGCAAATTGATGGCACAATGAACAAATTGACTACGGTATGCATCAACCTGTCCTACCATGTTTTCTGTTCCTGATACAGCCTAACATATATGGAATCCAAATTATCTGCAAAATTAAAAAAAAAAAAAATTTATCTAGCATCTTCTTTCTGTTTCTTCTTGGATCATATTGATGCTATGTTAAACAATCTTTTCTGGTCAGCTGCGTGAATACATTGATGACACAGAGGATTACATCAATATCCAGGTGACCAGTTGGACAACTCAAATCTTTTTGAATACTCTAAATTCATTCTCTAATCATGGAACAACAGGAATCTCATAAATCCGATGTCTGTGATGAATTGAAATGAGAACAAGTAGCACTAGGCTATAAGGCTAATGCTGGAGAACTAGAAAGTAGAGCTATAATAAAGTTGGTCCAATACAGTTTTTGGAGGTTTTTTGATAATTTGAAATATCCCACTTTTTGAATTACTTCTTCTGTGAAATTTGAAGCTTCTCCCCTATTACACCCTTAAAAGCATTTGGACTACTATAGCATTCTAATCTCTTTTGCATTTCTTGTTGCAGCTTGATAATCATCGGAATCAGTTGATTCAGGTATTATCTTTGAGCTCTAAATAAATCCCTTTTCTCTGTCAAGGTTTATTGACCTCTATCTCTCCTCATCATCACCAAGCTTCTTTTACTGTTCTTTGCAATTGAGCTGGCCACAATCTATTTTCATATAATTCTGGCTAAAACAATTCCATCTACATTATGTTTATGTATTTGATCAAACTTATTCTGTTCCTTGTGGCAGCTAGAACTATTCCTAAGTTCTGGGACTGTTTGTTTGTCTGTGTACTCTGTGGTGGCTGCAATATTTGGCATGAACATCCCAACTATATTGAAGGAAGACCATGGATACGCATTTAAATGGGTATGTATGGTTCATAATCTCATAACGGAAATAAAATTAGATCACTGAAGAACTTAACAAAGCTTTGTGTCCATGTCTTGCCAATATATATGCTTGATGACTCATATGATTTACTTATCAACTTTCCTTTATTATGGCCTTTAGGTGGTGATCCTCGCAGGAGTGGTTTGTGCATCTCTCTTCTTATCAATAATTTCATATGCTCGGCACAAAGGTCTAGTTGGTTCTTGAAATTTATACAACCAAGTTGGAAGGATATTATCCATTATCAAGCTTGCAATATTACCTGAAGTCTGGTGAAATTGAGGAGCATGACTACAACTTGATTTATCCAATTCAAGTGCCACCTCATGCAGTGTTTTTTCTCCTTGAGATATACAATACAGATTGGTTCATGAGTTCACTTGTAATTAGTCATTAAATTGGCTAAAAGTTGGTTACATGAAATAGCGACTGTTGGGAAAACAATGTCAAAGTTGCCTTGGTCCGTGGGCACAATTCAATGCAGGAGAGTTATTTTTAGTGGCCCAGTATGTGGCATTGTCTGAGGATTGGAACATTTGCTTTACAGGAATAGCATTCAATTGGATAAAACATTGATCTTTATAGTAATACTAACCTGACCCTTTTCATATATAGAAGGGAGGGTACCATTGTATTTGTATCATGTTCAACACCCGGGTGGGCCCTTTGATTGATTTAAATTAAGCTAGCGTTGTGAGACACACTCTTGGAAGGAGCAGCACGCGGCTACTCATTCATTACTGTACCCTCTTTTAGCATTGTTGTCAACAAAATCTGATGTTCTGGGGCCCCTTTGGATGGTAGGTCATTTTTCCAATAAATGATTACCCATTAGGTTTGTTGAAACAATTAGATAGGGTTGAGGCGGCAGGTGCAACTTTACATGAACTCAATCAATCTTCAAAAAAAATTCTAGAATTTCAAGGGCTGGAAAACATTCTGTCAAGATAAAGTTCATAAAAATTTATTAACTAATAATTTATTATTTGTTCTTCATATCATATGATTTTGGACTAGAAACTGGAAAGTAAAAAAAATCTTTATTTAGGCTATAGGCCATAGCATGTCCCATCCACTGATAGATGATGGAGTTAACCTTCAACCTACCCATAGGGACCTCTCATTGATATTTTCCCCCCACAATTTTGTCTGGTATATGTGGGACAATAGAATTGTACATTTTCAGATGCAGAAGTACTCAAAAATTTATAAACAGTGGTATTATTGGTTTGTTTATGTGAGCAAGAGATGCGTTATTTCTATGAGGATATGCAACACATCTTATTGTTAGGTGTTAGTTGAGTGGATATTCTGAAATTTGTAAAAATCAGACCATTATCTAGTAAAGGTTAGGTGCTAATCTAAAAAATATCTGTCAAATTAAGCTACAAATAAAAGAAACAAGGAACCTAACATTCATATATGATGATGCATAATCAGAACGCAGGAAATGAATCTCCACTTAATTATACCCAATTGTAAAAAAAGACATGTCCAGTCCATATTAAGAAAGTATAAACAGTTTGGGATTGGGAGTATATAATATAGGTTAAAGTTGTTAATGGTTAAACTCGGTTGGAGTTGGAGCTGAATTGATTTGGTAGTTACTTTTGACTTTGTGAGAGGTTGAAGAAAACAGATGCAGTGAGTAAATTATGTCTGACATAACTGAAAACAGCATGTAGAAGAGAGAGGCAAAGGCAGAAGCAGAGGCAGAGGAGGGTTGTTGTAATAAAACTCGAAAAGAGGAGAGAGATGGGAAGGGATTGATCCATGACATGATTGGAATAGAATCAGAATCAGAATCAACAAAATTTGTAATTCTCATACCTTCCCGTGAGCCACATGGCAGACCTTTTTGACTTTCCAAATTCCAATATATACAATATAAAATTATAAATCCGGTTAATGGGTGTCTTTAAGAGTCTTTTGTCTAAATATTACAAAAAAAGAACTTTTTTATGGTTATGGGTACTGTTCAAAGTTATTTAGTAAAATGAGAAGAGAGAGTGAAGCAACACTGTTGCCGAAATTGCAAGAAAAAGTAGGAGAGAGAAAGAGCAAAAGGGGGAGAGAGAAAATTTTGAATTTCGGTAATGCTGTTACCGAAATTCTGCTGCCCAGCCCTCTGCCCGTGCTCGAGTGTGTGCGCGAGTGAACGGAAGAAAAAAAATTGGCGAATTTCGGTACTGGCAATACCGAAATTGCCGAAAAAAAAAAAAAAGGCAATTTCGGTATTGCCAGTACCGAAATTCGCCAAGAAAAAAAAAAAAAAAAAAAAGCCAATGGTAATGTTGATACCGAAATTGAAAAAAAAAAAAAAAAAAAAAAAAGTCAATTTCGGTATCAACATTACCCAAATCCATGAAAAAAAAAAAAAAAAAAAAAAAGTCAATTTGGAAATTGACTTTTTTTTTTTTTTTTTTCAATTTTGGAATCAACATTACCCCAAATTGACTTTTTCTTTTCTTTTTTTTCAACAAATGTTGATACCGAAATTGACTCTTTTTTTTTTTTTTCTCAATTTCGGTATTTTAGCATTGGCTTTTTTTTTTTTTTTTCTTGGCGAATTTCGGTACTAGCAATACCGAAAGCTTCGGCAATTTCGGTATTGCCAGTACCGAAATTCGCCAATTTTTTTCCTTCCGTTCGCTCACTCGCACACACACTCGCGCACGGGCAGAGGGCTGGGCAGCAGAATTTCGGTAACAGCATTACCGAAATTCAAAATTCCTTTTTATACCGAAATTCACTCTCTCTCCTCATTTTGCTAAATAACTTTGAACAGTACCCATAACCATAAAAAAGTTCATTTTTTGCAATATTTAGACAAAAGACTCTGTCTTTAACCATTCATTTTAGTAAAATTTTTACGAAAAATTAAAAAAAGTTGTTAAACCAATTTATTACCTTTTCATTTACTCATAAATTTTTTTTCTAAAATAGTTTAGAGATATATACCGTGTGTTAGTAAATCCCAATTATGAATTACTTATCAAACTGACTCTACTGTGTTTGGACTGTGGAGAGAGAGTCCTAACTTTATGCCAACGGAATGACACTTTTGGATGTACGGATTTGACATGTTTACGCTATCCTCGTTTCTCTTTTTGGTTTTGGTTTTGGTTGCTTAAAATTTTGATTAGTTTTTATACACTGCCTCAAAATTGTTTCTTTTCAAAACATCAAAAATACCAAGACCTCTATAGTTTTAGGAAATGCCATTACCCATTATGATATTTTATTTTTCCATTTTTTTTACATGCATCTTTTTTTTTTTTATACTATTTAATTTAATTAAATATTCTGTTCATCTACCATAATGAGTTTCTCTCCCAAGAAAAAAATACCTTAGCGACTAATTGGCATCTATTAATCATCCCAACGTAGTTTGTTAAGGAATAAAAACAAATATTGTGTTTAATAAAAGACTTTTTTTTTTTTTTAGGTTGAGAACAAAGACGAAATTTAAGTACAATTCTTCAAGTACTATAAATTTAAGTTTTTTGGGTCAATTTTAAATATGTAATCTTGAAAACTGTAACTATATAATAACAAGGAAACTGCATTGGTAAAAAAAAAATAATAATAATAAATCACATAATTCTATTGCATGCATAGGTAAATAAATATGTATTGACGATTTCATTAAAAAAAAAATTAGTTGTGTTTAATAGATGCTACACCTTTTAAACATTTGTTCCTCAAACTTTTAACATTGGATAATTAAAAAATGTTGTTATTATTATTATTAAAACTATGGTTAATTTTTATATTTATATATAAACTCAATCCATAATTGAATGGAAATCTTTTCTTTTAATCGAATGCTGAGTTGGCAAACAAAACCCACTGTCCTAAAAGAAAAGAAAAACATTGGATTTACAACAGTTTGCTAACATGCGCTGGTGCACACATTAACACCACCAACCCCCGCATAACACGGCGTTGATGAGTACACGAAAACCCGTGCGCACTGGGAGCGCACGTTATCCTGACCATAACATATCTTAGCTGTTGAACCATTCTCTACACTTTCAAACTCAACCCCAAAAAACAAAAACAAAACAAACAAGAGTTAAGTTAAAAACAAAAGAAAACAAAACAAGGAAGGAAACTCTTGGTTCATGCTTTTTTATTCTACGAAGAAAAGCCTCCCCCTCTCATCGATTCAGATCAATCACCCTAACTTTCTCTCTCTCTCTCTCTCCAAATCCTACAAAACCCACGTCCAATCCTCACAAATCTCACCGACCCATTTCGTATTCTCAAGCTCTGACTCACCAGCTTTGCTTTTCTCCACCGATCAACAACCTTGTTGCTGTCTCTACTCTCCGTGTGTGTAACTCTCTATCTCTATGCATTAATTTCTTCGTCTGGCACGGTATTTGTTTGGTTATTCTTGCTCCTAAGTTGTGTTTAATGCAGCTGAACTTTGAGAAATGGACGTAAATTCTTTGTGTGCGCGGGTGGTGCTGGCATGCAGTGTGTGAACACGTGGGGGGTGAGACTGAGAGAGAGATAGATAGAAAGAGACGACCTTTGAGAAATGGCGAATCAAGTGGTGAGAGTGAGGAGGGAGACGATTGTGGCGTGCATGACTTGTCCGTTGTGCAATAAGCTCTTTAGAGATGCCACTACCATTTCTGAATGCCTTCATACGTGTGAGTCTCTCTCTAATCTGTGTTTTTTAATCTTCTTGCTTTTAGATTTTCTCCTTTCTGTGAAATTTGGGAGATTTCTGTATGTGGTTGGGGCATTTTTTAGTTTTGATTATATGGGTTGTACTTATTTTGTGGTGTGTTGTCTGGGTTTGGCTTGTTTTGCCTGTTATTGATCTGGGTGTTGGGTTTTTTAGGATTCTTCTGATTTTTGGGATCTTTGTTCCTCTATCTGTCTGTTTGGAAATGAAAAGCCTTCCAATCCAAACTATTACTTTTGGTAAACATGTTCCTGTTTCATAAATATTCTTAGTGAAGAAAAAGATTTGGATGTTTGACTAATAGTAATAGTCAAACATATATCACTAGTATATGATGGAGGGCCTTTTGTTATAGTTTCTAAGTAGCACTGCACTCATGCAATATGTCTTTTAGGACTATATCCTAGGACACAATGTAGTTTTCTGGGCTTTGGGTGTGCTTGCCAATGGGCGAGCCCAGGATACAATAATTTTGGAAGTTTTGGCTATTGGAAGTTCTCAAGAAATAATTTTGTTTGTAATTCATCAAGTAGTAATTATTGCAGTCAGTAAATTCTGAGATCACGTTGCTTGGAAGCCTCTTCCTTAGGTCAAAATAAGGACCGCTGTCAGCATTATGTGTGAAAGGAGATTTTAAGTTTTGACTTATTTTCTTTCAAGATTGTTGTTTCCCTTTGTTTGAGTGGTCTGAATTCAGACACTGCTAGTGGAAAGTATGTGTCCGTTGCAAGTAATGCTCAGTACATATAATTATGCTCATAATCTACCATGCGTCCTCATATTTTCAATGCTCTTTTTTCCTAAATTGAAGATTTTATGGAAATATAATTATTTGAATATTTGACATATGTGAATTTGACAGTCCTTATACTTTTATAGAGATATTGACTTGGTGAAGAGATATTGTCTGATGATTTGTCTTTTGAATGTCATCCAGTTTGCAGGAAGTGCATCTATGATAAGATTTCAGAAGAGGAATTAGAATGCTGTCCAATATGCCATACTGATCTGGGTTGTGTTCCTCTGGAGAAATTAAGGTTGGATCTCCCGGCCTATAGCTCAGCTACAATCTTTGATTTCTCTATCTTTTACTAACATGATAGTAATTTATTCTATATAGAGCATGAATTGGGGTTACATCAAGTTCATATGATTGGCTGGTTACAAGTATGTACCCTTCCATATATGGTGCTTGAGATACCTGTTGAATGATTACTGACATTGAACATGTGCCACCTAGCTATTAGCTGGTATGATCAGCAGAAATGCAATGTGATGGTTGATCGCTTAGTTTAACTCCGATTATTTTGTACTGTAGATGCATCCGTACATGATTACCCCCCCCCCCCCCCCCCAAAAAAAAAAAAAAAAAAGCCTGTCATGGTGGATGGTGTCTTCATTACGTGAAACCTTTGGGAAGTATTGATATCAGGTCCACGCTTATGCACATGCATCAGATGAAGACTATTGGTGGTTGTATGGTTCTACCAGAGTAAGTTGTAGGGAATTATTTAGTTCAGGACATTAGAATATTGAAAACATCTCAGCAACATTTCTGTATATCCCCCAACTTCACACTTTATACAAATGAAATGAACTTTATGAGCCTATATATTAGAGGTTCAGCAAGAATTTGTTGGAGCTGATCCATCCAACTGCTTCATTTTTTGTAGTAATGGCAGCCTGTTGATAAAGGATGAAGCAGTTGATTTAGCCTCAAAGGCCACGATCAATGGGTTTACTGAAAAAGGTTGAAAAATTATAGCAGTAACTTGGGTCTGTGTGCACATTTGGGTAACTTTGAGATGCAGAGACAAGATGCCAGTATCAAGGAAACCTTTATTAGGAAGTGGAATGAGGCAATTTGAAATTCTTTCACCACATAAGACTAGTTTTAACACTTCCTGTTATCTATCAGTTATATTCATTCTCAAAGGCTTCAACTTATAAAGACAAATTGCACGTAGTTGTAATCACGTTTCTCTGTCACTTATGTTTGCTTAATACAGATTGCCATATATTGCTTTGTCTCTTTCCATCTTTCAACTACAGATCCCATGTATCATTCTGCTGCAACAGCATATGTGCTTGATGAGGAGCATGCACATGAATTAGTATTAACCACACATTTTATTGGGTATTTCTATGGGAATTCATTGGTATATTTAGCCATACTTAATAATCTCTGATTATCAGGCCGGACCACAGTTTGCAAGATGTAAGGGCCAAGATTTTCCCTTTTAAAAGAAGAAAGGTAAATGCACCTGAAGTTTTTCCTTCAGCAACATTACCTGCTAGAAGAAAGGAGAGATCACTATCATCATTGGTGGTAGACACTCCTAGAGTATCGACACAGGTTACTATGACTGGAAGAAGATCAAGAGCTGTTGCAAGAAAGGCTGCTGCTTTACAGGGCTCCAGGTTTTCCATTGAGAAACTCATTAAAAAGGAGGAAGATTCTGTGCGAGATCATCCTGACAGTTCAAGCTCACCTGAGACTTCAAATAAGTTTCCTCAGAATACTAGGCAGGTAATGATGGCCAATATGCTGTTTCCTTTATGCTTGCCCTGACTTATTTTTTCAGGCTGCCTACATGGTATTGTTACCCACTAGCTAAAAAAGAGTGTCTGCTCCAGTTTACTAATAATTTCCATTCCTGTATATTTCACCGGTATAGAGTTGTTCTCCTGGTGAGCCTAGCCAATCCACCCCCAGTAAAGAAACAGAGAATGGTGCTGAACCATGGGATGCAAAATTGGACCTCTGGAAACCTTTAAACTGTTTGGTGGAAGTTGCAAATAGGACTAAATCTTTCAAGTCTAATTCTCAGGGGTCTGATGCTAAATTAGAAGCTGCGCAAACCAACACTGAAGGTCAAGGGCGAAAAACCAAAAGTAAGGAAATGAAATGCAGATCAAAAGTTGAGGTTGAGAAGAATATCACTGATCCTGTCTCTTCAGAACTAGGAAAACCCAAAATTTTGCGAAGGGTCAGACGAAAAAGGAAACCTGCTTTTGGAGAATCAGAAATATCACCCCAAGCTGTGCTAGAGGCTGCTGGTGCTAAACATGAAAGAAGATTTGGTCCAGTTTGGTTCTCTCTAGTAGCTTCAGTAGACCAGTGAGAAAAAACTTCAGCTTTAAACTTTGAAATAATTAACTCTGTGACAAGTATACTTGAAATTTGTTCTTCCTCTGCTCATATATTAATTTGAAATTGATGCTTTCAGGGAAGGAAATGCACCTTTGCCACAAATTCCTGCATGTTACTTAAGAATAAAGTGAGTTCCTTTCTTCTGTGTGTTTCTAGGCTTTATTCATTATGTTTGCTGAATGAATTTTTTCTTTGTGTTTTATCTAAGATCATTGTAAGTGTATTGATTTAAATAATTAACTATAGCACAAGTTTATACAAGCTTATACATCCATATTTTACATATACAAAAACATTTTTATGAAGCATTAAACTATGGAAAAGAGATTTGACACCCATTTGACATTTTACAATTCTTGTGTTGTGGCAATATTCCAAGCATATAGCTGGAAAAATAGGTGAACAAAGAGCTTACATGTCTTCCTTGTGTAGTAAAGACCTTTACATGGTATTCATTGCTTGGGAAGCTTATTGGATTAATAAGATTAAATGTGTATATTTTGGATTGATATAGCCTGTTTTTAAGGTTTTTGAAAATGAGACTGTTTGAAAATTCTTTACCTAGAAAAAAGTGAAGTTCACAAAATATGTACTTTGAAAAAGTGCAGTCTGAACTGTACTATTGGGGTATCACACCCTCCTACTGGGAACTTCCTCACACAGTATTGAGCTACAGCTTTTAGGCCACTTATGATAGGCATTGGCATATATAATGATTCTAGTTTTGAATACTTTGAGAAGTGTGTACTGTGGAAATGAGGTTAGTGTGCTCTAGTTGCCATCTTAAGCCTTGAACATGGGGTTGGTGTTTCTTTGAGTTATAACCTATATCATTGTGCTATGTGCTGCTTCTCAGGCAGCTTAAAATAATTTAATTCGAATTGAGAGACTTTCAAATAAGTTATTTAAGTTTCCTGTATGATTCAGAGGGCCTTACGTACTCTGGTAATTATATATCTCATATGAAACTTTACAATATCTATCTGTACTATTTGCACTGAACTGTTAATAACATAGATATTTTCTTCTCACATATGTTAATGTGTGCTATGACTGTTCATACATAGGAATTTCACAATCGGGTCAGCCTTATTGGTGGTTACTACTATGTGCTAAATAATAATAGTTGTTCCATTTTCTATACTGAAAATATGGGATTATAACTGAAATTTTGATCCTTCCATGTGTACTGTGTTAATAAATAATAATGAAGTACAACAATGTCACACAAAAAATCCCAACAGGCTTGAAATCACATTTGCTCATTAAACCCCCCCCCCCCCCTCCCTCCCAAAAAAAAGCTATGTTTAAATTGGGTATGTATTAGATCACAATGTATATGGTTCATTTTTGTCCTGGTTGGACAACATCAGTGCAAATTGCTACCCTGTGTTGATATTGTTCAAGTAAAACAAAGTGATGTGCTTAACCCACAATTTTGTGAATTGGAGTTTTTTTTTTTTTTGTTGCTGTTTTAGCGGAGACAATAATGTGATATACAGAATATATCTCATTTTCATATTTGTTTCTTCTGTCACAGGGATGGAAATATACCCGTTTCATTTATCCAAAAGTACCTGATGAGGAAACTCAATCTCACCAGCGAAGCCGAGGTGAGCGAGTCACTCATGATACTTTAAAAAGACAATCTCTAATTAAATAGAAAATTGACTTAAAAATTTTTACTGCTCTGTTTGGTTGTTGTGGGTATAATCCGGTTTGATATTGGATTGCCGAATAGTCCAAAGTTAGACATTTTTGTTGTCTTGACCTTATATATTTTATGCCTTAAAAGCAATTTAAATACCAAAAGCTTTTTTTAATCTCCCACTGGCAAATTGTTTTTGTTGATTTCTTCTTTTTCAACATTAGCTCAAAACTCAAGCACCTTTAAAAGGCAGCAATGTTTTAGGAATTTAGAAGCCAACCATATTTTTTTTTGAAATGTTTTACGGTTGGGTAGAGTATTTCCATATTAAAACACCTGCCGCTTATCTCTAAAGCAAGTAGACAATTGAATTAGAACGCTGAAAATAGTGATGAGTAAAATAAAGGCACACTGTCTCAAGGTCCACCTCTAGCAGAGCCTGGTTGCATATATGCCGTCACATGGGTTATAAATTTTAGCAGTAACTGAAGTCTACATTTTGTGTGGTTCTCTGAATTGCCGATGGATAAACAAATTGAGGGTCATTATCTGATGCTTCTCACACCTAAGGAGGATCCTGAGAGGAATGGCTTTGATACAGTCCAACCTTCATCATTTCACTCTAAAAATTCAAACCTGTTAATTTGCCCATGGGAGCCCAATACTTAACCATTGCACCAGACGACGCCCCCGATGGATGAACCAAATAATTTAGTAAATTTCTTAAAATTCTCAAAGAGCATTATGACCTGTAACGCAGTTCCTTTGGTATTTGTTTGTCAATATTCAGTAAACAAAGATGGGTTTGCTAACTCTCAGTTGACATTTTTGCAGGTTGAGATCAAATGTATGGGACAACCAGTTGTCCCCACCTTGCAACTACATAACTTAGTTAATTTGTGGCTGCAAACGGCATCAAGATCAGAACGAGTTCCAGCATCCATTGGCTCCTCAGCAAAGGATTTTGTGATGGTGCTTGCCTATGCTCGCAAGGTTCCAGACCCTTGATCATAGTTTTCTTCACCCTTCACTTCTTCAACAGTCACAATATACTCCTTAGAATCTCCAGGGCAATGGAGTGGCCCTTCTTGATTCGGCATGTATGTTATGAGTATGTGTTCTATAATTGATTCCTTCACAATAATCACTGCCACCATTTTTGCTAGCTACAACGCTCAGGGTAGGAGGAGAGAAATAAGCTGACGGAACAGCTCTTCCTTAATGATAACCATGTTGAAATAATCCAACTGCCCTCTATTCTCAGTTTCTGGCTACAAGTTGTTTGATTTGCTTGTAAGTTGTAACAGGATTTAATTTATTACCGTCAATAGTAAATTACCAGCAACATTCTGCAGTTAGTTGGATGTGTGAGAAATATTAGTCATTTATGTTTGAGCGCTTCGAACCCAAGAAATCAGTAGTTACCTGGAAGGCTGCTAGAGTTGTTCAGGAATGTGATGGTTCTATTATAAGGCCTTCCCTTTGAATCCAGTACTACTCATGATTCGAGTTAATGAGAATTCATATAGACAGGCTCTTACTAACTACTTGAAAAACGTCTCAGGATGAACACCAATATCACACTCAGAAGAATAGACAAAATGCATGCAATCTTTCCCTTTCTTTGTTGGGTACAAGAGATTATCGGATTATGCGTGAGATGAAGGAGGGTCAAATGTTAATTTATAGTCCAACTCTAACTTAAACATGGACGGCACATGGTGATGATAGTCCTTAATCCTTATCTCCTTCCACTCCCAAAGAAGAAAACGGGACCCATCCTTGAGCTTGTTACTTAGACAACTTTCCAGTTTTTTGGGTTGTATTTGTTAATTTGTCTCTTTTCTAATAGAAAGAGACTCAGCTGACCTCCGATCATATTTAGACAACTTTCCAATTTTTCAGCTTTTTTTTAATAATTTTTTTCTTTTCTTAAAAAACACTCTTCAGCAGATTTAATTTCAGTTAAAAAACACTCTTCAGCACTCTAGGGTGTAACAAACACTCCAGTGTCTCAAAAGCACTGTATAAATACTGTTTACGCACTTTTTTAACAAATTTTTATTAAAAATAAGTCCCGCAGTACTATTCATATATTTAAAAATTATTTTACTACACTATTTTCAATTTCTGTTTTCTGTTCATGCACTTTTTTAACAACTTTTTATTAAAAATAAGTCCCACAGTACTATTCATACATTTAAAAATTATTTTACTACAGTATTTTCAATTTCTGTTTTCTGTTTTCAGCAGTAAGTTCTATTCAAAAGGACCTAAAAAGATCAAAATATTCAGACCACAATATAGTTTTAGATCACAGGTCATCAGCTCACTGTGGTCAATGATGCTAAAAAAATTAGTAAAAAGAATTACTTCAACTTCAAACTACGTCAAACCCGTGGCAACGTTGTCATTAAACAATGAATGAAAAAACAATTTAAATAGAAAGACTAATAATCCTGTCTTTTTCTACAAACTGTTGTTTAATTAATGAACCAGATATCAACACTTGCCGCAAGGTTCTAACCTAACATCCAAAACAGAAGAACAAGGCAGTGATGAATCAAACTGGGACTAGAACAAATAGATGTTCGCTAGATTTGCTTCGTATTGTATTGAAATCATTCAACATCAATCAAACAATATCCCACTAATTGAAGGAAGGTCAAAAGTACCAAGTCGTGCAAATCAATCAGTTACCAAATGGCCTGAAAAATCAGACATCCAATACACAAAATGTGTATCATAATCATTAAATTAACAAAATAACATTTAAAAGGACCATTATAAGATCAAAAACACCGATGCATTTATAAGCAGTGCCGGCTCAATGGGTGAGCCCAATAGGCAACAACCTAAGGCCCCAATGAAAAAAAAGCCCCTAAAATTTTTACCAATAGAGATATTCTTGTACCAATAGAAATATTAATTAAACCCTAAATATTCACCAATAAATAAAAAGTAGTTTTTTTTATCAAAGAAAAACCAGTTAAAGAAAAATATTTTCATGGGATAAGTCAGTCATTTAATCTCTCACACATAAATGTTAAAAGAACTCATTAATCATCCACTAGTAAATAATTTATACTCAAATTCTATTTAAAAATACCAAATATATAAATTTATTAAATTTCTCAATCATAATTTTTTAGTATTTGGTTACTTCATTCAATAAATAGTGTTTATTTTAATTATATAATCATTGAGTAATGGTTCGTATTAATTTGTAATTTTTTCTTCCAAAAGAATAGATTTTAAATGAAAAAAAAAAAAAAGTTAAATATCAAATACACCTCACTTAAAGGTCTAACCTTAGGCTTACAGTACCTTGAAAACCATTGCACTGGCTTTGCTAATGCAACCCCACGAAACCATAACACTAAAGTAAGAGCATGTGGAAACCAGCTTTAAGCTTCTAATAATAAGGTCTTCCATGTAAAAAAAAGCAGTGTGAAAAAGGCATTGGCTTTGCAGGGTCAAAGCTTCAAAAGACAGCAACAACTCTTGGTTTGGTTTCTTCAATAATTTCCTTTCCTTCCCTCACCTTGCAAAGACTTTTTCTTTCCTAAATATGGGTCCAAATAACAAAAAGCAGAGTCTTTGTATATCAATTGAGTTTGAGGGATAGCACAGTACATTGAACATGCTGGGCCACATCCAACCCCTGAAAACATTTAGGTCATATCGTTTCGTTTCACAAATTGCTTTTGGCAAAGATCGATTTGCACCCCACTACTTGTCCTTAAGTACAATTCCTGTTACAACTTTAGGTTCCCAATTAAACAAAACAAAATGTTATCTTTCCAAACTGTGGTTTAAAAGAGTGAAAATGAACAATTTCTTCATTAAAAAGAAGCAACCAAGAAATAATGCCATTTTCACTTCACCACATACCATTACCACTACAACATTTACACAACCATATTGATGCCTTTTGAAATTCCAAAAAACAAAAAGAAATTAAAAAATAATAATAGAACTTATAACAAAAAGAAAACTAGTGAAAGGCAAAAAAGAAATCAAATTGAAGATTAAAAAAAAAAAAAAGAGGAAAAGCAATGCTATGCTATATCTAAGTCTAACCAGATATGTTGTTGTTGTTGTTGTATTGAAACTACATGCGAGGGAAGCGGGGGCGCGTGGGCGGACTTCCGACGACTGAAAAGAGACCTCCATCGGCGGCGTCTTGCTCGTCGTCGTAATACAAATCATCGGTTCCACGAAAGGTAGCGTGTAGGACAACGATGGCGGCGGCGATGAGGAGCGAAACGAGGACATTGAGCCAGACGGCGGTGAGGACTAGAGCGACGATGGTGACGATGGAGAGCAAGGCCAAGACGATGCGGTCGTCGACAGTGATGTGGAAGAAGAGGAGGGGACGGTCGCGGAGGAAGTAGAGGAAAGACCAGGCGACGAAGATGGCGAGGAAGACGATCATGGAGATCGGGTGCCAGAGGAGGCTGAGGAAGAGGATGAGGAGCGCGATGAGCGTGTAGTTCACGCGGAAGTGATCGAGGTTGCGCTTGATGCGGGCGGTGGCTTCGCCGAGTGAGTAAGGGCGCGTGAAGGAGGAGAATGGTTGGATGAGTTCGCGCCATGGACGGCGCATGGCGAAGACGGAGCGCGCGGCGTCGGCGTTGGCGGCGGTTGTGGATGTGGAGGGAAGTGTGTTGTAGTAGCCTGGTGATGACTTGGAAGAAGACATTGCTGAGACCAAAACCCTATTTGAGAATTCGAAGAGAGATTCCAATCCTCAAATTGAAAGCAAGCACAGAGCAACAGAGAGAGAGATGCGCTGGGGTTTTTTTTTTTTTTTTTTTTTGGGTTATTTCAGAATTTGTAAAATGTGGAAAATGGACAAAGCCGACGTCGTTTTGTCCTGTTGGGTGGGATTTAAAGTGTGCACGCACGACGTCGTTTCATCTCATATACTATAAATATCCATGCTTTTAAAAAGGAAGATGTCTGTCCATTTGAAAAAACACTAAATTTATCCATGAAAAAGCTTGGTGTCGGCATCTACACAATACTAGTTGTAAAAACCAAAAGTACAAAAAAGTTTGGTGGCGGAATTTAGAATGGGATGGAATAGGGGTAATTCTTAAACAAAATTTGATAACACAACTGTGGGGATATATTTGGCTCGGATAAGGGTATTGGGCCGTGGGTCACGCTCGAGGATGTCAAATAGTTTGAGAACAAACAAGTATTAGTAAAGACAAGTAAGTCAATCAGGCCGAGAACGGGAGCTAATTAGGACAAGCATGTGATGTTGTTCGAAAAGACAAACCTCTTTGGGAAACAGAGCGGAAGCCTGAAGTTCGATCACCCAACAAGTACTAGGAAGGGGGCAATCATACTTAGAAGGAGGATAAGCTTTGGAAAGAAGAGAGTCAACAGAGAATTGAGAAATATCTAGAAATAAAGCTGCTACCACCGCATTGAATGCTCTGCACCTAACCAACTGGCCGCATTAGTGTGGATGTGATGCCTGAACAGTGACTTCTAACCTTACAACTACCCACCAAAAACTTCAAGAATGTTATGATGAAACGAGTATCAATGAGATTAGTTACT
This sequence comes from Castanopsis chinensis, assembly GCA_032878915.1. NCBI lineage: Eukaryota > Viridiplantae > Streptophyta > Magnoliopsida > Fagales > Fagaceae > Castanopsis > Castanopsis chinensis. Next base: position 11,981,856 of record JAVQMG010000101.1, read on the forward strand.
TGATCTCAACAAGTGAAAGGTTAAAATGAGATGAGGGGAAGAAGTATAAAAGGGAAAGGATTCCCATACAAAAGGGGGATCAGAGAAAAATAAGAGAAAAAAAATATTTGTAACGAAGTTCGATCACCCAACAAGTACTAGGAAGGGGGCAATCATACTTGGAAGGACGATAAGCTTTGGAAAGAGGAGAGTTAACAGAGAATTGAGAAATATCTGGAAATAAAGCTGCTATCACCGCATTGAATACTCTGCATCTAATCAACTGACCGCATTAGTGTGGAGGTGATGCCTAAACAGCGACTTCTAACCTTACAACTACCCACCAAAAACTTTTAGAATGTTCTGATGGAACAAGTATCAAGGAGATTAGTTACTTGATCAACAGGTGAAAGGTTAAGAAGAGATGAGGGGAAGGAGTATAAAAGGGAAAGGATTCCCTTATAGAAGGGGGATCAGAGAAAAATAAGAGAAAAAAAATCTTTGTAACGAAGAACTTGAATATTTGTATAAGTCTGAAAGATATATAAAAAAACAGACCATCCTCGGACTTGACTGAGGAATGTTTTTTTTTCTACTTGTTATTCTTGTTCACTCCAATATTAAACTAACCTGTAGTGATTCTTACTTGACTTGTTGAACGTTCAATATTAAACCCACTCTCTAACAAATTTATTATTGTAGGCTTGTTGGGCCATTGTCCAAGTCTATTGGGCTGTGAACCATTTACGTCCTTACAACTACTATAAAACTTAATAATGCATTAAATTTTTAAAATTCTTAACTTATTTTTATTTATTTCAAACACAAATTAAACTTTACCTCATTATCAAAATAAAATCACATGTTCAAGTTTGATTTTTTTTTTGAATAAGTTTGAATATGTTCACAAGTTACTTTATTAACTTATTTTTATTTCATATACAATAAACACAACAACTAAAAATTATTTTTTAACCTCTTTAAAAATCCATTCTAATAATTAATAACAAAATTATAAATGGAAATACACACATATATATACCATGAAGTGCTATTTGAGCTACAAAACTCTTGACAAATAATTTTTATTTATAATCTTATTAAAAATTAGATTCACCAACATATTATTAAAAAGTGTGCATAAGTTTAATCCAAAATAGACTATTTATTTATATCATCAATGAATTACAAGGAATAATTTGATATTTCATAAACTAATCTTATGTGGTCAAAACACATGATTAGTAGGTCCCATAATGATTTTAACCAGTAAAACCAACTATTTTGTGAAAGGAGAGGGTATAAAATTATTGTATATGAAGTATAGTTGTATAATTACTCATTTCTTCTATCATTAAAAAAATTTATTAAGAGTCTTGTAACTCAACTAGTTAGCAAAATTGAATATATCATAAAAGAATAAAATATGATGGGTTTTTTATGTATTTGTGCTTGCATGCGTGCGAGTGTGTGAAAGATATATATATATATATATATATGTATATATATGAGTTGATATAACTTTAAGTAATGTTACATCACTCAATATTTCTTAATTTGATATGAATTTTGACAAATTTACTGTTAGATTACATTATTTTCATATATTTTCCATGCTTGTAAAATTTCAAGGTCATCAAAGATTAATAATCATATCATCAATCAATTATTTAAATTTAAGTTTTTACAATTTACAATAATGCATAAAAGATGAGTTTATGAATTAAATAGCAAATTACATCTGATTGATATAAAAATTGACATGCATGTTTAGAACATATAAAACATATAATTCAACAATTAAATTGTCAAAATAAGAATTCAATAAGAAGTTATTAGATGATATAGCATTTTTTAAAGTTATACTAGGCGTAACTTGAATCTAACCGATACCTATATAATTTAAGTGTAATTATTTCTATTTTGTTAAAGGAATGGGCATTATGCTCTTCGAACTTTTAAAACAAAAGCAAATAATATAGGAATTGGAATTTCGTGAGAAAGCCACAATTCAATTTAGACCGAATGAAACAAAAATAAAATCAATTTTGATAGATTCTGTTTAAAAATTTCCTTATAATCTTAATAATTACATTTTTTTTTTTTTTTTTGAACTAAAACAATAATAGACTTTATTTATACAAAATCATGCTATACAAATGGAAAAGAGAAAAGAGTGACAGTTTTCTAACCAAGCAATAGTCTCCTATTTCTCTTTTGTAGCGCTAGCCAAAGCTAGAGCAGCACATTTACATTATAAAGGTATACTTAGAAAAATCAAAACTATCTCTAATCAGTGTAATGTCTTCAAGGATCCAGGCAACCTTAAGAGAGCAAGGTGTACCAGTATTCAAGAGATCAACGAGTTCAACAAATTACTTCCACAGTGACTTTATAAAAACAAGCGTTTTGACAGAATTGTGAAGCAATCCCCATACTGGAGTGGCTGAACAGAAGGCATTCGAATTCTTGACTACCCGTACAAATGAGGCAGCTACGCTTGAGAAAACCAAACCCCACCTCCCAACCCAATTCTTGTGACTGCAAAACCTTTTGTCAAATCCAATATTCCTTTTAATTTGGCGAAAACCATCATTATTAAGCTGAGTTTCCAACCACCTCCCCAGGCCCCCCCCCCCCCCCAAAAAAAAAAAAAGAGAGAATTTTTAGGACCTTTACTCGTTAAACCGCAAAGTTATTGTATTGCGTCTAGGATCCCATGCCTTGGGCAGTTAAGGCTTAAAATCTTCATGTTCCAGGGGGTCAAAAGTAGCCCCAACAATAGAATGACAGAGACAAATTATCTTTATCAACTCGCTCTACACCCCAGTTTCTGTTTTGCGGAAAACAAAAACACAACTTTAAGTTACTGAAATTAGCTACTAGCATTTGTACCAAAAAAAGAAGACAAACACCTCGAGTTTGGTGAACTTTACAGTTTACACTGACAAAAAACCAAGTCACAGACTTGCTAGTTCTCCTACTGCGAGAGCTTTCCCACTTCATCACAACCCAATGTGAAATTTTAGAAGAACATAACAAAACTCGAACTGTGCAATTTCTTCCCTGCACAATATACACATACTTCACCTAATAAAAAAGCCAACAGCTTCCCTGTTTCAAGAAACGGAATGAACAAAACAGTTAGCGTTCAAATAGCTTTTAGAATTAAAAAAGCTTATATCTCAGACACAGTAACAAACTCAGAAGAATGTTTTGAACCAAAGGTCATACACCATATAATAATAACCTAATGACTAACACTATTCACCATGAAATTCATATCACATCATACTCATTTACAATTGCTACAACATCATTGCAAGCTTTCAGCGCATAACAAACAGCATGATCATCCATCAAAGGAGGAAAAACTTTTGAGTAAAACTCAATTGCAAATTCATTTACAATTGACAAATCTTCTCTTCAAGGGAAGATCTGAATTTCAGTTTTCAAGCCAGTGCAAACTAAATAGAACTATATTTTGTATAACAAAGGCAGAGCTCAATATGTGGTTGGAGGGTGCACCATGGTCCCCTCAATATATATATATATATATATATATATATATATATGTATGTATGTATGTATTTATGTATGTATGTATGTATGTATGTATGTATCCTTTAATTTGGTCATAATTTTTTTTAAAAAGGTTTATAGACAACCATCCAAATATTCAAATACTTCCTATAAGCCATAAGATGAACCAGGATTGTGGATAGAAGCCAATACCAGAAAGCCTTTTGAAGCTCCTCATTCTTGGGATCCAATTCTAATGCCTTGTTAAACGAATGTGCAGATTTCACAAAATCCTGCAACATTGTAAAATGATACTCATCATCAGATACTGAAATATCAATTTTGAGAGGATAAACTTGGAATTAACAAAAAAGAAAAATTCACATACTTTTAATAACCTGTATGCTACACCTTCCCTGTAGTATGCCTTTGGCCAGTCCGGCCTTAATGCAATACAGGCCTCAGCATCAGATAAAGCACGACTTCCTTCATTCATGCGAGCCCAACACAAACTTCGGTTTGATAACACAGTAGCATCAGAGGGGTCTGCGTTTATTGCCTACAATTTTCCATGAGATCAATTGGAAATCTTTTTATTTTATTGTTTCCTTTTAAATTAAGTACAGGTCTCTACTCACCTCTGTATACCAACAAATCGCACCAAGATAATCCTTTCTCTTAAAATCATCTTCTCCCTTAGATTTTAAGGTCAAAAAGTTCTCCTTTAACTTTCGGTTCCTCTGCAAGAAAAAGTCAAGAAAAAAAAGTTGGACATAAAAGTTTAGTATAGGAGTCAAGCAATGCACATGATAATTTTAACTGTTCTTGAATGCCTATGGCCAATTAGACTTTACCCTCATAATAGCCTATTCAACCAAATACCTTCATACAGATCATTGTAATAATCACATTAAACCCAAAAAAAAACCAACATAAATAACTAGAGGGAAGGCTATTCTACAAAGTGTGTTTTTTATCTAATCATACAAGTTTTTGTACATCCTATAGCTGTAAGGTCAAAATAATGGAGAGCAACCATAGGTTTAATCTGGTTGCCTTCACTATGTTTTCATCTAATCCTACAAGATTTCCCTCAAAATCTCATGATCTTAATGGTGGATTACATTTAATTACCTGTTGTGTAGCTTCTTCAGAGTGAACATACTTCATTATTCCAACTGTACTCCAGTCTGGAATAGCTGGAATACGAGAGGTAACTGGAAAGAGAATCACAACAACTTGATAATAACATTGCAACGCCGCAATTTCTACTGGTGTCAATCCATACTGTATCAAAAGATAGAATCTTAAGTATGACCCCAAAAATAAGACGCGTACATCATAAATGACACAGAACAAAAACAAAGCAATGCAACAACAAAAGTGAATTACAGAAAATAAAGGCTAGCACCTAAACTTGCTTGAGTCAGCACCAAGCAAAAGAGACAATCTAATGGTCCTCACTTAGAGTTGACTAGAACTAGTGAGGAAGCACAAGACACTTCATTTAGGGTGCCCTACCCGTGTTGTACCCATGTCATAACAGTATTGTACCAGCTGTTTTATGTGATAATTTTTCAGAAATTTCCGGTATCACCATATAGTTCCCGTAGCCGTGTCCGCGCTTGTGCTTCTTAGCACCAAACGAATGAGAGAATTTCAAGAAGATTTTATTCATACTCAAAATAATCCTTATCCATAACCGTACAAGTACATTATTGCGCTTATATAGACTACTAAACCTAATTCTAACTAACATAGGAAAACCTTAATTCTAATTGAATTAAGAAACTTAATTCTAAATGACACCGGAAATCCCAATTTTGTATTTACAAAAGTACCCTTGACTTGAGAAAATTAAATAACAATAATAAACCAAATTAAACTAATAAGACATACAACAAAAATAAAATTGACATCCAAAATTAAAATATATCTTTTTGCTATTTCCACATCTTTCGTCCTTAGTTGGAAGAAACTTGACCTTGAGTTTGAAAGTGTTGAGGGATCAAAATTTTAAACACATAACACTTACTTCAGTTTAGGAATCACCTTTGGGAGCTAGGCTTATGAGAACTAGGTTGTTCAAGTGACAGCAGCAACTAGAGTTTGTGTTGGCTAAGTGGTTTGATGGTGGTGGTTTGAATTTGAGTTGAAAGCTTGGCTGTAATGGCGTTCTAATGGGTAGAAATACACGAAAATAGAACAGAAAATAAAGGATAAATAGCCTAGGAGTCAACACCTAGCGTGCTTAGAGTCAAGATGAAGCAAAAAAAAACCTCTAGGAGTCAGTAGACCATTGGGACAATTTCAAGAAAACATTTGTTCACTAGCAAAATAATCCATCTACATAGGAATAAGTTTGTTATGAGTTTAAACTAGGGGCAAAACAGTAATATCACCGTACTCCTTTGTATATAAATAATATTTTGTGTTAGGGTTGACTTATCAAACCCTAAACACTTTCACCTTTAACAACATCGTCATTGTGTTTATGTAGACTAATAAACCCTAATTCCAACTTACACAGAAAACCCTAATACCAACTCACACAGAAAAACCCTAATTTCAACTTACTTAGGAAACCTAATTCTAAATGACTTTGAGAATCCCAATTATTGAAATACAAAAATACTCCACTTAAATTAAATGACAATACCAAAAACCCAAATTAAATTGCCAAGACCTAAAATAAAATAAAATTGACCAATCGCCCAGCTCTTGAAGGCAAGAAGGTAACTCCTCACGCACAAAGTGCTTGGGGGTTCATGGAAAAGGGGTCTGGTGTATATATCCGCTGTTTACTCCCTTGAGGTTCAAAGGGCCCTGCCTTGGCAAGGCTCCTCGTCATCAAAAAAAATGGAAAAAAAAAGGTCAACAGCATTAATATAAATATTTCTTACCATCTCAAAATAGATATCTCTTTGCACTTCCCCCATTCAATAAATCTAAGTTTTTAAAATATTTATAACCAAAATCCTACATCATATGGTACTACCTCAAGGAACTCTAAGTATATGCGACAAGCTACCAATATGAATCTCCCATTCCCCCTCCCTTTAGGTCCAAGAACTTGCTTATAAAAAATAAATAATGTGATAAAAACTACATGTGCATCCCTTGTTCTGTCCATGTATTTCACTTCAAGCATGCATCTATTACAGATTTTAGACACAAAAATAAAGTTAAAAATGAAGTACTCACAAAACTGGTAACATTGGGATCAGCTCCAGCATTCAACAAGCATTTGATAATTTCTGTTAACCCTTCGGAAGCAGCACTTTCTAGAGGTGTCACTCCATGCTTTCTTAAGTTTGGATCAGCTCCTGCCTAATGAAATTGCACAAATGCTCTAAAACTTAAAATTTCTATGATCAACTACTCATAACTATCAGAATATAAGTGCTGGCATATACAAACAGGTTGTCGCAATATAATTCAACAACAAAAAAATCTATCAAATAATGAGACTTCATAATTTAGTCTCAGAGATACCATCATTACAAAAGGGAAACAGCCACCATAGATCCCTTTTTGTAAACAAAATTAACATAACTGTAGTTTATTTTGTAAAACTTTTTTAAATAATATAACCAAGAGCTTTAACAAAGCATAAGGAGCTCTAAGTCAACTAGTAATCACACTCATTGGCTGGTGAGACCCAGCATTCTTGCGTGGAAGCATGAAAGCTAAGCATTTGACACAAAAAATAATTATGTTGAAAAGTCAATATGAGCCTTCTCATCTTTCTGAAATATTGATAAAATATAATAATTCCAATTTTGCAGAAGACATTGTTATCGATTATTTTTCTGTTTAATTAATCACATTTTTTCCAGAGAAGATTTACTTCAACAAGAGCTATTACATATAAAAAGATTTCATGAATCACATAATTTTGATTGAAAACTAGAAGACTGAAAAAACTTTATGACAGTGAGCTAAACAACCTCCTTTGTGCGGTCGTTGCTAGAGAAACTCTAAGATTATAGTGACATGCATCACACATTCATGTTAACTTCTGTGACAATGAGCAAAACTAGCAACAAAATATACATGCTATGGTATAACAAGTTTTTTTTTTTTTTTTAAATGTACCTGAAGCAAAAGTTCAACACACTCAATTGATTTCGCATGGATAGCCATCACCAAAGGAGGTACATGATCATGGAAAATTACATTTGGCTGCAAAAGAGTAATCAAAAAACAATTAATTCCCAAACTCATCAGACCAATATGTGAGTTTAGTAGGCTTCTTTCTCTCCTAATATGAAATCTTTCACTTGACATAATTTTTATTTTATCAAAAGGCTATACATATGGTAACTGACTATCTGTGATTACAACAAGCCAATTGTCAAAGCCATAGTAATTAAACTAAAATAAAATGTCGACTAATACATAAAAGTTTATGTTGAAACCTCAAAAAATAAAAATCAAGGTAGAGTACACTTTGATTACAACAAGCCAATTGTCAAAGCCATAGTACTTAAACCAAAAGAAAGAAAAATGACAGAACTAGTGCATAGAAGCTTATATCAAAACCTTGAAAAAGCAAAAATCAAGGTAAAAGTTAGTGCACACTCAGAAAGATATTTTTTTTTTTTTAAGTTATAAAGTCCAACCAAATTTAACATGAACATCTCAAACAAGTTATGGATTAATAGCATATGCTACTTATTTAATACATAGGAAATATTATTTCCAATAGTGGTTATCCAATCCTAATTTAATACTGACATCAACTTTTTCATGATATTTTTACTATAACTTCCAAAATTTAGAAGCTAACAAATATCCTCAAAGATTGTCAAGGTTAAGACAAGAGTTATATGCTAGGTTTTACATAATATTTTTCCAATCCATCCTTTTTTGGAGTCCCACCAACAACACGCAGGTTATAATTAATAGTTCTTCCAAATTAAAAAACAACTTGCTCACGTCAGCATGGTTTTCTAACAAAATTCTGACAGAATCTTTCTTGCCATGAGCTGCTGCATTATGTAATGGTGTGCCATGATTAGAAATCGCGTCCACGCTGGCACCTTTTGAAATCAGAAGACGTAAAATTCTCTTAATCCCTGCAACCATGTAACTATATAAGTGATAATAAAGCATAAACAAACCAAAAGCCATATGTAGAAACAAGGAGAATAGTCAGAATACAATCAATGAGATTTCATACTAGGCCGAATGATAAATAGTGACAAGAATTACCCTATGCACCATCTCTCTGATTATAGCTTAATCTGAAAAATAAAGTTCCTCCTTCTCCCTCACATGCTTTCAATACTCTCGACTGACCATCCTGCATCCTTATTAATCCATCTATTCAATCTATTTATCTTCCAATTATTTATTTATTACTTCAAATTTTTTCTTCACTGCCATTAATATTACAGTCAGTTTCCATCACCAGAGGAAACCATTTCATTAAATTTGTAGACACTTGTTATGCAACATAGTACTTGATTTGTTGAAGGTATTATCCTTATTTCATAATTTTAGGCAGCACCTTGTAATTATTTAACATTGAAGAAGCTCCGCAAAAAGCAATTTATAATGAGGCAGTTGAAATTTTGTAAATTCCCTTAACATGTTAATTATTCATGTAGCATTAGAATTTTTTTTTTTTTTTTCCTTTTTTGACAATTCAATATTTACAATGGGGAGGGGGAGGGGGGATTTGAACCCTTGGTGTCTTTGTTAGAAACATGAGGTACCAATTGAGCTACTAGGTTCTTGGCCATTAGAAAGAAATTTCTGCATTAGAGATCCCATCATTTGAACAAATCAAAACACTTATATTGACAATTTAAGGGAGCAAAAAAAATTTCACTTGGCAACCATAATGGCAGAGCCACAATAACTACAATCGCTTATATACATTGACATGGAAGATCTAGGTCCCCAGGAAAATCAATAACCAAATGCAAATGCATTAAATAGAAAGATAGCGAAGCATATCCAGTTTCTAGTTAAACTTCTGTCCCAAACCTATAATCCTTCCAGCCATGTTATTATATGTAAACTAATAGTTTTTGAATTCTTTTTTTTATACTCATGCAAATTAACAAATAAACATACTAAAGAGTTGTGGATATAATTTTTTTTTTTATTGGTAAGTTACACACACACACACTCAGCGGATTGTGAATCCATGATTGCAACCTCCACCCATTCTTACGTGATAAATGTCATTTGAGCTAAAGCTCATTACATATGATCAACATTCAACAAGCATCCAAATTAATTTTTCTATTATAGCCAAGCAAAACAGAAATGTATAAATTCTAATATTCATTAACTGAATGACATCTGGATCCAAAACTGAACAAGGGAAAATTTTTTAAGGGTGAAGGAGACCAGTTTTCCTTTTTGCAAAGAGATATAGCTAACCTGTACGTGCAGCATAATGCAGAGAAGTCTCCCCATTTTCATTCGCTGCATTAGGATCCGCAGCGTTCTCAAGAAGATAAGCAGCAGTGTGATAATAGTGTCCTACAATTGCATGGTGTAAAGGAGTTTGACCTGTAAAGAGCACATTGCCATAATGCATCTTTCACTATACCATCCACAGCATATTTAGGTGAGAAAAAAATGCCAAGCTCCGCATTACTTATCAACAGAACTAAATGAGAGGTCTCAGGAATTTTAGCAATAATTGCAACCAACAATGAACACAGCAATCAGATGCATCACAAGAAAGGTGAACATTGTTAATAATTTAAGGGGTATTTGCACAATCCAGCTGTGTTTCCCACACACACCATTTATAAGCTTTAAAATGCCTGTACATAAAACAACGAACAGATAATGACATATCATTTAAACTAAAACTGTCAAAGCAAAATTACCTTAATTAATTACAGGCCTTGGGGGTAACAAAACACCCCATTTTCATAAGACAAACACAAATAAGAACAAAATCAGACTCTTAGGTATGAAGATACTACAATTCGACCATTAATGAAAGCATGTAGCAAGAACAAAATCACAGTGTGCAAGAGCAGAATGTTGGGGCAGATAATATGACCTTAAACTAAACCAAAAGGTAGCAGAACCCTAATACATATAGACCAATCACTTAGGCACTCCCCCAGCTTTATGTACCCCTAGGCAGACTAAGGGGCTTGCACCAAATACCAATTGAATTAAAGTAAGGACTACACGAAACCTGTTTTTCACACACTTCTTGTATTCTTTTTTTTTTTTCATCTTAAATCACCTCAACATCAAAGTAATTAAGATCCCATTAATATGTGTGTGCGTGTGTGTTGTTTTCATCCTGAAAAAACTTTCATAGCTTTAAAAACTCCAATGATCTCTTTGTTTGCATTGCATTCAAATGAATTAGCAGAATAGGGGCAGTGAGAATGGTAATACCCCGCCCATCTTTCATATTGACATCATGAACTTTGACTTGCTCCATAAAATACTTGGACACATGGGTCTTTCCTGTAGCAGCTGCGTAATGGAAAAGGGTTCGACCCTCCGAGTCCGGAATACACACGGCCATTTTCAACAACCCTTTATCCAATCCTGCTAGAACATGCCAAGGAAATAAATGAAGCAAGAACATAATAATAATAATAATAATAGTAAAGGGAACTGTAAAATAACAAGTCTCTTGTAAGAAATGAAGGTTGGAAAGCAACACAAAGATCATTAAACTGTGAAAAGGAAGTAAGAAGCGTGTTTAGAGGGAGAATTGAAAGAAAAGAAACATGAAAAGATTATTATTATACTCATGAGGGGTGCGAGATTTCCAGAGCTAGCGGCATAAACAACAGCACTAATCACAGGATCAAGTTCACGATGGCCTGGAACTGCATAACAAACACACCAACATATATATATAAGATAACTACTACTGCTGCTACATTGTTTCATAGCGCAAGTACACAAATAATAATAATAGACAAAAAAAAAAATTTTAAAATGAATAAACTGCAGAGTCCAGATTTATATAAAAGATACAGTAAATAGTAAATATATATCCATTAATTAATTAAAAGAGAGAGAGAGAGAGAAGAAATCAAACGGGGAGTGAATGTAAACATAACTAAACATGTGACATAAAAATATATAATAAAAAATGAAAAATAAAAAAGTGGGAGAGAGACACCATGGAACGCCATTGGAGGAGGATGAGCGGGAGGAGAGGAGAAGAGAGAGATATGCAATCCAAGGCAAGGCAGGGAGAAAGAGCGAGTTTGTTTTATTTATTAAAATGATACGATACGATACGATACGACAGTGATATGATTTTTGAAATGAAATGACTGTACAAAATTGAAAGGACAAAATGATGAGCAGCGCGCCAAAGAAGTAAGTAGTGTAGTACAGAAACTGAAAAGGCATGTTAGTGCTAGTTTTGGTTTTGATGTGAGTGTTGGCAGTGAGTTCAAATCACCTGTCTTACTTATTTTTTGCGCTATTCAATATTGGGTCTGGTTAATGTGTTTAGGGCACACGTTAAACTTTTTATTTTTAATATTTAACAAATGAAAAGATGTTATATTTATAATATTTTTATAATATTTTTACAACAAATTATAAGTGAGTATATATTTATAATATTTTTATTAAATTAGTAAGTGATTTTAATTTAAATTTACACTAATATTAAAATTATTTTTTTGCCCCAACAATAATAACCAATAACAACAATAACAATCAGTAACAACATATCATTTTTTATATTTTATTAATAAAAATTTACCACATGTTCATCTAATTAATTAAATACTATTATTATTGAATTATTAATACTACCGTTATTAATTAATAATAATATTTAAATAATTAGTTAAATATATAATAAATTTTTATCCCATGCATTTCTATTTTCTTTTCCTTTTTTTTTTTTGGTTTGTACAGTGTTCCTACACGCTTTCGTCCAAAAATTCATTATATAGTAGAGTATTTAGAGATGTATCTTCAATTTCGGAATAAAGTGCCACCTAAAAAAAGTAAGATAGAAAAATTCATTATTATTGTCGGGGTAAATTGTTGGGCAAGAAAATTTTTTCAAAGTGCAAGTTCTGGAGTTCAATTAGGAAACTTTTAGTCTACATAATTATACATCAGTTTGTCTATTATACACATCTTTCAATTAAATAATAAATTTTAAATTTTCCTAACTGCCTCTATATATTACGCGCGTCTCTCTCTCTACCATTTCTGTCCGTTGCTCTCTCTCTCTCCTCCAACTCCCCTGAAAAAAACTCTCATCTCCCTCTCCCATTAACTCTCTCTCTCTGTCTCTTCATCTTCAATTTCGGATTTGATTTGCCAGTTGCTAGTTGGCAGCTGCCCTGCCACCTATTTCTATTTTTAGGCCTGCCATCTCGCGTTCCCACTCTCCCATGCATTTCTATTTTCTTTTCCTTTTTTTTTTTTTGGTTTGTACAGTGTTCCTACACGCTTTCGTCCAAAAATTCATTATTATTGTCGGGGTAAATTGTTGGGCAAGAAAATTTTTTCAAAGTGCAAGTTCTGGAGTTCAATTAGGAAACTTTTAGTCAAACATAAGACAGTTATTTTGAGATTGTGTGTCCAACCACTCCACCCAACTTCACTTAATTTTTCATACATATTTATGCTATTTCATTTTATTTTTCCTTTAATTTGTTTGACTTTTTGTGATTTTTTAAAATGTTTTTTTTAGTCATCTTGGTATGTTTGAATATCGTTTATTATTAAAAAAATAAAAATTAAAAACACTATAAAAAATTAATTTTTAAATGTGTGAATAATACTGTGAGACCTAATTTTAAAGTTAATTTTACTAAAAAAAATGTTTATAAGTCCCGTAAACAATGCACGAGACCTATTGTATAAACGCAAACGCATAACGCATTTTTAAAAACGCATTCCAAACCCATCATAAGTGATATTTGCATGCAGTTTTGTTAATCTCATTTACCATTTAGATATAAGTATATAAATAGGTAAACTATATATAATTTGCAGATGGGTTTATTTGATCATGTTGCTTGGCCCTATAATTTGTTTATTTACTGGAAAGCTTCAACGCGGCTACAAGGGTGCCGCACAGGCATCCAACGCGGGGTGTGGTGGCTAACACTGCTGCTCATGTGTCGGTGCTGCGTCGAAATTTTTTTTTTCCGTTTCCGGACTCATATTGATTCGTTCCGATTCAGGTTGAATCGACCAACCGAAACCGACCGATTCAAATCGATACTAGCTAATTCAGATTGATACCCGCTTTGAATCAGGCCAATTCAGACAGTCTCTCTGCTCTTCGTCTCCCCTCTCTGCTCTCCATCTCTCCTCTCTCACAGTCTCTCTCCTTAAATCTTATAACATTGTTATTATTATTATTATTATTATAAATCTTATAACATTGTTATTTTTCTAATTCACAATTATTAGTTACTTTTGAAATTATAGGATTTTATTTGTTGAACCCCTAAATTATAGGGTTTAAAAATGTATTTTCCCCCTCAAAAGTTAATATAGTATTGCTCTTAAATTTGGTATATATTTATATAATGTGAAAAAAATATACTTAGCAATATATAAAATATGTAAATAAAAATATTTTTAATAATTTTTTAATCGGCGCACCCGCAACTTACTTTTTCAAAAATTGCCGAATCCTGCACCCACACCTGAATCCGGAAACGCACCCGTGCTTCGTAGTTTATTTGTCTTACTGTGAATTTTCCATCCAGAAAGTTTTTTCTTTTAGGGTGATTTTATTATTTTAACACACATTAAGTGATGTAAGCATATAATTTCAGCATCTATGTTAGAATTATGGACAAACCATTCACATATCAGCTAACTATACAAATTTTGCTCCATATAATTAAGTAGTATCACTTTTCTACTTTCACATCGAATTTGTTGGATTCCATCTTTCTTTCTTTTTGAGGAACCGTTGGATTCTATCTTAGCCAACATAAAATGCCTCTGTTATTAAAATTCTCAAATTGTTTGTATATTACTCCATATAATTAAGTAGTTATCACTTTTCTACTTTCTCATCGAATTTGTTGGATTCCATCTTTTTTTTTTTTTTTTGAGGAACCGTTGGATTCTATCTTAGCCAACATAAAATGCCTCTGTTATTAAAATTCTCAAATTGTTTGTATATTACTATCTTGTAAGTTTGTAACAATAAACTAAGTGAAAGTGTTAAAAGACTGAAAACCAGAGAAGAAAGAACAGAGAAGAGAAAAGGCTAATGGAAATTAAGAGAAAGAGAGAAAATCTTCTGGAAATTTCTGTGATTTCTATATTGAAACTGATTGAATAAATACACTCTACAAAGCTTTACCAATTTATACTAACCGAATGACCTAAACTAATTTCCCAAATTATGCGCTAAAACAGTTACAGGAAGATTACATCAAATACAGCACGTGTGAACATAAATATCAAAAACTATCTAAGCTACAAGTCACTTAACTCTTTTGACTAAACTACAAACCAATCACTTCCCCATGTCGTTTTTCACTTCACAATTGCTCTGTTTCACTTTGCTGGCATTAACTGTTGCATCAGTGACCTTGCCTTTAATATCTTTACAAGTGTGAAACGAAAATTTCTCATAAATTGCTTTATACTAATTGAGGCTAACAATACTCCTAATCCTAAAACTTCATATCTTGTGAATTGGTAAATTTTTCAAATTTTTCTATGTTGTCTTATTTTTTAACCGTGCTTATTATATAGGAAATGGATGGCTCAATTATTGAACAAAAATATAAGCTTGAAAAAACAATTGGCCGTGGTGCCTTTGGTAAGGTGAAAATTGCAACAGACATCCAGACTCGATGTATATTTGCTGTAAAGAACCTTGTCAGGGAGACGATGAAGAAAAAGAAAATGGAAGAAAATGCTTTTCTTTCAAATAACTTAGTTTATAATCTGGGATGTTGTATTGAATCACAATCATATTCACAATGCTTTTCCTCAATGATTTCAACTGATAAGAAAATTAATGGATTTAGAGAGTATTTCTAAAATTTGAGAAGCAAACATTTTATCCTTATTCCGAGGAAACTAATTAAAGGTTTTCTAACTTTGGTGCTCTGTGCTTATGGTTCCATTAATCTTGCCTATAGATATAAAATGTTTGCTTATTTATTACTTTAAACCTGAATTTTTTTATTTTATTTTTATTATTTTCTTATTAATTGAAAGAGAGATGAGTAGGCTGTCGTTTGATCATTTTAGGAGCGGTTGTACTTTGTTCTGTTGCCCAAAGGTTGGTTGCGGTGTAGGTCACCCATGCTGTGCCTGTGTCAGTGTCTGTTGTGCTTCTAGTCATACCATCCTACTTTGTACTATGAAATTAATAATTCATAAGGATCTTTTGAAATTGAAAAGAAAACTTGTTAAGATGGTCTTTAACTCCAAGAATAGTGGGAAATGGTCTTTTCCATTTATTTGTATTTTGTCGAAGTGAGACATATTCCGCTGCTGTGGCGAAATTCAAAATATCAAACACCCCTTCCTCTTCCACTGTTAATTCTTGAATTATGATATTTATATGGAATTACATAACTCATTGAAATTATGATACAACAATGTAAGAGAATACAATTATACAAAACAATTATAAGTTATAACAATGTAAATGCTTTACATATCATGAAAGAACTTATAGGTTTTGATATCTTGTATGATAAACTTGACTGCACCAATGCAACCCAACACTGCAACAACTGAGAACCAGGTAGCTATTGCAAAATTAAGAAGCTGCATTGAAAGGCGATATTTGGCGTCCTTGGGCATTCTTCCCACTTTCAAATATGCCACAGAAGGGAAGACAAAATCCAGTGGAGTGAACCCAATTGCGCCACAGATGGACACAAAGTCCCCAAAAAAGGGCATGGCCGCAGCAATAAGAGTAATAAGAGCCATGTAAATGGAAGTGAAAATAAGTCGGACAAGGTATTTTCTCAGGGGGAAACGGCCAGTAGCTTTGCTGGACAGCATTTTTTCCTCAAAGTAGGCATATGTTGGCCTGCAATATATCTAAAAGGAAAAATTCGATTAAAAGAGGCTCTGAATTCATAATCGTTTAAAAACAAGACTAATGCAGAACCAAGAGAGGATGTAACCATAAAAATGTGGGAAGATGCCAGTATAAAAACATGACATTGCAAGAATTTCGCTTGACATAGACATAGACAAAAAGAAGTTTGAAATTCAAATTATGATGGAATGGTGATGCATCACTTAAGAAAAGACCATTAAAGAATAAATGAGAGAGTACAAGAAGTCATGATTGAGAAAGTTTGTGTTCTGTTGACTGCTCACTTTTTTCAAGACTGCATTTATTAGAATGATCATATGGCTGTTCTCCACTTTTCTATTTTTGAAATTTGATCTGTACTTCACAAACTGTTGATTTCTAGGGTGTAAAATCAAAGAATATTTGGTTATTAAATTTCTCTTTTTTAGGGATTTATTTATAGATACTTAATACTGAGAAAGGTTTGTCACATTGCATTGGTGTTAATGAAGTTTTCAGATGTTTGCATCTAGTGTATTCTGAAATCTATACCAAGCCCTTCTTTTCGTTTTATAGCTAAACTTAAATTATAATTCTGTCCTGAGAATAAAGATAGTAAAAGAAAAAAATAACGAAGAATAAAAAAGAGAGCAAGAAACAAAGACTTATCATGTAAACCTATAATGGCCAAGTGTGTTAGATTAAATGCAACTCTTTATTTATAAAACCTTAAAAGAGTACCTGATAGCATCCAGATATTTGTATCACAGCAAAGAGATTCGCCATAACAATTGTCCATTCAGGAACGCTTAGAGAAGATAATATGTAAGGCTGAACTTCTGATCCAAAAGCCCAGTATCCACAGGAGGCCAGTTGCCAGTAACTCAGGATAATGACACTGTATGCTGCTGATACACCCTTGTACATATTCTTCCTTGCAGGTTCTCTCATGGTATTCTGGAAAACAAATGGTTGTTTATAGTCACCATATTGATTGTTAAGAATATGCATTGTTCACAAAATATTATCCCTTAGTTCATCTACCAGTACACAAAAGCCAAACAAAAATAAAAATTGACTTTTAGTAGATGGAAAAAAAAAAATCAACATACAAATAAGAATGAAAACCCCTGAATTTATAAATATTTTTTATGACATGTTACCTGTATTTCAGGAAGCATTGCATCTCCAAAAGAAAACGCAATTATCCCAAGAGCATTAAAGGCTCCAAAGGTCTTACGAGAGGAGCTTCCTTGCAAACTGTAACTTATTGAGTTTCTGTCAGTCTTCTTACCTAGAAGGACATGAAGTCAAATAAAGCCAGAGATGAAGCTATGAAGAGACTAAATTTTATGGAAAATACTGGTTCAGGCAATAAAGCTATGATGCAGCAGGCAAAGGAAAACATGACAAACCCACCGTCATAAATTGTCACACCAATGGTTGTAGCTGCAAATCCAATCGTGCTGAAAGTGCACAATGCATTTACCCATCTCAATGAGTGGATATCAGGAAGCTGAGAGAGAACAAGTTCAAAGGCTCCAAAGAACATAATGAAATGCTGCAAGGTTAAGGAACCATCCTCACGAAAGTATTTGTAAACTGCCTGTGTACACCCCCCCGCCCCCCCCCAAAAAAAAAAAAATGAAAGAAATAAACAATAAGAAATAAGGGGGAACGCATATCATGATAATCTTTCATTTTTAAGACTACCTAACCTTAAGGCTGCTCCCAGCAGCAATTTGAATGGCAATGTTATTGCCCAAAGAAGCCACCTGCTGAAAAAGTGCAATAGACCAATAACCCCAGAATCCTTCAAGAATCAGGAAAAAAATTCCAGTCAAATAAGCAGAAATACATATGGTGAGAAAGCAATACAAGTTAAAACAGTTAAAAGATCCAACTTAAAACACAGGTTCGGATCTGTATGTAAGCACTGTAGTTGGAAAAACAAGTGCATCACATGTAACTAAGGAAAATAATTGCCATAATTTAAAACAAATGACCAGAAGAGCTATAGCTCATCTAGTGAGAAATGGTAGGCATCAAGTTCAAACAAGTCGTGCCTTACGTTTCAGCCAGGGAATAGGATTTGGAATCAAGTGGTAATGTTTTAATGCTCAGAAATGTTTACAATAAAGCTTTAATACAAAAGTTCTATATAGAAGAATTAGAAGGACAAAGGAGTATGCAATTTTCATCAGGAGTAACTTCATCTTCACCCTATAGACATATACATGTCCATGGCAATGGACTTGAATTGCAAACATTGTACAAGTAGCCACTAGAAGATAATTAATAATAGTTTCGCAGATATTGTGGCAATAGCAGGCATCTAACAATCAAAGACAAGAAAATTTTATAGCTACAATAGCAGACATCTAACAAGCAAGTACAAGTATGATAAGCTCAAACAAGTCAGTTATGCCATTCTAAATAATTACGGCTGAAATGGGGAAAGTTAAATCTGAATTCCTTCTGTTTTCTAGATTTCTCAATTCTTGGATATCTTATCTGAGTTCTTCTAATTAGTCGACAAATTTAAGTAGTGGTCTATCATAAACATAAAGCTGACCTTGAAACAATTTTAAGTTTTTATCTCTTCTTTATAATACTCTTCTTGTTGATGTCACTCATTCACACTCACGGTTGTTTCTTTTCATATATTAATATTAATATTAAAAACTGGAATTGAAATTAGAAAATACCAACCAAAGATGCTCCCAGCAAGTTCTCTATATGTAATGTGCTTCTTTCCATTCCATTTCCATAATGACGCAATCAGAAGGCTAGAATACCAAGTTGCCAATGTTCCGCTCACTAAACTAGTCACACCTGGAGTGGACACAGGGAGTTGCAACTTAATTGTAACAACATATCCACTATACAATATATATATATATATATATATATATATTTTGGTATAGGTAAAAGCTAAAACAGATTTCATAAAAAGATAAAATCATCAAAAAAAAAAAAGAGTAAAAGATAAAATAGAGAGTATTAACCAAATAATTAAAATTAGACCAGAGAACTAAAATTAGTAGTATAATTTAAAGCATTAATATAGACAAATTTAACCAAAAAAAAAATATTCATACATATTAACCCGAATTAAGTTAGATGTATGGAGTATGATTTTCATTGTAAGGCCTAGCTAGGAATTAATAGGATAGATAGCAAAATTATCATTATCATCGACATCAACAATATTCTTGTTATAGTATAATATTTTGCTAATAGAAGCTGAATAGTGTCATCTCGTAGATTAGAATAGTTCTCCTATGTCATCAAAAAAAAAAAATACTCTTATGATATATATTGTCGGTCCCACACCGTTGTGATCATGAAACAAATTAATGATTTCTGTTATATGGAGATGGATGAATAATGAATATACCACACACTTGGTTGTAATTAATTATATTATATGGGACTCTGTGTATTTAAAATTATTTTGCATGTTTATTCAATTGTTGCCAAAAAAAACGAAAGAAAAAGGAAAAAAGAGCTGTTAAGCGAAGCAAAGAGAAGAGTTCACAGACCAAGAGGCCAACCGAGAGAAGCAAGAGCGAAGGGCAAAGGAGCGTAAGCAGCTGGAGTGGCAATTGTTGTGGCCACATGGAAAGCCGCGTGCTTCCACGTCCCTCTTCCTTCTTCTTCTTCTTCATGCTTCTCTGCTGCTGCTGCTGCTGCTGCTGGCGTGCTCTGAATAATGTCTGAATGCATTTTGCGCCAATTGTCAGCTACTTGAATCGTTGAAGTTGAATATAAAGCAGTTTTACTTTTAGTTATAGGTTCTTTCAAGTGCCTCCGCCACCACAAATATTTCTTTAATTATAACTTGTAATTTTTTAAAAAATTTTTATTATTTTATAAAAAATTAAATAAATATATAATGGGTTGTAATTGATGAAATATAAAAGAAAATATAAAAAATAATATAAAAGATTTGTCCTCATGCTTTGTACTCTTTCAATCTTTCCTTGTATTTTAATTTTGAAAAGCTTTATTTACACCCTCAAATTGTTATTACACAATGAAAAAAAAAGGTTTAACACACATCATCACTCCCTCACAAATTTAATTACAAATTAATAATAATAAAAATCAAATCTTCAGAAAATCAAAACCCAGCCCTCCGTAACCGACCGTATAGAAAATGAAAATGCCCTCATAAAAACTATATAAAATTTGGCACTAACTCTAAGTTCATTAATAGTTGTTGCTTGTTTATCAAAAAAAAAAAATCAATAGTCGTTAGTGTGTTAGTGTGAACTTCAAGCACTTTTGGGCCTCCCCAAAAAAAAAGAAGTCACTACGAAACAAAGCAGACGAGTAGATGTTTGACTAAACTATCCCAGAAATGTCAAAGTGTGGAATTCAAGGCTAGCCTTCAACCAAGCAAGCACTATAAAGTGACTATGACCCCAAAAAATCACACTATGATTCAACCTGTTAAACAGGTCACGTTGAGCGGATCTAATTGGGAATCTGGTTAGGAACACTGTACACATCAAAGGATCAAACTAAAACAGATTATAATTAAAATCTAAAATTACATAGCCTTAGAGTATCCATTAATAAATTTTTTTAAGAATTTTTTTATTATAGAAAATGATAGTTTATTTTTTTAAATTATCATAAAATGTTTTTTAATGATTGATTTGTACTTGTTAATTGGACCTAATTTTTATGTGTATAATTTAATATATAATTTTTTTTCATATATTCTATATTTATATATTTTAGCACGTAACTCATGTTATGCATGAAAACATTCAACAATAGTAATAGTGACAAATGAATTGGTCATCTCAATTTTCACACTAAGCATTATGAATGGGATGAAAACAAACAAACAAGCAAATCCAATCAAATTTATAAATTCTTAGGAACTGTTTAGAATCTTGTAATTCAAATTGACTTTTGAAACCAACAATACTCATACTAAAGCAATTAACAGCATTAACCAAATAGTAAAACATTTTTTTTTTTTTTGAGAAGAGGATTAGTAAAACTAAATAGTAAATAGTCCCTTCTTGTAGATGGTCCAAAGTTTTTATAAGGCCTTTTTTCCAAAAAAAAAAAAAAAAAGGTCTCCTATGAACGTTGTACTATACCGTCAATGAGAGAGAAATGGTGGCCTTAGAGGTGTCTAAATCATGTTTCAAGATTAAGGGTAGATTAATAATGAAAAGATGCTGTCCCAAGCTTAAAGCATCGATCCATTCCATCCCCTTCCTTCGCTTTGTCTCATTAGGAACAATCTTTTGGTATAAAATGAAAGGAAATGTTAACAGATGCATTTTGGGTAATGTTTAATAATTCATTTAAATAAAGTTTTTTTGAAAAATAATTAACATTTTGACAACTTTTTTCATTTCTCATAAAAGTGTTGTCAAAATTTTTTAAAAATAGATGATTAATTATTACCCTAAGGACACTCGTTAGCATGTCGTATGGAATTTAGTTTACTCACCAAGACAGATATCATTTTCCTTAAATAGACCGCACACAAATGAGAGAAAAAAAAAAAAAAAAAAAAACTAACATTTCTCCTCGCAGTTGTTGTATCAAGTCTTCACAAAGCCATCTACTGTATCTTCAACTACCACGCTAAGAACAATCATAAGAATCTCCTGATACAGAGGAATATTAGTATATTACACAGTGGCAAGGTTGGCATTGATAATATAGGTAGACCTCTACATTTTTATTTACAAGGAAAATTACAGCAATAAAGGGTTTAAAGAAAAAAAAAAAAAAAAAGAAGTGGAGTCTACTATACAAAACTTAAACTATTTTTGCTCGTTTGGAGTAATTTGAAAAGTCTCATTCACAGCATGTTAGGAGTAAACTGAAACTGAAACTGAAATTTTACCTTTTTCTTGGCCATTCAGCCAGCATAAGAAGTCCGAGACGAAAGCAACTTCATAGGGTGAATGGCAAAATTTGATCATTGGGGCGGAAAATTAATAAAATGGTAGTGTATGAGAATGTGAAGCAATGGAGAGTAGGCTTGTTATGAGAAATCCAATGGAGGAGGAGAGGGCGGTGTGAGTATTGAATTGGTGGACGTCGAGAGAGAAAACAGAGGAGACATGGGATGAGGGTACGGAATTGAGAGGAGGAGGCGAGGTTTCGCTTTTAAAGCCTTTATTCTCTGGACTCCTAAATTGTGGCAATGGTGTTAATACTTGTAGTAAAGGAAGCTAGAGAGCAAAGAATAGAGGAAACATTTAAGAGAGAGAAGAGCTTGAGACTACTGAGTCCACCAACAATAAAAGTGTGTTTGTGAGATGTTCTTACTTTGGTTAATAAGGTTTCCTCATTGTAGTTTTTTGGCTTCATGTTAGATGTTAATTTATCATTTACTTTGGCACAAAAATTAAAAAATTTAGATAGGACATATGACACAAAATTAGAGATTCAATTTATAATTTAATTGGATTTTCACTTAGTTTTGGTTGTATAATATGATTTTGTTTATATATTTTATTTTTATCTCCAAAATACTTGTTTTCTAATAACTCTATTATATTCTCGCATTTGCTCATCCATTTTATTACATTAATGCTGGATCCATTTCATCATAAATGAAAAAAATACCTCCAATTTGTCCTGCCCTCACTTTTTGCGAATATGCCTTGCCTCTAACTCTAAGCAGGGCTGAGTTAACCTTTGCCAAAACAACCTAAGGCCATATGGAAGAAAGTCCATTATTAACAGATAGAATATATTGTATCTTCTGTCTTATACGACATTTATTTTTTTTTAAATTACCCTCTCTTTGAATGTTGTGGATTCTAATAATGTGTTACACTCTATTTGTAGTAATTTAAGAGTAAAAATTTTCAATCTCCCAAATGCATGAAAGTTGAACAAACTATTTCTTTATCTATCTATCTATCAAAATTAGAATCGAGATTTATAGTTTCTTATGCAAATTCATTACTAAAATCTGCCGTTCATTATCAAACACTAAACAAATATTATTTAATTAATATGTAAATATAAGAAAATGCTAAATTCAAAGTTGTCAACTTAGTTACGAAAAATGCATTAAGTCGACATTGCCCTTAAAAGGAGACTGAACACTTCTAACCTTATCTTGTTGTTTTACTTATATTGTGGCATGTGCTTATGTGCCTCAACTTGAGTTGACATTTTAACATGTCTGAGTACAAATTGATTTTTTATTTTTTATTTTTTTATGGGTATAAAAAATCCTAATCGTACCTGTTTTTATTTTTAGGGATTAGACGAGAAATTGCACAAACCATTCCCCTAATAGCTCTTACAAACAGCGACGTCGTTTTTTTACTATAGTACTAACTATAAAGGCGACTTTTCCGTTTGTAGCATCGAAGGACTAGATTAGATGTAACAAATGCTTTCGGTCAATGGGCGTTATAAAAAAATTTAAAAAAAAAAGCCGATTTGATAAGGCGCCATTATACATGTTGCATCGATAAGAAACCGCCGTGATAAGAAATACTTGGTGACCACTTCAAGCGACAGCACCGTATATATAGAGCTCTTGTACACAACACAACACAACACAACACAACACAGCTCACTCTTTATTAATTGAAACCCATCCTAAACCCCAAAAAGAAACAGAAACAGAAACAGAAACGCACGCACAAATTCGTTAGGTTTTTTCTGCAAATTATTTGGATTTCTCAGTCTCTCTGTTTTAGCGAGCGCAATGGTTTACATAACCTCTTGGGACGAGTTCGTCGAGCGATCCGTACAGTTGTTCCGTGCCGATCCCGATTCTGTACGTTTTTCTTCCTTCCACCTTCTGTTTGTTTCCCAAGAAAATTGTAGGAAAACCTGATAAACAACAGTATTATTCTATTTTTAATGGATAAACATTGTTGCAACTCTGCAAAGTAAGCCAACGCTTGGATTTTATTTTTAAAACGAAATCATATAATTTAGGGTTTGACCGATATAGTTAATCTTTTTTTTTTTTTTTTTGGAAAATGAAAATTGGGGGATGTAGACGCGGTATGTGATGAAGTATCGGCACTGCGACGGTAAATTGGTTCTCAAGGTCACTGATAATCGAGAGGTTTGACTTCTTTCTTTTATTATTATTATTAATATTAATTTATTTATGTGTTATTTTAGATCAAATTCTTTGGAGTATCACTATTGTTTTAGCTGACTGTGATTCAAATAATATTTATGTGTTTGGTTTATTGAACCCGTATGAGTGACTAAAAAACATATTATTTCTTGCAACACTTATTTAGTTATGAGTGCTATGATTTTTAGATCAAAGATTGGAATTCTGTATGTGTTGAATCGAACGCTAGATTTTAGGTTCAATTATGGAATCTTATTGTATATTTAGGGTGTAAAGCAATTAGGGGTGCTTTGAGGGTTCAGTATGAGCATTGTCCAGAGCAACAAACAATGGGTGCTTCTTGTGTTTTTGAACTTCCTTTTTGAAGTAAAAAGGGTTAGACCAATAAAATATATCTAGAGTGAGGAATGGAGTTGAATTGGTGATTGATAATTGTCACTGTCTAGTCAGGAATCTCTTGAGTAGTGCTTTGCACTTGTTAGAGATTCAATACAGTTGGAGTTTAAGGCATGGAGATTGACTTGATAACTAAATGATTCATGCAACAGGAGGGACTTTCTTGAGATTCTCTTCTGATTAGAGAAGAGAGTACTCTCTTCCCCCACTTGAGTGGGAATGGAAGGCTTCAATGAATATATCATCTTTGGAATTTTAGAGCTAGTTATTACACTGGAATGTTACATTACTTTCATTTAATTCATGCAATATTTACTTATTAAAATAAAATGAGGCTAGTGTTCAATGGCATGATTTTATAGATCAGGTAGTTTAGAACCTTCAAGTCTTCCCTTTTCATCCAAGCATGTAAAAATAGTATCATAAGTTGGTTTAGATTTTAAATTCAATCCAATTAAGTGACGGAAGATAAACAGTATGATTGGTTTTCATTTGATCAGGGCAGCCTTAATTTCAAGATTGTTTTGTAAATACCTTGTAATGTGATCAATGCCAAAGAGTTGATGGGAAAAAGGATTATTGCTGCGATATGGTCATAATTGGTTTGTGTTGAGAAGGCTCAGCTGATTATCAGCTTGTACTACGGAGAATAACATGGTCTTTGTACAATCAACCTATAGAGTTAGCTTTATGGACAGTTAGTCTTTGTTATCTGAAGTTTTGTGCCCAATGGAATGTCAAACCTGAGTGATAGAATGGAAAAACAACCAAAAAACCGACCAGTTTCATTTTTTTTTTTATTGGTAAGTTATAGATGCATCAGTTGAATTTTGAACCCAAGATCTCACCCTCCAATTTGTTTCTACAAGGTGAGGAGGTGCCATTTGAGCTAGAGCTTACTAGTATGCTCAAGTGGTAAACCTTGAATTAGTCATTCTCAAAATATCGGAATCCTTAACTAAGCTAATGTTGAGACCTTTTAATGTGTTTCTCCCAAAAGAATGTGATGTATGTTTGGTGCTTCTTTGCTAGTGTCCAATTTCATGTTTGTCTGCTATAATTTTCTTATTTGTACCTTGCTTGACAGTCTTCATGTTTAATGGCGTCAAAATGCACAACTGTTTTTGCTTAGGAGCACAACTTTCTTAGAAATTTAGAAGAATGATTGGATGAGTATATGTCAAGAAAATGCCAAGAGCCTTGTAGCTCAACTGGCACCTTCGATTGAATTATTAAAAAGAATATATGTCAAGAAAACTCATGTAGATTTTAAATGAAAGTCATTTAAAATATAAATAAATCCATCTATCCAAATAAATAAATAAATAGGATGACATTAAAATGAGCTATCTTTTTTAAAGTATCACCTTTGTTATTGAATAACTAGTTTAGAAAGCTTATCAACTTGTGGACGCTTCATTTGGCACATCATACCCTCTGTGTCATATTATAATTTTTTAGAAATTGTTTGTGTCATACCCATGTCCGTGCTTCCTAGATCTATCATGTCTGGGTATTGATTTTTTTAAGCAGTATAACATCTTGATAGCTGTTTGGGAAGTGAGAGTTGATTTTGGGTTGGAATTTTGTCCAATATATAGGGTCCGTTTGGATAGAATTTATTGCTGAAAACTGAAAATATTATAGCAAAATAATTTTTAAATGTGTGAATAGCAGTGCGGGACCTATTTTTAATAAAAAATTGCTGAAAAAGTGCGTAAACAGTGTGTGCACAGTGCGCACAGTACACGCACTGTGCGCACTGTCCCCCTGCAGCAGAAACGAAAAAAAAAAAAAAAAAAAGCGGAAAACGCAAAAGCAAAACGCAGCCTGTAATAATCCAGATCCAAACGGGAAAATAGTGTTGGGAGGTTAGAGGACATATTTCTTTCTCTTTTCTTGATGAATCTTGATATCTGTCTAGGAATTGAAAATTGGTTGTGGCTGTGAATTTTGTCCAATATATATATATGTTGGGAGGTTTTCTGGGTTCTGAGGCGTCAGAAGAAAATAACCTATGCTTGCTTATGTTGTGAAGGCAAATTTTAAGCCACGAGCCTTGTAGCTTAACTAGCACCTTCTGGTCTTTCTAATGGAGATGTCCAAGATTCAAATTCCCCCACCCCCCATTTATCGAATTATCAAAAAAGAAAAAAATTATGTCATATGCATTATTTGAAGCATATGCATCATAAACCTGGATTTAGTCGACTTAGTGCTAGATATTGGATTTGGAATGTTTTTGCACACGTGATGTAGTCCTGGATTTGAGGAGAACCTGCGTTTCACTCATGTTGTTGAACATTCCTGTTATCAGAAATTATCTTTTTATCTAGTAGCCAGTTACTCATACGATGGGTTCTTTTGTTTTTTCACCAGTGTCTCAAGTTTAAGACAGACCAGGCACAGGATGCTAAGAAGATGGAGAAGCTTAACAACATATTCTTCACTTTGATGGCTCGGGGTCCTGAAGGTATTATCTTCTTCTTCTTCTTCCTTTTGCAATAATTCTGATGGTATAATCTTATTCTAAGCTTCTTTATGAAATTTATGGTGCATTGGAGCATTTCGTGGAAGTAAAAGTTGAACACAAAAAATTTAGAAATGGAATTACAAAATAGATGTCTCACTGTGCGTTATCAAAACATTAACCAGTATATGTTTTATGACATTTAAATCTTTCCCTAATATTTTTTTGTAATAATTAAGTCAAAGTAGATAAACTGGTTTCAAATGCTCTGCAAAGTGCAATTGTTTACACATACAATTTCTCCCATGAGATGCTGATGCACATGCTTGTAAAGTTCCATAATGTTCTGGAACAGTACAAACAGTTGAAGCAACATCTGTTATTTTAAAACTGCAAACTAGTGCTCGTATGGACGGCATTTTGAACGTGTTATTATGGCTCCCTCAGTATATCATTGATTTTGATTATGATTTGTGGTCTCAAATTGTACTAACTAAAACCTGTTTTGCTTTCTCATTGTGCAGCGGATGTAGCAGAAGTTACTGGGAAGGAACAAACAGATGCACAGCCAACCAAGAAGGGAAGGGGAAGAAAACAATAAATTTGTTTGCTACTAGACATATAGGTTTTGGACAAATTTTAGATGATATCATGGATGATATACAAAATCTACTGTCCTAAAAATTTTTTAAGCCATGGTAAATTTGAAATTTTCTTGGGGGATTTTATACATGCTTCTCTCCCGTAATGATTGTTTGATCTTATAAGATTGTTGATACTTTTCACTTTGCGTATTTGGGTTCCATATTTGGGTTCTTGTGTAGTCATTTAATTTTTTGTTTTAAGCTTTCTGAACCAATTGCCAGAATGCCAGGGTTATGGTTCGCATCAAATCACTACCACTTGCCACAATGTCTAACATCTCTTCCAATTGTTCTATTATCTTTTACTATGATTTATGCTTCTTCAATATGGTAATTTCAACATAAATAAAATGCGCAGTCTCTTTAAGCGTTCATTAATTAAGATATTTTTTATAATAAATGTTTTCCAGTTTCCCATTATTCAATATGTGGTGTACAAAATATCTTATCAATATCAAAAAATCCAAAACTAAATTGGCATGGCTAATGGATAAGATGTTTTAGATGGCCTGGCATTGGCAACTTGAACAGAACAAGGTAGGGTATCCCTCTCACGTGTCAGTCTCTTGTGCTCCACTAGTTGTAAGAGGTACGTAATCTTGGTGCTGCCATTATTGGCAATAATGGGTTACGGAAAAAATTAGATGTATATGCAATGCAAGTGTTTGTTTATGTAGTTCTCTGACCAACGCACACTTATTGAGATTTTGCTGTCCATAGTTGTAAAAGGTCTCGAACTCTGATGGAATCGATTTTGAGAGATTGGTAAAAGATTCCCTTGTAGACTTTTAAAGGCATTTAGGGGCCTTATGAAATTTTGAGCAACAATTTTTAATTTTTACATAATATTATACATATTTTTATATATTTTTATATTCTACATGAATTTTTAAAAAATACAAATAACGTTAGTAAAACTATATTACTAAACGGATCTTAATTTCTAGTTTATTGCTCTACATGGATAAAAAAGACCTGGCCTGAAACATGAAATTTGCTTGGTCGAAGAACAGATCCTGTCGTTGGAGAACGATTCTTGGTCTTGCAAATGGGATTGTTTTTAAAACCAATGACATGCCAGGCATAAAGTGTACACTGGGGTGTTACCTGATAATTTCACTTCCTAGTGCTAGTGCATTTTAATGTGTTTGATAGCGTGCATTTTAGGTAGGTAAGAAAAAGTGGAAACATGGCCAGAATGACTGAAAGTTTTGTATATGGGCTTACGCGTCAGCTATCCACATGATATGGATGATGAGGCAATGCTTACCTGCTATAATTCTGCCATTAAGAATAGAGATAGAAAATAATTATAATTATTGAAAAAACAAGGGCATCTTTATAGTAATCGGGCAAAGTGGAAGGAAAGATTATAAAGAAATAATGTTGGGTTAAAACTTGAAAAAAATCAGAACCATATTTGGACCAGCATATGGGATAACTCCCAATTTGGTACACTAACATATATTCCTCTTGTTTCCTCAAAAAAAAAAAAAAAAAAAAAAACATATATTCCTCTTGTATGGCGTGTAGCCATTTTTAGATTGAACATAAAGTCATTGAATCCCGCAAAATCCATGACTGCTAGAAAAAGCACTAGATTCTGGTGGGAGATGAGACAATTTTTTTATTTAATGTAAAAATCTCAAAGATTTCAGGGCAAGTCTGTGTGAGTGTGAGCAGAGTGTAGATAAAGATAAAGGACCCAAAACCAAACGTAAACATGTTTTACTACCATTGTTGTAGTCCTAAATAATCATGGGGTACCTCAAAAGCATGATATACATGTCTAAACAGATCCCGAAGCAGTTACTTTTGCTTTTCTTTTGCTTTATCAGGCCATTAAAAAGCAAAGTGTTAATTCCATGTGCCATAAAAAGCTTGTGAATTGAATTCTACTCCCTTTTTATTTTTCGCTAAGAAAGATAATTGAAAAAGTGAAAACAAAAAGCTCAAGGAAAAATATTCTTCAAACGAAAAAGATAAAAAGAGAGCAGGAGATGGAGAGAATGTTTTATAGTGGGCAAACGAGAGCTAGGACAAAGTGAATTGTCTTCTTTATGAATGAGCAGTACGTTCCGAGGCATGGGTGGGGTAACCAGGTCCAGGGAGCTCCCTAACTATCTTGGCATCAAGCAGCTAGCTGCACCATATTCTCTTTGAAGTTTAGGAGCTAGAGTTTGATTTTTTGATTCCCTTTGCCTTTGCAGACACTCGTCTATATACCACTATTGACTAAGGACATGTGGGCTGGAGGGTTTAATTTAATTACTTATTAATTCCTTAATCCGCCAAAGAAGGGTAAAAATCAGGGCAAAAAAGTGAAAAACAAAGCTCAACTATACTCTTTTGGAGATTCCTGAAGGAAAATAATAAATAAATTAAAAAAAGGAATACAAAGAGAAGGAAATATATGATTGATTTTAAAAAAAGAAAAAGAAAAGAGAGCATTGGTTTTAAAATTAAAAGAAAAGAATGAACAGAATATGCCACCCCATCCATCCCTATGCTATGGAGGTAGCTGGCTCGCTTCAACATAACGTTAGACAATCCAATATGTCCCTGCTCCTCAAAAAATATATATTTCTGATCATCTTAAATCAAATGTGCAGACATATATAGCCTTTTTAAAAACAAAAGAAGGAATAAATAAAGCTGCCATGTCAATGTGTGTAGTGAAGAATTCTTTTTATTTTAGAATAAGGATATATGTGTGGTTATAACCTGCGCTGGAAAAAAAGAATGAACTCCAATAAAGGTATCCTTTATTTCATATGGACAAACCAAATAATTCTCAATTAATTAATTTGGACTTTATTGTGTCATTGAAATCTTGAATCTGAGTACAAACTGATATCCCTTCTCCTTTACAACCCTACCCCTACTATTTTTTTATTTTTTATTTTTGGTGAAATCCCTACCCCTATTACTTTTCGAATAATACAAACACATATAACTATGTAATGCATGTAGGTACCCTCCTGCTGAAAATTATGTGTTTTCCATTTTTTGGCTTTATTCATCCTCGTGAGAAATGATGTGTCTATGATACAAAATATTTCTTCTAACAATTATATTAACTAGTCCACGTAAGAACTCAATAACTGAATGTCGTATAATTCAATTTTATGTCGTTTTTGTCATAATTTGACCCACTAACTTTTCACATCATATTCACTCATTGAGCTATTATATGAATAACAGTTGGGCGAAAATGGGCTTTTGCCCTTTTCAAAAAAACAATCCAGCATTTTGCTCCTCTTTTTCAAATTAATTAGGGAAATGTTCCTCTTTTGAAATTCGATTTTCTCAAAATTAAGTTAAACCCTATAGTGACATTTTTAAAGAGCCTATAGTGACGTTTTAAGGACTTATAGTGGCGTTTTTAAACTCAATCTTCATAAAATCGAGTGGCGTTTTTAAACTCAATCTTCATGAAATCGAGTTATAAGTTAAAAAAAAAAAAAAATCGCATATAACTCGATTTCATAAAGATCGAGGTTAAAAATGTCACTATAAGTTCTTAAAATGTCATTATGGGCTCCTTAAAACGCTACTATAGAGCTCTAAAATTTTTTTTTTTTTTAACTTGATATTGAGAAAATCGAGTTTCAAAAAAGGGCATTTTTCTAATTAGTTTGAAAAATGAGATAAAATGCTAGATTGTTTTTTTGAAAAGGGCAAAAGCCAATTTTGTTCATAAAAGTTGATATTATTGTTAAAAAATAGTAAAAGATAATTTCTCTATCCGTAGTCATCATATATCGGTCTATGGAATATCTGTCGCCTAAACTTCTTATCCTAGTTTGTATAGTAAAATGTACAATTAATGATTTGTTTTTTCAATATAACAAAAAAAATTGAAATTGCAACGTCCAATCGAAATACCACAAATTCTACATGACTGAGACAAGAGGCATTCAATAATCCAGATAGAGAAACAGTACATATTGAAAACATTTTGATCGGCATGTGGAGACAATGGTTATTGGTTAACA
This sequence comes from Castanopsis chinensis, assembly GCA_032878915.1. NCBI lineage: Eukaryota > Viridiplantae > Streptophyta > Magnoliopsida > Fagales > Fagaceae > Castanopsis > Castanopsis chinensis. The sequence continues at coordinate 12,013,963 of JAVQMG010000101.1, forward strand.
ACATATATCTGCATTTTTCTTCCCCGACAATAAACATGATATAATTTACAGAGAGGTCAATATTGCACATGCTAAAGATGTTGGAACAACTTTGTCAATGAGTTCGGTAAGTGCTTTTGACACAAAGAAAGTTTAACCAACTAGAGCCATTCGAATAAGAACCCAAAAAAGTTAAAAAAAAAAATTTATCTGTCCAGTATCTACGTACTATATATATAAGATCCTTGACCTTTGGATCATTTTTTTTTTTTTTTGATAGGGACCTGTGGATCCTAATCTAACAGCTCCAATTAATTAATAAATCAGCTTGATGCTAATGATGGACAACTGTCTTGGGTCCATGTCCTAAATACTAAGGTCCATATTATATAAAATAGAATTTGATAAAGTTGTGAATAGTAGCTAGACAAGTTGGTAAAGAGGCATGATCTTTGTCACCTCGACAATGTAAGAAATTTTGGCTTCTTTACTGGCTATTGATGTTGAAATTTCCGAATTAATATAGGTGTGACATATATATGGATTATTGCTTCAAAGAACATTAATCCAAACTTAATTTGACCAAATAGTAAAATTTTACCGACCAAGAAAAGGTCCCTGGTTTGTCTTTTCTTTTGTTCCATATTATTAATATATATATATATATATATAGCATGCGCGCTTCATAGTTCATAGAACCTACCCTGTCTGTCGTAGAAGAATAGGCATGGAAAGAGAAAGAAATTAAGGACAATACCTCAGTTTATTAATTATGACTTTCAACAACAAACTAACGGTTATACCATTCGTTTATCGCTTTGAAATTGCACAATATCAGCATTAGTTTAATTTAACATATTATTTCGATCCTTTTGCATAATAAAAGGGCGAAGTTTTTCCGGAGGCTCCATAAAGAAATACCAGATTTTTTATTTTAATATTAACAAACCCAAACAAGACTGTTGATTTTTTAGACAAATACAGAAAAGCACAGCTTAATTAAATATGTCCAGTTTTTTAATGTTACGTTCTTTACAGTAAAGAACAATTTTTCCATCAATTTTACACTTTTAATATTCATGATCTTTCAAATCATTTTCTTTTAACCTACTGTATAGAAAAGTAACGAAAATATCAATTCAAGAGCCCTACTACTTTAAGTAATTTTTATATAAAAATCATCCAATTCTATATTTAGATTAATTTTTTACAAAAATAAATAAATAAATCATATTAATTTTTTTGAGATAAAAGATAGAAAAATATTATTAATTTTAATATTTGATATACTTGCATACTTATGCTTAAATTGAATACAAGCTTATTTTATCTAGAAAAGTTAATGGATGTTCTAAGGGTATTTATTTAAAAAATATTTTTAGAAATTTTATAGGAAAAAATAAGTAATTAATTCTTTAACAATTTTTTATGAGAAATGATATGTCCACAACATTTTTACAACATTTTGACAATAAATACTTAGTGACGGGTTGTTACCGGTTGTAATTGTTGAGTTAAAAAAGTAATTTTAGTGCTAAATTCAAATTTGAATCAATAATAACTAACCACATGTGATTTGTTGTAAAAATATTGTGGACGTAGCGTTTCTCATTTTTTATATTTCCTATAAAAGTGATATCAAAACTTTCTTAACATGATTCATTTTTTAAGGGTACCTGTTAATTTAACCATATTTTTATACAGATTTTCATTCTTTAATGTATTATTTAATCAAGGTTGAATCATGATCCAACGGCTCAACTAATGAACCATGCATTAAAGTGAGACACTTATAAGTTAATGATTTGTTGTTTGGTATGATATTGATAACTATATTGGTAGTGAATTTGTATACTATAGTTGCGTTTTTTTTGGTAATGGTGTGTAATCTTGTAAGATCAATTTTACCGTATTAACTCTTTAAAACACTAATCAGTTGTGCTTTGTTTATATAATAAATAGTTGGACTTTACATCACGGTTCCTATTAATGCAATTAAGGAATCGAATTCTACTTTATAAATCTAGTTTAATATGATATCAAACTATGCATTACAGTACATGATAACCTCGAGGCAAAAGTGAAGTCAAGAAAGCACCAAATCAATTATGATATTGGATGTAAGAGATAGCATCAAATTGAGAATCATGTTAAATTAAAAGAAAAGCACAAAATTTTATAGAAGTCTAATTAATTTATTAGCACGCATATATTCATTAGCATATATATAAAACTGTTATTGGACAATTTGTTAAAACTGCATTCTGTTAAATTAATTAAACTCATGTGAATAAGAGAAGGACATTTTAAATGTTATGACTTAAAAATCGGCATTCAATTTAGTATTAGGTTAGGTATGACATAAAAAATAAAAAAATAATAAAAAGAGAGTGTAATATTGGGATTACGCCTTATATATAAATCAATGTTAATGTTTATGACTCCTAGTCCTAGATAAAGTCAGTACTACAGTATAGTATATGTGTTTTTGTTGGTAATCAGTAGTAGTATTAATAATTATGAGTATAAGGATGACAGTAATGATGTCAAATAAAGTGTGCACGCTTGCCAAACTCCAAATCCAAATTCAATGTTGTAATCTTCCAACAAAGAGCCACTACTTCGGACACAAACAAAACTTTATTGTTGTTCATACATTTTATTTTACGAGGGCATTATGGTCACGCAAAAAGCTGTCAGGTACTGCGATTTAATAATAATATTATTAATTAATATGCCTCTATCCTCCAATTTTGTAGCCTAAATTGGGAATAACTCCAAACTCACGCATTATTTTTATTAATTAATTTTAATTAATAAGTAAGGGAAATGAACTCCTCATCGCTAACGCTAAACGTTAAAGTTTAGAGTGAGAGAGAAAGAGAACAAAAAGTCAACCAGGATGGGACCCAGTGGGACCCAGGCCCATGTCAGTCACCGAACTAACAGTAACACAGTGTTCCCACAGCTTAAGCGGCAAAGAAGATATATATACATACATACATATATGGCTAATTCATTATTATTATTATTATAAACAGAGTTCACTGCTAGTGCCAGCAGTCAAACAAAAAACCTTGGGGTACGTTTCAGACTTTTGGCTAGTTAATTTACACGTGTCATGATCGCATTCGTTGATTGTTACAACGGCTATATTGGGATTCTCTCTCTCTCTCTCTCTCTGAGAGGAGGGGTACCGTGGTGGGGTCGTGTCCCACTCCCAGTCCCACTGATGATATTTATTTGTTTGATTCAGGCAGGCGGACATTTTGACGTTAAGCTCACCCTCGTCTCCTATATTCCATATTTCATAATAATAATAATAAGCCGCACATATAGACTATAGTGAAAAAAAAAAAAAACACTTGAAAGTTGAAACCAAACTAAAAACAAAAGTCCTCCGGTTTATTGCTTTTTTTGGCCTCTCTTTCTCTTTTTGTCTTCTCACTTTTTTTTCTGTTTTCTTTTTTTCTTTTTCCCAAGTATTAGGCTCTTTTTCCCTCATCCCATGTGACAACAGTTGGGCCTTCTTGCCTTTTCAATATATTCTACTTTTTTTTTTTTATCCTGCCCCTGTGTCATTATTAATAAATTATTTTTTAAATATTGACATTATTTTTATCAAAACAATTAATTAATTTTTATTTCCTTGTAACAAGTTTTTAGAAAATAATTTTATTTCTTTATAACAAGTTTTTTAAAATGTTTTCTTAGTCCGTTAACTTTTTCTTTTCTCTGTAATATATGATGGCAAATGTTTATGATTATTGTAAAACACTTTGTTTTAAGGGATCATCAAACCCATTATTATAACTATTGAATTCACCCCCCCCCCCCAAAAAAAATCCTAAAAATATGATCTTTTTGCCTTAAAAAAATGGGTCTCCTTATGAATTATTACTAGAAGTATTCCTTAGTTATGTTGTCAATCAAATTGATATTCAACCCAATTCTCTTAAGTGGGAAATCCTCTTATTTGTTGCTGATCTACAAAATTGAATGAAACTATTTACATTGCATTCGAGTTAATGGTCAAATCACAGGCAAGTTTTGGGAATACTAAAACATATCTCCACAGACAAAAAAGAAGAAGAAAACACTCCAACATGCAATAAGAAGAAAACATATATAAATATAAAAATCTTGTAAAAACTTTTACATGAGTGTGGAAAAGAAAAGGGGGGGAAAACACAAGAGAGAATGACAAAAGATGAAAAAAAAAATCAAATATGAAATTTGATCTTATAAGACGTGATGTAATCGAAGCATTCAATAGAGAGGACGTGTACAAAAAATAGGGAGTTTAATCGTTTATGCTATGTTTAGAAGTTTTGAGAGAGAGGAGAGTAAAGGAAAGTAGAGGAAATGAGAGTAATGGAGAAGAGAGTAGAGGGAAATGGCTATCCTCTACCTTATTTGGATATTTTTAAAATTAAGGGTACGTTTGGTAGACTGTAATAGACACTATAATGTAATAGATATTCCTATGGCATAACTATTCGATTGTTTGGTTATGTTTTTATTACAATAAATAGTTATTCCTTATGAATAGTTATTCTTCAAAATAAGGAATAACTATTCCTTATCAAAAGTACTGTATATTTATTCCTTCACCTTATATAATAAATTTTTAAAAAAATTCCCTAAAAAGCCATTAGCTGCCACATCTTCAAAAAGAAAGAAAATAAATTTTTCATTGTTGTTAATTATTAACTCTATTTTGAACATTCTAAAATAAGTGTATTTTAGGAATTTTGACTTAAAAATGATTTAATTACACCTTATTTTTATACTCTACTAAATTGTTGATGCATATTCAGGATTCTATTCTTAAATGGTCACCAAATTAATGAATAACAATACTTATTACATTTCAACTTAATGTATTACTTATAATACTTATTCATATTCTCATGTAATAATCATTACAGTGTACCAAACGTACCCTAAGTAAGGGGAAAAAAATAATTAGTCTTTTCATTTGTAATTTTGTTAATATAGTAAGGGTAAATTTGGTAATTTATTTAATCAAGCATTTTTATATTTCACTCTCCCTTTAAATCTCTCCAATTTGGAGGAATTAAAAATGAAGGGTTAGAAGTAGTTTAAACCCCTCTAAATCTCTCTCTCTTATTCCTTAAATAGTTTGATTTTTAAAATAAGACCAATAAAAATAATGAAAATATAATATTTTCAAAGAGTAATTATTTAGTTTTCCAAGTCCAAGAGTAATGTTCATTCCTTTTACATAATAGTTGGTTTCATTAATAAAATCTAGGATGAGACTCACCATTCATATGAAAAAAGAGAACCTTATACCTAGAGCATTGAATAATTTTCCATTTTACGAGAAAATCCGTGTGATACACTTTTGCATGCAATTTTTCACTCCTTCTTGAGGTAATAAGCTATAATTGGTGTGTAACGGAAACATGTGACAAAGGAGAGTATTGTGAGAGTATAATTTTTTTTTTTCTTTCTATATAACCAGTGTATTAGACTTGCCTCTTTCATAAGATGCAATATATCATCTGTACTAAATAATTTCATTCGAAAGTGATATTACATTAATCACAATATATCATCTATACAAGTAGTGAAACTATGCATATGTAATAAAACTATAGAAAATAGTTATTGATATTTTAAAAATTTATGCATAGGAAGAGTATAATTAAAAAAAATGGGAATTTTACTTTAGCACATAGTGTTAATCTAATTTTTTGGACTTCTGAGTTATAAACAATTAAAATCCAAGTACATATCCCCTCAAAAAAAGATCAAAGTACATAGGTTTTTAAGAAATTAAACATTCCTCTTACTGTCCATTTAGCAAAGATTATTTTTACCAATTTATTTTACTATTCAACTTATTTTGCTTTTTATGAATCTCACTACACTTTTTAGTACTATTCACATGTCTCATTGTACTATTTCATCTAACTTTTACCTTTATCTACAGCACTTTTAATAAAAAAAAATTAATTTTAACAAAATAAGTGAATCTCAAAAAGACCCTTAATATTATTCATAAAAAAAATTTAGGGATTAAATTATTCAGCATGCACATGATAATGACTCAAAATTACTAATGATGTAAAAAAAATTATGTGCACATCAAATAAATTAATCAACTAATAGAAGGTTTGGTTTGTCATAAAGCTAAAATATAGGAGGTCAATGGTGTAAACGAGAAGTCCAAGGATGAAACTGACACTCAGTTTAGGTAATATTTGAAAGAAGAAAAAAGCTCAGAAAATCATAATTATAAAAACCAGAAAAAAATAATAAAACTGTGTTTGTATTCACATGCTCAGTACAAGTTGTAGGGGGGTGTAGCAGTAGCAGTAGCAGTGGCACAGGTGTAAGAAATCACAACAAACATATGTGTACATGGTAAGTCCAACTCTAAACACATTACACACACCATTGACAGCAAAGACAAACTTATCAAGCACACAGTTTTCGTGGAAGTCGTAAAGCTGAAGTTGAGAGATACGACTTATTATTAATTATAAAACTAAAACAAACAATAATAAAAAATAAAATAAAATTATTAAGGGTGCAATTAGGGAAAGAAAAAGAGTATAACAAAGGTCTTTGCGTGGGACCCGCCTTCAAATCTGTGACAGAGACGGCAGTTTCAATTCTCTCTAGCACTCCCTTTTTTTTATTATTTAAATTATAAAAAAAAATAAATGCTCCTTCTCTTTCTTTCTCTCTCTTGAATACTTGCTGTTTTCTCTCTCTCTCTCTCTAGATAAATATTAAAATATTGTTCAAGAGAAAGTTGAGAGAGCCATGTTTTCTTCTCATTGTGTGAATTCTTAAGCGAAGCAGAGTCTTTTCTTTCACACCTTTCTCAATCTCAAAACCCCCATTGAAGAAGAATCTAGGGCTTGAAACCCACCCTGTCCAAGTCCAACAAGGTCTGTTCTTTTGGTTCCTTTTCCTGCTCTTTTACTCCAAATTTGATCGATTTCTCTTTCTTTCCTTTTTCAAAATAGTTTTTACAAGCTTTAATATCCCTCTGGTTCTTCTCTTTTTCTCTTTTTTTTTTTTTTTAAATTTTTTTATTCAAATTTCACTGACCAGTTGATCAAGGTATTCTGAGTCTCCTTTGCTTTGGAAAATTAAGCTTTTGAATTCTGCAATTCCTGAAATTTAAATGAAAAAACTCAAACTTGGGCGTTTTTTTTGGTGAAAAATAGGATTTTGACTATCTGGGTCTTTGTCTTATCTTATATGGAGGGTCATGCATCTATTGTTCAACTAGTTTTTAGTATTTGAAAATTTTGGGGTCTGTTATGGCATGCTTTTGTTAAGTTTTTGGGGTTTGGTTATTTAGGGTTTTTTTATTTTTGGTTTTGGGCTGGGAGTTAGTATGGAGGACGTTGAAGAAGCTAGCAAAGCGGCTGTAGAGAGCAGCCATAGAGTTCTAAACCTTTTATCTCAGCCCCAAGATCAGGTTCAGTGTAGGAATTTAATGGTTGAGACTCGGGAGGCTGTGTCTAGGTTCAAGAAAGTTGTTTCTATTCTCAATTCTAGAGTTGGTCATGCGAGAGTCAGGATGCCTAACAAGGTCCAAATCCCTTTTCCCCATAGCATCTTCTTAGAGAGCCCACTTTGTAGAACAGACCACCAACCCAAAAATCTGCAATTTCTTCAGTCTAGCTTTTCTGAAAACCCAATTCAAGATATGGGTTCGAATGTTAAGAGTACGTTGTGTTTGGGAAGCCCTGCTTTGGAATTGAGCTCTAATGGAAAAGGTCCTCTCCAACTGGTCCAACAAACACCATCAGCACACCAATATCACTTCCTCCAGCAACAGCAACAACAAAGGTTATTGCTTCAGCAGCAACAGATAAAACACCAAGCGGAAATGATGTACCGCAGGAACAATAGTGGCATTAATCTGAATTTTGATAGCTCTAGTTGTACTCCAACCATGTCATCCACTAGGTCTTTTATTTCCTCCTTGAGTATAGATGGAAGTGTGGCTAACTTGGATGGATCTCATGGAAGTGCTTTCCATTTGATTGGGGCACCTCACTCCTCGGATCAGAATTCACAACAGCATAAGAGAAAGTGTTCTGGCAGGGGAGACGATGGGAGTGTCAAATGTGGGAGCTCTGGTAGATGTCACTGCTCAAAGAAGAGGTTAGACTTGTCTTGGACCTTCTAGCTTGCAATTTTATCTCTTGCCTTGTAATGAGAAAGGAATAAGTTGTTATAATGGATTTTGCTTAATTGGTTAACTATGGTGGCAGGAAACATAGGGTGAAGAGATCAATCAAGGTACCTGCAATCAGTAACAAGCTAGCAGATATACCTCCTGATGATTACTCCTGGAGGAAGTATGGGCAGAAGCCAATAAAGGGTTCTCCTCACCCTAGGTATATCTAATTTCTGAATCTTTACATGCAACTACACTGCCTGTGATGCATGCATTCTTCTCTCAAGTTGTGACTTTTAATTTTGTAAATTTTCTATGCCATTCAACAATTAAAATAGCAGTAAGCATGGTCTACTTGCTGAAGTAAAAATTCAATAAGCACAGCCCATAAATTTGTGTTTTATCAAGTGATTGGTTTAGATACATCAATCGAAAGAAAAACATTTATTTCTAGGACCTTGAAAGATTTTACTAATGTCTCCCCTGTTGGTTCACAAGAAGTTGACTTTGGAAATGTGAATGCCTGCTGCAGATGGTTGTTATATTGCAGTTCTGTTTTATTCATCTTTTGTAAAAGAAATTGTAGATTTAAATTGGACTAATCACAGATTACTTCCCTACAAATTTTGTTTCAGATGGAAATGTTTTCAAACTTTCAATTATTGTTTTTAGCTACATTATAAGTAATGCTTGTAGGTGCTGTTGAACCTAAGAAACTGAGAAGCCGTTTCTAAACTTATGCAGGGGATACTACAAATGTAGCAGCATGAGAGGTTGTCCTGCAAGGAAGCATGTTGAGAGGTGCTTGGAAGAGCCTTCCATGCTCATTGTTACCTATGAAGGCGAGCATAACCACCCCAGGTTACCATCACAGTCTACAACCACTTGAATGGCATGGAGAGCTTCACCGAGGTCAGGCCCCGCTGTTCGATTTACCAAATCCTTATGTATGGTTGGCTTGGAATGCTCCTGTACATATTTTGCATCTTTTGACCATGGATATACTTGGAGCAGTTTTTTTTTTGGCTTTGGAGTGTTTGGCTCCAAGCATTTTAAGCTTAATTGGCAAGTGGGAATGAAGCCCAGTGCAAAACCGAAGAATTCTGTAAAATTGGGGGGGTTTCAATTGTAAGAACTCTTTCATCTATTTTAGTAAGCAATGGTTTAAACAGTTAGATATTGGTTCTTGATTTGATGACTATTTTCTTGAGGTTTTTGGTGTTAGATATTGGTTCGTCTTCACATTGGCATGCTAGTTTATTGTTGTGGGTTTAAACTCCTCACAATGAATACTTCATGTTTGAGTAGTTGTGAATAGTAGTGTTTTGCATCTTCTATTACTACAAGATCACTCTTAGAAGGGATAGAAAAAACCAACTAGGAGGTGGAATTTTATGTGATTCACGTACGTATTGGTCGATGCATAAAAAAAAAGTTTTTAACCTTTGATTACTCCGTCGGGTTGATCCTGGTGACTCTTCAGTCGGACTCATCAGTCGGCTTAAGCGTCTGGCTATGAATATAGAATCTTTGTCAACATCTTCGGTTGTCACTTTCTAGAATTGCCCAGAAAGAACTTGTGGGGGTGGGGACAGTATGCTAAGAGTGACCTTGTCCTGGCTCTAGATATTGTGACAATGGTCTTTTATGGAGAGTTCATATCTGTATAAAAAAATGCTGGGATTTCAAAAATATATAAACTGCTTGAAAATGATAAAACTCGTGTTTAAATCATTTATGCAGAATTCATGCAGCCTAGGCGCACAACGCCAATAATTCATTACTCTTTTTGTGTTCAAGTAGCAACTTTTTATCGTTGACGTCTATCTTTCATTCATTAATAGGGAGTAAGCATGGTTTTATTTATTTATTTTTCATTCATTTGGACGTATTGAGTTACAAGAGTTTTGGCAATTGGCACTCGATAGTGGCGACACAAACTCCACATATAAATTAAGCAAGAAGTAGAATTGTTTAAAATTGAACAGAATTTTTAATATATATATATATATATATTATTGTCTAAAATTAGTTTACGAAATTAAAAATAATTAAAACCGGTAATAATTTATATTGACTCTTAACTTGTGAAACGCCTACAATTTAGAGTCAAAAAAAATTATGAGCCCCTCGAATGTGGAGGTTGAGGCAAGTAGGAAAGGCTGTGAAGCGGAACAAAATTTGCGGAGTTTGAGAGAGAGTCTTTCCCTTTCCCTTTCCCTTTCCCTTTCCCTTTCGAGTCAAATCTAGCTATATATTTTCCCAATTCGCTGTTTCTTTCTACTTCTGTTATAAGAAGAATTATTCAAGTTGTCCAGATTTTAGGAGTCTACAACAAGGCATGTGAGTTGGAAGGGGACAAATATTTGGGGGGGGTACTCACGCTCTAATATATAATTATGATATATATTCTCACTCCATTGGCATCCTCAGTCCCATATTATTATTATTCTTGATCTTTTGGGACCATATATCTAAATCAAAATAATAAGGGGGAGGAGGGAGATACTGTTTCTGCCCCCCTTTCCTTTCATCATCAAAACAGGAATCAATGATGATATGCTTGAAGGATGCCATGTCACCACCCTCATCATTTCATATTTTACATTAGTGTGTGTGCTTAGCCACCAAAGAAAATAAAAAGACTAACTGTTAGTGGTGCTTATGTTAGTGGGACACGTATTGAAAGGGATTATTTATTTATTTATTTATTTGGGTTTGGTAATGGTAAGTAGGATCAAAGAAATTGATAATTGCATTCTTCTTTTATCCCCCGCTTCCCCTAAACAGCAAATAGAAGTCAATTAAAATCAAATCATCATAATTCATAATGATGATGGTCACCTAGGTTGAGATTTGGTTTTCATTCTGCTATGTTGTGTTGTGCAAGGAATATTAACTTTTCTACTTACTATTATTTATTTATTTATTTTACTCCTGAAAACGACACGTTAGAGTCACTTGTATTATGTGTTTCCTAATAATGGTCACCTCCCTAGGTTTGAATAAGGTTAGACTCATGTTTCAAATCCCACTCATTATGGTTGCCACAAAATTTTCTAATCTACCGATTAAACATAAACAGGCTAACTATCTTTGTTACTTGCAGATTTGGGACCAATTGGGAAAGGCTATGTGAGCATTACATCATGATTCATTGACTCAAGGAACATAAATTCTTAATATGGATAGATTACCGGCGACCAGGTTAATGTTATTGGTTTGACCAACCCCAAAGCGTAATCATCTTCAAATTGTTATAGATTTGCTTCTTCTTTACTGTCTATATAAATATATATATATATATATTCTATTTTGTAATGGCAATTTATACACTTACAATTGACAAAATGATTCTATTAACGAGTGTCTTTAGGGTATTTGTTAATGAACTATTTAAAAAAATTATAATACTACTTTCAAGGAAGATATAAAAATTTGTAAAAATAATTAATTACTTTTTTGTTTTTCATAAAAAAATTAATATTAAAATAGTACAATGAGACTCATGAATAGTATAAAAAAATATAATGTAACTCATGAATAATAAGTAAGAATAAATTGAATAAAAAAGTAAGTTAGACAAAAAAATAAACTAGTCAAACAAACTATTTTATCGACGAAATTGCAGGTTTCTTGTTATTAAAGGCTGAAGCACATGGGCCTGAGCCCATCTGGTCAATAACTAAGTTGGAGCCTGCAATAGATCTTGGTGACCGTGTTTGGTCCTACGAGACCACGGTCGAATTGTATTCCGGTCTTTGTTTACTGTTAGCATTATTTTGATTCAATACCTAATCAAGAATTTGTTCTCTCTTTCTCTCTGAGAGAGAGATTTAACAGCAAATAAATATTGTTCTTTCGTCTCTATGCTTTTTTTTTTTTTTTTTGTCTAATGAGTATTACATAATAGGCATACACAATTATTTAACTAAGAGACTGTTTGGATACTGTTTTTTTTTTAAAAAATTAAAAACTGAAAATAATTTTAAAAAATTATTTAAAAATTACTGTTCACGTTTTTCCTGTTCATATGCATTGGTGCACTGTTCATGTCTCATGAACAGTGCACCAGGCATATGAACAGAAAAAAAGTGGACCAAACGTGCACTGAAGTGTGCATCAAATAGTTGGTTATATATGAGCCCTGTAGAGAATAGTTTTAGTATACAAATTAGCTTGACTATGAGAGTAGCTTTAAAAAATGATGTGGTTTTTTTTTTTTGCTGAATTAAAAAATGATGTGGTTTTTTTTTTGGCTGAATTAAAAAATGATGTGGTTTTTTTTTTTGGCTGAATTAAAAAATGATGTGGTTGAGGATAGTAAAGCCAGCCCGCCGCCCATATGGCCATATTGCATTTATGGTTTATCTTGACAAAGCAGGCTTTCTATCAAAATCACTTCACAAGTTGGGATTTGTTTAGTTTTTTTTTTTCCATAACTAATAAATTAAGTAGGATTTCAATCTTATACACATGACAAGTTGATTATTATGAATTAAAAAAAAAAAATAGAAAGAAGAAGAAGAGGAGAGTGGGTAATTAATTACTAGTATAAGAACCAGAATTGGAAAAAGTGGGATGATGGCGGTGACTGGTGAGAGTGAAGTGAAGGTGGCGTGAAGAGCAAGAATAGGTGTCGTTGGGTGTGGTGTGGTATGGGAGAAGGAGTCAAAAAGGTAATTATGATTTATGACTGACTGACTGACTTTAGCAGTGAGTCTGTCTATTTGCGGGTGTGTATCAGAATCACAGCCACCAGTCCAGTTTGTTTGTTTTGAGTTTTGGTTTGCAGTCAAAAAAATACTTCATTACACTTATTAGCGCAGTTTTTACTTTTCTTATAAATCTAGAAATAAACCCTCCTCCGTACACGCGCTCTTCCCTTCCGTGTCGGCGCACGGTTGTTCAGACTTCCATTCAAACATGAAGTCATATATATATATATAAATATATTCTTGGTTTGCTAAAATGCTCTTAAACCTTCTCCTCAATTTTGCTTTCAACTCACGTTATATTCTTTTGGAAGACTTTTGTATTGTATGGAGTAAACGGCATTGGTTTCAATTCCCCAAACCACACACACACACAAGAAAATTAAAAAAAAAAAAATAATAATAATAATTCAAATACATGAATAATACTAGACAATGCATGCAGCTACATATATTAGACCCAATAAAACTAGAGCAATTGGTTATCAGGATACTGGAAAATACTAGTAATTATTGTATTCAACATACACGATGCAACCATATATGTGGCTGTGGCAAATCCTACTCCTACTCCTACTCCAGAACTCAAAAGAAGAGATTTCTTCATTTCCTATTCTATTTGTCCGAAACAGGATTCATTAGGAAATCAGAGTGATTTCTTCATTTCAGTAATCAAAAGTCAAACCCCCCTTTTTGAAAATGCAAAAATATATGGACGCTGTACAAGGGCAAAAATACAGACCAACTTAACTACAACATTATATATATATATAATTTGATGATACTCGTCGTCAGAAGAGCGGTGCCGGCAGATTCAAATCGAAAAGAAAGGGCCTTTTCTTTGGACTTGGAGTTGGAGACGAGGTGGTTTGAGTCTGGGACTGGGGCGTGGTCATGACCGCCAAGTTCTCCATCTTGTAGCCCCTGTACTCCGATCTCACCGGCGGAGGAGGAGGAGGAGGAGGAGCTGGCGAGGGAGGAGGAGGGAGGATGAAGCCGAAGTTAGTCTTGGCTTTGGGACCCCGGAGCCTGAGGGCGGCCTCGTCGTAGGCTAGAGCGGCTTCCTCCGCCGTGTCGAAGGTGCCCAGCCACTTGCGGGTCTTCTTCCAGGGGTCTCGGATCTCCGCCGCAAAACGGCCCCACGGCCTCTTCCGAACGCCTCTATAGTGCGACTGCTGCTTTAGAGGCGGTCGTGTGGTGGCGGCTGAAGAAGAGTCAAGGCGGAGGAGGGGAAGCGCGTCAACACGAGCAGGAGCAGTCGCAGTCGCAGTCGCAGTCGCAGGCATTGAATTTTGATTTGACTCTCAGAGACAGAGAGAAAGAGAGAGAGAGTATTGTGTTTGTGAGAGTTTTTTAGGGTATACACGTATAGATCGAGAGGTATTTATAGGGAGGGGACAGTCTGCTTTACCGCCGACAGCTTTTGATGTTTTCTGTACCCCTTCTTTTTTTATTCAAATCTATACTAATTCTGTACCCTATTCTAGACTTATTATATATGTATTATTATCTTAAAAACTATTTTGACATCCTTTTAAAAAAAAAGTATCCACACATAAATGTAAAACTATGAGTCCAGTTCATGTGTGTACACATTAAATTATTTATTTTTAAAAATATTTTTTATAAAATTAAAAAAAATGTTAAAATTTTTTTAAAAAAATTTTAAAATAATTAATTATTATATAACCTTAGACACATATGACCAAAATCCGCAAAACTAAATGCATACTAGGACAAAATATTTGCTGAGTCAAATGAAATTTATTATTTTTCTTTTTTTCAATATAATAGATTAAATGTCAATTTAAAGTATTGCCTGCTGCATTAAGTGCATGCGGAAAGAAAGGTCATGAAGGGCAATCATGTATATGGCATAATAGTGGAGGCATATCTAAAATTTTTAGCATTTGAGGTGTAGTGTATGTCTATTTTTAGACATGTATTGTAGCTCAAAGTTATACCAAAATAATAATATTTTATTTATCTTTTCAATTAAATAATAGTTAGTCTCACCAAGCCCGAACACACTTCAACTCTTCCCCCCCCTTTTTTTTTTCCCTCTCTTCCTCCATGGAGAGATTAGAGATGGACAATGTTAATGATTTCAGTGAGGATCTCGATGCCGAAGCGGTGAGACTAAGCTCAGCAACGATTGGGTTTGGTGTCGAAGTGGTTCGTGGGTGGTCTCAATGCCGAAACAGTTGGTGCTCTTCTTCCCTCACCTCCACTCTGCCGCTGGGTCGTGGTTGTGCTCTGGCCTTGTGGATCGAAGTGGATTTCCGTGGATCGAAGTGGTTATCGCTCGTGGTTGTGCTTGCTCGTGGATAGGAGTGGGTTTCGACATACCTGCGTGGTGGGTTTCGGCGTATCGGTGTGGTGGGGTTTCGGCGTACTGGCGTGATGGGTTTTAGTTTTGGGTTTGCTGGATTTTCAAGTTGCTGTGGATTTTTTTTGTGGTGGCTGTGGATTTGTATTATTTTATTATAAGATATATATTATTTTATTGTGATATTTATATTATTTTATTGTGTTAAAAGCTAAAATAGATCCACTGCTGCAGCATGTGAGTAGGTAAAATAGATAAAGTAACTTTTTGTGATGCTACATAGCTAAAAATATTACTCCACTATTGTGGATGCTCTAAATGTCATTTTCTTTTTCTTTTTTTGGTTGCGTCCTTTTAAATGGTTTTTTTTTTTTAAGGTAATGTTAAAGAATATCCTAAGAGCCAATCCAACATATCTAAAATTTTGTACTGTTTAAACAGTAAACAGTGATATTTAATTTTTACTTATCTACTTTTTCAAATACACTTTTCAACAAATTCTCTATTATTTTCTTCATCTCCTATAAATATTATTTATTCATTCATTCATTATTCTTTTTTTAACAACTACACACCTTTCAACATTTTGCTATTCAATAGCTGGTTATTATAATAGAAAAAAAAAAAATTGAAGTGTGAACAATAAACGCTACAATGTTCTCTAGAAGCAGTGTAGCGATTCTAATATAAATTATGGAGATGAAAAAGCTATTGGAGTGGGTTTTTGGAGTGTTTTCTCTCTAAAATTGGCTTTAAAGAAGCCATTGGAGATGCTCTAAGTTATTGGTTTTGAAATTATTTTTTGAAATATTTTATGAAAAAAATGAGAAAGTAAATAAATTTTTTGACAACTTTTTATATTTGTTGAATATATTTTCAACAATTTACTTTTATGATTAAGCAAAAAAAAACAACATACAAATCCTTTTTTTTTTTTTTCGATAAACAGCAATATACATATCTAATTATAGATAATAACACAAAAAGATATGACAGACAAATGCAATAAATAGAAACTGTGTATATATATAAGAAGAAATTTTCAAGATAATTAAAAACTCACATACCAAATGCATGAAGAATAGATGATATTGATCAAGTTTTGTGTTTGACAAAATCTTCTTCAAGTAGATTTCGTCCCTCACACAATTTGTGATGCTTTAAGATTCATGGACGTCTGTCTCCCAGAATAAAATGATCCACAACATAGAGAAGAAGCACAAATGGTTCGTGCTCTGCGTACTAAACTATGTCTCTTTCTCTCTCTTTGACTCAAATGTTAATGTACAAAATATTTTTCTCACTGAAAGAGTTTCTCCAAAGTTGTTTTTCATGAATGAGGGGCTATGAAAATATACGTTACTAAACAGCTATATTATTTCATAAATAATTGGTATATACAGACTTATTGATTCAAAAAATAAAAAAATAAAATATCATTATTAATTGGACAAGAAGGTCCAGTCTACATATACCTAAAACCCAACCCAATGTCCAATTCATGAGCATATAAATTCGTATTCTCTATCATATCTTACATGGGACTCAAGGATTCTTATCATTTCAATATCATGTTTAAGTGGACACATTAGGAATCAATTTCATATTCACTCTATAATATTTTTTCTAACAATATTTTCCATGAAAATAATATCAAAACCTTCCTAACATGATTTATTAATAATTATCCTAAGCGTACCTACCAACGTTACCCTTTTTTTAATAGGTTAATTTAGAAAAGTTTTAACTTTTAATACAATTTTCATGAATAATATAAAATATTATAAAAAAAGTCATTTTTTTCTTTTTTCATAAAAAAGATTAAAAAAATATTTCATAGACTAATGTTTTTAATGTATTCGTTAACTGTAAGTGCCAAGAATGAGTTAACATAATACAACGAATTTGTAGAGGCGAAAACTTGAATCAAATAACCTAGCACAATTGAAGAAGAATAAAAAAACAAGGAACAATAAAGAATAATAGTCCTCAGCCAAGTTCTGAGGATAAATACTCATATTAGATTGATCTCAAGAACGATTTGCTACAATATTTCTCTATCTGAGATTCTCATGTAGGCCGCTACTAGAGTGCTTGTTTTATCAGATGCTTTTCCAAATCTTCTATGAGTTGTGGCAACTAAGACAGCACTGTTCAAGGGTCTTCCCCACATAAATGCGCTCAAGGGGTTTGGTGGGGTGCATTAAATGTAGTGGCAGCTACTATCCCTTCAGACACGTCAAGACTAACCCTCTCCCTGAGGCTCTTCCTCTACAGTGTGACCTCCTCTGGTAATGTGCCATTGACATGGCCAAGGCTTGTCTCTCCGGCCTTGCCATCCAAGGGTATGGTTCTCTCGGAACTGCATCAGCCTCCTCGGTCTTGCCGTCCGAGGGTATGGTTCCCTCAAAACTGTATTGGTCTCCTCGACCTTGGATATAACACGTGGTACTATTACCTTATTAAATTTATGTATCCCACGTTAACTTTTTCCCTTTCATTATATATAAATTTTTTCTTGAAAGAATAACAGTAAGAAGGGGTGACTGACAAACCTTCCTATTTGGGTGGTACTATATTAGCAACCTACTTGCTGGGTATGGGCATGTGGGAACCGAAAAGCCATAATTGTAGTCCGAGCTCCAAAAAAACACAAGCGGGCATTGACTTGAAGGTGTAGAGCTTTTTTTTTATACATATATCTTATTTTCGCAAAAAGCTCATTTTATATATATATATATATATATATATATGTAAACACACGCGTGCAAATGATGATAAATATTAATCACTATGAAACTAGAGCCATAAATTCAAAATAAAAATAAACTTACAATCTGTTTGTTTTGATGAAAAATTCTGTGTGAAAATAGTTTTTTACATTTTTTAGTATTTGGTAGTATTAGGAAAAATAAATAAATCAAAGAAAAATTATCTTTGATTAACATGGAAAATATGGCTTATTTATTAGATATTGTTTTTCAATAATTTTTTTTATTTGGAAAACAACTAAATTATGTTTTCCATGAATTAAATTATACCGCACAGCTTATTGTACAATTACATTCCTTTATTTATGAAGTATTAAAATTTATCCAATTTTTATACTAATACCTTGCACCGCACAAGTAAGTGGGATAACATTATTAGCCATGTCATGGTGTATACCGTTACCAAAACAAACATGGCTTTCATTGTTTAAGTTAGCGTGTGTGGGTTCTTAGGCATAAAAAATGAAAATAAGTTTGTTAAGGTACATTTTTTTGTTCTACACCTAATTTTATTTAAATACCAGCTATTTATTTTCAGACACCATTGATAAGTTATTGGGCTTTCCCAAATAGTTTTTGTGCTATTATTATGTTAACCACAAATATTTAATATCTTATTATCTAAATTGGGTTATGATGTAAATTATCAAAAAAAGCCCACAAAACTCATATCTTATCAAATTTTATTATCATTATTTTGTTAAGCCCAAAATTGGCCCTATGAGCCCAATACACACATCTCATTCTATTTAAAGTCCGAGAATACTTATGCTTGACAATATTTGAAAAGCTTAAGATTCAATTCATGGCAAAACAATTTTATCAATGGAATTCAAATCCATAATCAAAGTTCATGGTTTAAACCCATGACAATTTTATTAATGGAATTCAAATCTCATAAGCAAAGCCCATGATTTAAACACATGACAATTTATTTATCAAAAACTCAATTCACATTGTCAACATCATCAAAAACCCAATTCTCATTGGCAATGTAAGGTCACAATTTGTTCCCAAACCCAATAGTGCGAAGGGGACAGGCCCAAAAAGCTCAATGCAATGAAATTTGTAAAGAGTGGGATTGAAATCTAAGTTCTAGAGATGTTGAATAACAAAGATAATGAGCTCATACAATGAACTGTTATATAACAGAATCTTTCATCGGACGTAAGTTGAGAACGGTTTGTATTATCTTTCCTTCTCTCACAAATAGGTTACAATTAAGGGTGATGGTGTATACAGTACTTTTTCTATTTCTTCCTTCCTCACCCTCCCTGAATGCCCTTCTTCTCCTTATATCATCCTCCTCCTTTTCTCCATCTTCCACGCGTGGATCAGATCACTGATCCAGATACTTGTCCCATCTCTCTCCTCTTGAAGTCTTCAAACAATAGCTGTAAGGTTGATCACCACTATTCAGATGTCATTTTCTCATTAATGCGCCTTGAGAGGTAGGTGTAGAATCTTCAATGCAGTGGTAACAATTTTCTCTAAGATATTTTTCATTCGGTCTTCCTCTCTATGCCCTCATGGGATACATTTTCATCCACAGGTCCTTCTAGAATATCATTCTTATCACCATTGCGTACCATCTGACCTTCACTTCACTGAGCTGAGGAGTTACCCCTCCTCGGATTATTTCCATCAATTTCTCTTGCAACAATTTGCATGCGGGCTTTTAAGTTTGATATCGTTACTACCACTAACCCTTCTTGGACAAGTAAATACTCTCAGACCAGCCCCCAACCCATGAACATGCACTGAACCTTTAGCTCTCATAGACAACATCAAAAGCCCAATTCTTATTGGCGATATCAAAAGCCTAATTTATATTGACAATATCAAAAGCTCAATTCTCATTAGCAATATCAAAAGCCCAATTCTCATTGACAATATTTATAGCCCAATTCTCATTTACAATATCAAAGCTCAATTCTCATTGGTAATATCAAAAACTCAATTTACATTGGCACTTTAAAAAACCTAAAGTAACTACTTAGCACTATTTAATCAAAAGCCTAAGGTTATTAATATTTGGCAAAATACTATATCATAATTATTTCACTAAAAAGTCTAATAATGAACAATACTTTAAGTTCTTAAACCAATTACTGTAATACTACAAGTTTATGGAATTTATGGCAATATTTATTCTTAACCCTTGGAAATCATCTTATAAAAGCCCATGGAAAGTTATGATTATCTTACACCCATGACATTTGTTTATATATACTATATTATAAACCCATGGAATTTATATAAGAACCCATGGTTACTATTTATCTTATACATTTTTAATATATATTTTCAAAACTCATTGTAATTATTCACCTTATTATGATTATCTATAGAAAAAACCTATGAGAATATCACATTACTCTATTAAAGTGTTTGTTACCATTTATTTGAAACTTATAGATATTGCCTCTATTTAAAACCCATAGTAAATATTATTCTCAAAAAATATTGAAGGTCATTATTTAAAAAACTCAAAGAAAATATCATTTACAAAATAATTCATTGCAAAAATTATAAGAAACCATTCAAATTGTTATTTAAAGCCCATAGAAATTAATGCTTATAGAAATTAATACCCAAAACTTACCATAAATATTTATTAAAGTTCATGAATACATTACATATTTACTAACAACTAAAGCTTACGTGAAATAAAAATCCATGACAATATATGGTAGTCAAAACTCGAGTCGAGTCGACCCAACTCGTGGACACCCCTAATATAAATGTGAAGAAAATAAATGAAACGACCATAAGTAATAAGAGTCCAAAATAATCATTATAAAGTGTAAAGTAAAGTAAGAGTTATGTTAACGAGTGTTCTTTAAGATATCTACTAATAAATTACTTTAACAAAATTTTAAAGTTGGAAATTAAAAAAGTGTGAAACATTAATTGATATTAAAGAAAAACAAAAGCATAGGGTTGTAGGGTATAGGTCCGGAGGGAGGGATCACATGGAAAGAAATGCCGGCGGATAAGTTGGATCCTTGCCCTTATCCTGATCCACATGTGACAGGACACTGACACTATCATTTTGTTTTGCGAAAACGTAAACACAGACTCTAAACCAGATCTTTTTTTCAAAAAGAAAAGCCACAAAGCCTACAACAAAAAATACTATGGGCCTTTGCCCATATCTACCCAAAGCCTATCAGGGACAAATTAAAGAGTGAGACAGGCCCAGAGCTGTTACAAAATGCTGCCCACACCACTGAGCTAACAGATGGGCTGAGGAGTTGTCCTCCCTTCTAACAAAAGATTAAAAAAAAAAAAAATCATCAAACGTTCTACATAGAGCCAAAATATTTTGCAAGATTAACGTGTTGTGTTGTATATATATTTTTAAATGAAATTACCTTGCTTTAAGATTTAAGGTCCATTTTCATTTAGTGTAATTTTGGCTTAGGTTTTCAAACAATGAGAAGCTTTGGCAGTAAAGTCTTAAAAGCACTAGCATCACGCATTTAAAAAAAAAAAAAAAAAAAACTATTTTGATATATTAAAAAGCTAGTTTATATATTTTAACACATCACTTTGCAATACGTCATACATCACATATTTTATTCTTTTATCATTTTATTTAAATATTTTTTCTTTCTACCTTTTTAAGTCTAAGATCATATAAGAGAGAAATAAAGTTTGTGCTAAAATCAACAGTCACAATATTACCGAAGAAGAGAAAAAATGTGAATAAAAAACCCAAAAATATTAAAGGCACATTTGCCAGTACAGTGTTGTTATTAGAAAATTCCAATAGAAAATGCCAAATTTGACACATGGATGTGATTTTTTTTTTTTGGGTCTAAATACTAAAAATTTAATATTTAGCATACTTGATACTAGTGCTTTAACAGCATTAGCATAAGAGCATCGCTATCAGGTGTGCCAAATGCCAAATATTTCGCATTTGACACACCAAACATAAAAAAATAGAGCATCATGAGGTATGCTAGATGTGTCAAAATTTTGAGACATGTTACAGCACCGTTCCATCTTTGGAACGGTACAGATAGATGTATTAATTCATTTTTATTCAACTTTTTCCCTCTCTTCTCAATATTTTATTCAACATTTTCTCTCTCTTCTCACAGATTCAACATGTGTTCTCTCTCTCTCTTTCTTCTTCAGATCAGATTCCCTTACCCTCCCTCACAGATCAGGTATAATGGAATTTGTTGTCAACTTACTTAAAATATTTTGCGAGTTCAAATCAGATTAGATCAGCGGCGTGGCTTCAGATCAAATCACCCTCACCAATCCCCTTACCCTCCCTCGCCTATCAAGCCGCTGCCATCGCCTCTAGTTTGAAGACTCCATCGCCACCGATCTGAAGCTGCCATTGTTGCCGCTAATCTGAAGCTCGTCGATCTAAAGCTGAAGTTGCGTTTTCCATAGCTCTCACCACTGATGGTTAGTTGAGTTTAGTCATTGATTGATCTATTGGGTTGGGGTTTTGTTGAAGATTTTGAGGTTTTTTTTTTTTTTTTTTTTTTTCTCATTTATTGAGATTTTTGGATTTGGAATTTGTTGGAGGATCCGATGATTGTGGTTGTAGCGGTGGTTGTTGTTGTGGTGGTGGTTGTAGCGATGATTGTTGGTTCTTGGGTGGTGGCAACTGTCATTGGGCTGTGCATTTGTGTATTTGTTGGATTTTGAGTAAATACATTATTTAATGTGTTGTATATATTATTTTAATGTTTAGAATCAAAGAATAGAAGATGTGATAAATGGTGAATTGTAAAATGATGTGTTAAAATAATGAAGTAGATTTTTGATGTGTCAAAATGACATTTTTTATAGAAGACTTGATGGTGATGCTCTAAGGTGTGCCAAATGCTAAAGTTTTAGCATTTGGCACACCAAACATCAAAAACCTTGCTTTATGAGGTGTGCCAAATGCCGAAAGAAATAAAATAGTGCTATAGTGATGTTCTACAAATGGCACGATACAGACGCATGTGTTATAATTTTTAAGCATTATTTTATTCAACTTTCTCTCTCTTTCTATAATAAAAAAATATATTCTTTGAATCTCTTCTCTCTCTCTCTCTTGATCAAAGGATTGCTGCTTGTCAACCAATTTTTTCTCACATATTCCATCAACAAAACACATTGCTCTCTCTTTGTCCCTCTTCTTTAGCTTTCTCAACCAAACTCACATCAACAAAACACAAAATTGTTATTTCTAAATACATTAAGATGCAATTATCTACCAACAAAAACAAAAATAAAAGCAAAATAATGTTTTTTTTTTTAATACTAAGCTGGCTAAGGTTTTTTTTTTTTTTTTTTTTTTTTTTTTTTTTTTTAAGTTAGAGCATTTACAATGGTTACAAAGAGAAAACAATAAAAGGATAATGTAATTTTCGCATATTCTTTACACTTATCTTTCTCTTCAAATCTCACTTATTTTTGAAGAGAAAGTTTGGTAAAAGACATAAAAAAATTGACAAATTTTCCTCAAACTTATTTTCTTTTCTTTTTTCCTTTACAAACAAAAGGGCAAAAACTAAAGAGAATAGAAATAAAAATAAATAAAATTTTTTGTTTGTCATCTTGTTAGTTAGATTCTTCCATTTATTTAAGAAATTTAACTCCTTTTTTATTTTTTTCAC
Organism: Castanopsis chinensis; assembly: GCA_032878915.1. Classification (NCBI taxonomy): domain Eukaryota; kingdom Viridiplantae; phylum Streptophyta; class Magnoliopsida; order Fagales; family Fagaceae; genus Castanopsis; species Castanopsis chinensis. Next base: position 12,037,569 of record JAVQMG010000101.1, read on the forward strand.
CAATTTAATTATATTTTTGTAATTACTTGAACTTCCTCAGCTACTTATAATTTCAAAACTACAATTGGTATTAAGTTTTTTAATCTCAAACAAAATGGAATTGTTTCTTCACATGTAATTAGCATCGTATGCTTGTAAATTTTTAGCCCATATTTATCATGTAGTCCCTCCAAATGTGTTTCTATTAGTTTCCAAAATAGCTTGGAGATTATGAGGTAGATTTTGACCAACCTATTTAAGTTGCATCCATTCGTCTATTTCATACACTTAAAAATATAAAAGAAAAGAAAAAGAAGATGTTTGTAGGAGGCTAAAAATGAGTGTATGGCCCAGCCCAACTTGACTAAGAAGGGGTTGGCCCAATACAACTTATTTATAGAGGTGGATACTTTAGATCAACTCCCAATCCCACCACATTTGATAGTCCCACTTTAGTAATTTAGAAAAAGGGAAAACGACAAGAATAGCATTGTAATTTAGGAGCTAAATTAAGGAGAAAAATAAAGATGCTTATGTAAATTTCTTCCTTGGGCTAGCCGAGGAACAAAAGTTCTATTGATTATGCTTCTTAGTTTTACAATGATAGCTTTCTCTCCCTATGACTTTTATTTCTCTCTCCTCACCTTTTCCGATCCCCCTTCTTGGAGGAGCTTTCTTCCTTTATATAGCTGTTGGGGTTGCATCCCAGCTTTCCACTTATACTGCTATTGATCCTTACTTGACTTTAGGGTTGTAAACGAGCCGAGTTTTGCCGAGTAGTGCATGTTTAAGCTTGGCTTGATGGTAAAATTAAAAAGCTCATGCTTCGCTTGAGCTTAAGACAAGTCTAAAATATTGTTTGAGCTTGAACTTGTGGGAAAGCCAAAAAGCTTAAGCTGAGTTTGGCTTAGCTTGGCTTGATTCATTAGTTAAGTCAAGTCAAGTCAAGTCAAGCTCGAGCTTAATATCAAGCTCAAACTTGAGCTCAGATCAAGATTTTGAACTTGAGATCTAACAAAATTATCTTATCAAATGCTTAAATCTCCCAAAATCAAGTAAACAAAAATAAGAAAATAGCATACTTATTTTATCATACTTCTAGTCCGACCTATGATTAGCCATTGTTCATAGTACAACTTTATAAAATTAAATTCACTTACTCATCATTTATTGTCTATAGCTTCATCAATTTTTTAAAATATAACTTTTACATCCACATTAGATAATAAAGAACTAGAAAAAGACTTGTTTGTAACTGTGAGGGCTAAAGGTTCAGGGCATATTCATGGGCTTGGGCCTGCGAGCAAACTATTGTAAGAGAAGTTGATGGAAATGGTCCGAGGAGATGCAGCTCCTCGTCTCAACAAAGTGAAAGTCAGATAGCACGCCTGAGGGATAGGAATGATATTCCAGAAGGACCTATGGATAAAAATGTGTTCCACGAGGGCACAAGGAGGAAAATTGAAGTAGAAATATCTTAGAGAAAGCTGCTACCACCGCATTGAAGATTCTGTACCAACCTCTCTAGTTGCATTAATGAGGAAGTGACATCTGAAATAATGGTGATCAACCTTACAACTATTATGGGAAGACTTCAAGAGGGCAGTGGATGGGACAAGTACCTGCATTGGTGATCTGATCCATACGTGGACAATGGAGATAAGAAGGAGAGGAATATAAAAGAAAGGGGAGGGCATTCAAGAAAGAGGAATCAGAAAAACCAGAGGGAAAAAGAAAGAGAAGGACACTGTACAAATCTCCTTTAAGTGTAATCTATTTTTAGAACAAAGAAAAGTAATACACATCGTTCTCGGCATACGTCCGAGGAGAATTTCTGTTACATAAACAGCTCGTTGCATGGGAATTGGGAATCCAGCCCATCATTTTTGTTATCCAATATCCATAGAACCAAGGTTTCAAGCCCACTCTCTACAAATTTCATTGTATTGGGCTTTCTGGGCATGTTCCCTTCGCACCGTTGGGTTTGGGTGCAAATTGTGACATTACAGTAATTATTGTGAATGAGAAAGGATTAACATGTTTTATAACTCTACATTAGATAATGGATAATGAAGGGCCATGTGTAACCCACTTATAAATTTTTTTTTAAAAGGTAACTAAAGTCTAAAGTGGTGTTTGATTAATATGAGATATTTGATTATTAAGATATGTGTCATGAGTTTATTTAAAAAGTACATATCAAGCCTATAAATGAGTTTATACTTGACTTATTTTGTATCGAGCCTTATAGCTCATGAGCTTGTTCATGAATAAATAGTTTTGCTTAGGCTTATAGCTCGTGGCTTGGCTTGTTTACTAAACAAGCCTAAAACTAAGGCTCAAGCTTGGCTTGTTTATAAACAAACAAACATGAACAAGCTTTTTAGAGTCGAGTTCGAGTTATTTATGAATGACTTGGTTCATTTACAACCCTACTTGAATACTTGTCCCATCATTGTCTTTCTAGTGGTGATAGAGTAGGTTAGGAGCTGTAAGGATATTATTTAGGGGTCATTTTGCTATTAATGCAGAAGACTGAGTTGGTATAGTGCATTTAATATGGAGGTGATGAGTGCTTATCAGGAAACTACCCCATTCCCTTGCTTGTACGTCTCTACTTCATTCATTGACCACCATTTTGTTAGTTCTTGGGTTGGATCCCGGTCTCCCAAGGGAAGCTTGCTCTTTGGCCTTCTCGGATGGAATACTCCCCTCGATTTTTGGTATTTGGTTCTCTTATCTAGATTGGACCCAATCTAATGAATAGTGATGCCTAATTGCCTCTTCGAGATGTTTTCATACAACGTGTCTTTGCTTCTTGGGTTCCTCACTCCTACAATGTTAATGACTACAGTCTTGTTGTTAAGGATACACATCAAAATTCATGTGAAGTAATTCTTATAATTAGACCCACACCTCTCTAGTAACAGGTAAAAATTTAAGACAAGCTTAATTGGTTGGCATCTTTTGTTATATCCATGACATCTAAAGTTTAAATTCTCCATTCCTCATTGTAATTATCAAATTGAAAAATTGAAAAAAAAACAGTCAAAAATCTGGTAGCTTAACTTACATCTCTTGGTGTTTCTAACAAAAGACAGTCATGGCTCAAATCCTCCTACTCCCAACTATCAAATGATATATATATATATATATATATAAAGTGAGGATTTAAACTCACACTATAAAAGGATAATATTTAACATTTAATGGGTTGTTAAGATTTGGAGGAAAGTTTTATAGAGAGCATATATGTTGAGAAATTACATTTTACCCTCCTAAACTATACCATCTTTTACACTTGACCCCCTAAATTATGAGAATGCACACTTATCCCCTAATTACACGATCTCATGGGTAATTTTTAGTGAAGTTAGTGTGTATTCTCATAGTTTAAGGATATAAGTGTAAAAGGGGTGTAGTTTAGAGGGTAAAATGTGTATTCCCATAGTTTAAGGGGGTAAGTGTAAAAGATGGTATAGTTTAGGGGGGTAAATGTGCATTTTCATAATGTAGAAGGATAAATGTAAAATGAGGTATGGTTTATGAGGGTAAAGTATAATTTCTCCTCTATGTTGTTGTGGTTGTGGACTATCTCTATGTAACACAAAAAGGAAATGTTGATGCATTTTAATACTAAAATGATTAAATTAATTTTCCCTCAAAAACAGAATAAGTAAATAAATAAAATTATAAACTTGCTAATTGTTGACGCCCATTTTGACAAAAGGACCCAATGGCAAAATAAACTTAACAATATGAAAAAAGTAGAGAAAGGAAGCAGCAAAATAAAGACCATTGGGCTAGAATGAAGGAATAATGGTCCATAGGCCCACAAAGTGATAAATGGCCTGAGACAAAGCAAACGGGCTAAGGAAGCCCCAAAGAATGAAGTAATAAGCCCATGGGAATTGTAAGAGATGGAAAGAAAGTAAAACGGGCAGGAAGAGCCCAAAGAAAGGAATTAGTAAATGGGGTTAGTTCGAAGGTTAGTAAACCCAAAGGTAAAGACGTGGTAATTGGGTTAGGAAAGCTCAAAAGATTTAGCAAAAACCCATGGGATTGAAAGAGGTAGGAAATAATAAAATGGGTCGAGGATGCTCAAAAAATTAAGTAGGCCGAGGAAGCCCAGGGCAGTGAATGGATTGACCCAGCAGGAGTGCTGGGTAACAAAGACTAAAAGAAGGAATGATGTAAGAAATTGGCATGGTAGGTGCTTCAGCCCGTAAGCCTAGAGGTAACAACAAGGCAAAAAAGGATGAAAATATCATAGCAGGAGCAATGTAGTGGCGTGGCAGAAGCACCAGCTAGCCAACTGACAAAGGATAAGAAGGGATATGGGTCGAATTGAAGAAGAGAAAGACTATACCCAAGTAATGCCCAGCCCAAAGAAGAAATGGATGTAGAGAATGAAGACCCAAAAACCCATTCACGCTATAAGAGATAAACAAACACTAGAGTGTGTAGTAGAATTAGACAAACATGGAAGCAATGACAAACGTGGAAGCAATGACAAACGTGTGAGAGCCAGAAAAGCAATGGACTCATGTAGAAGTGAAGCATGCACACAAGGCTCAGATACCACCTACTTGTACCCAGTCAATACAGGGGGGGTGGGCCGCGAGTCAGAGGTAAGAGAAGGTGTGGTCTGGCAGTGGGAAGAAGGGGGAGCCTAAGATATTCTTGTTATAATATTTGTAATAGTTATTCTTGTCGTGAGCACGTGAACAAGTCCAAGATTCCTAAAATGGTGTGAGAAATTGGCATGGCAGGCGCTTCAGCCCACAAGCCCAGAGGTAACAACAAGGCAAAAAAAGATGAAAATATCATATCAGGAACAATGTAGTGGCATGGCAGAAGCACCAGCTAGCCCATTGACAAAGGATAAGAAGGGATATGGGCCGAATTGAAGAAGAGAAAGACCATACCCAAGTAATGCTCAGCCCAAAAAAGAAATGGATGTAGAGAATGAAGACCTAAACACCCCTTCATGCTGTAAGAGATAAACAAACACTAGAGTGTGTAGCAGAATTAGACAAACGTGGAAGCAATGACAAACGTGTGAGAGCCAGAAAAGCAATGGACTCATATGGAAGTGGAGCATGCACACAAGGCTTAAACACCACCTACTTGTACCCAGTCAATACAGGGGGGGTGGCTCACAAGTTAGAGGTGTGGTCTGGCAGTGGGGAGAAGGGGGAGCCTAAGATATTCTTGTTATAATACTTGTAATAGTTATTCCTGCCGTGAGCATGTGAACATGTCCAAGATTCCTACCAAGGCGTGTTAACATGAGAAGGGCTCAACTTGTACACAAACTGGCCTAAGGTGTGTCTTAGTTAGGCCAGTCCCGGCTCTCTTACCCTAGAATCATAGGGTCGTGGCATATCAAGAGCAATTCAGCCCAAGACGCAAAAAGGCCCACCACACTAATTAAATGAGAAGGAGTTGGAGTTTTGAGATGGTTAAAGAATATTGAATGAAGAATTAGTATTTAAGTACAAATTTGAATTCTCCATTGATTAGGTGAAAGAGTCCTTATTAATGTATAAGTGTTCAATACAAGAGAAGTGAGTCAAGGCCACATGCACATGAAAAGGTGAAGATATGAAGGTCTGTTGTAGTGATTCTTGGATTTAGCCAATCGTACAAGGCTTTGATCTCCTTAATAAGAGTGAGATTTTTGCGCCTCAATTTGATTGTGTCCGAGAGGGTCTAAAATTGTTATAATTTTTATCCAGTTTCTATGCAATTTAACCGACAATGAATAACGATTTGCATAAAGAAATACTTCCACGTAATGAATTGGATTGCTTTTATAACAAGGAGCTCATATCATAGTAACATGTATGACAAAAGAATTGAATACATTTACTTGAAAACAAAATATTACTCCATGTTTACCGATGGATGGGTATGTCTTAATGAAATTGATCTTTATAAAATGCATAATATTGGAGAGGGCATCTCATCATACACTCTTATTATAGTACTCTTTTTTTTTATTGAGAAACTATATTACTCTTTTATAGTGTGTGAGATCCATGCTTGCTATAAGAGAGGTCTCATGAAACCATTTCATAAGATACCACTTCCTAAGATGGAATTGTCAGAATAACCACATGTATTATAAAACACATATGTCATATTAAATGATGATTTAGAAGGATTTTTATGTTTATTTTGTTTCATGCCATTTGCAGGCTCCCATCTATTATGAGTGAAGAAAGTAAAAAAAACAGAAGCAATGAAAAACAAAAATGATGTTTGTTTCTTGGGTTGCAAAGAGAAAACAACGAAGGAAAAATGTAATATTCATGTATTCTGTATACTTATTAGTCTCTCCAAATCTCACTTATTTTGAAGAGTTTAATGAGCATGACATGAAAATATTGACATATGTTTTCTCATACTTATGTTTTATTTTCCATTTTCTTTGAATTTTTTTTATTACATTAATAATTGGGGGTGAGAAGATTTGAATCATGGATGCCTCTATTGAAAACATCAAAAAGGCTAGTTGAGCTACAAAGTTCTTGGCGACAAACCAAAAACTAAAAAGAATAGAAAAAAATAACTCTCTTTTTGTTTTCTCCATTGATAAAATTAAAGTTTTTGTTTGTCATCTTGTTATTTATCTTCTTCCTTTTATTTATTAAAGAAATTTAACTTCGTTTTCATATTTTCACCAATTTAATTATATGTTTATATATATTTTTTTTGATAAAGCAATTATATGTTTATAATTAGTTGAACTTTCTCATATACTTATAATTTCAAAACTATGATTGGTATAAAAAAGTTCTTTAATTTTGAATAGAATGGAACTATTTCTTCACATGTTATTATCATCATGTGCTTGTAAATTTCAACTTTCAAGGACATTACATGTTGTTTCTCTGGGTATTTGGTTTTGTTATTAAACTTGTGGAAACACTTCGAACGAAAATTCAACCATTAGCTTGAGCACATGTCATTAAACAGGTCTATTTGTATTATATTCTGGACACTATTGTTAGTTTCTAGCACATACATATTAATCCAAGCATAATTCAGATAGGCGTTTCATTCAATTTAATGGGTTGATTAAGTTAGAAACATGATGGTATTTAGAACTTCTTGTAGGGACTAAGCAGTTTGTACTTTATAGATCATGCGATGCAGTGAATAACCATGGAATAAAAGTATAAATGTTGGGAGAAATAGTGTTTATATGACAGAAAAGAATTAGAGGTGTAAGTTGTGATGGCATTTGAGTCACCAATGGAAGATCTATCTCGCAATGGAACCAATACAAATACATCTTCATTCTTAGCACAGCTATAGAAGTTATTGACCAGAAAGCCCAAGTCAGCAACATGAAAATTTCTCACATGTTACTTGCTTAATGATATTTTTGAGTGTATTATATGTTTTAAAGAGAATGTGTCAACATTTGATTGACAACATAGAAGCTAACTGCAAAGACCTGTAATGTGGAATTCACACATCTAAAGTCATTTTGTTGCTTAATGGCCATTAAGTGCCACCAAGGGCTAGGAACTATTAGTTTCTTGTATAAACAAAGTATGCAAAGGATCATTATACTATGCATCTTAGCATGAAAACTTTGCACCAAGAAGGGAACACACAATTTTGTGATAGATTTTGTAGGAAAATTCAAATATGCCTTTCATTTGAGAGTACACACTAGTTAGTTCCTCATGACTGCATGCAAAGCAATTTTGCTACATAGATATCTAAAAAATTCTACTTGGAAAAACATTACCATTATCATGGGAGTTACTACTCAAATGCATTCCTATTTTATCACCGAAATCGATTACACATAATGCAAACATAAAATGGAAAGTGATGAATCATTTTAAAGAATTAGGAACATGACTTATTTCACATGTATTATGTAGCATGTTCTATAGTTATTGGATGTGTTCAACTTTGGTGACATTCTAACAGATGGTTTTATACTCAATTGTTATCGGATTTCGATGATTCTTGGACCAATAGGTTCCTTCATTAAGCTACTATCACATGAGATTAAAAAAATTGAATTTGACTGGAAGCATTCTCCAAAAATTGGCCAAAACCACAATAACATCACAAGAAACCCTAATCCTGACCATTGGAGCTTCAAAAGCAAATTGCTCCCAAATGAAAAATCCGTAGGAAACGCACGTATAATCACTAGAAAGCTTATAAAATTTGCAAGAAGATGAAAAAAAATTGAGTGAAATCCATAAAGTGTAGGGGAAGTTATGAGCGGATGAATAGAGGTTAAAAGCACACCTAAACTGTCCTAAACACCCACCCATCCATACTCCCATTCATTTCAACCTTCCGCCTTAGAGCATTATGAGCCGTGGATAAGGAAATATCGAACGGCTAAAATTTAAATTTAAGGAAGGATGCGATCCGCGTGGTAAGGGTTTCAACCAATGAGAATTGCGCTCCTGGATATTACCCTTCAGCTACACCACTATTTAATCTCTTCCATTTCCGTCTTCCCCTCTCACACAAACACCAAAATTACCAGTAAACACAACACAATCCAGGCCTTTTCTTCTTCTCGATTTTAGATCTAAATCTCTCTTGTTCTCTTTCTCTTGTGATTTCCATTTGCAAATTGTCCTCCAATTTCAATGGCGACCACCATCGAAGAACCCATTGTTCCCGTGGAGCCGGTTCCCGAGCCAGAACCAATCGAACAGGCGGTGGAGGATACAGAAGCACCCAAAGCTGCCAAGCCAAAGAAAGCTAAGGAGCCTAAAGCCAGGAAGCCCTCGGGTCCTAGAAAGCCCCCTTCTCACCCTCCTTACGAAGAGGTATTGTTATTATTATTATTATTTGATTTGAATTAATTTGAATCCAATAAAATTTTGATCAAATTCTGAGACGGATCCGGGTGTTGTGTTATTGTAGATGGTTAAGGATGCGATAGTGACGTTGAAAGAGAAGACGGGTTCGAGCCAGTACGCGATCTCCAAGCACATCGAAGAGAAGCACAAGCAACTCCCTCCAAACTTCAAGAAGCTATTGCTCTCCAATTTGAAGAAGCTCGTTGCCGCTAATAAGCTCGTTAAGGTCAAGGGATCTTTCAAGCTTCCAGCTTCCAAGCCAACTGCCCCTAAGCCTGCTGCTGCCGCTGCTAAGCCTAAGAAGAAGCCAGCTGCTGCTCCTAAGCCTAAGCCCAAGCCCAAGCCTTCTGCCGCTAAGACCAAGTCTGCTCCTGCGAAGTCTAAACCAGCTGCGAAGACCAAGGCAGCTGCTCCTGCTAAGCCGAAGCCGAAGCCGAAGCCCAAAGCTGCGGCAAAGCCAAAGGCTGTTGCACCGAAGCCAAAGGCTGCTCCGGCTAAGGCAAAGGCAGCTCCGAAGACAAAGGCAGCTCCTGCTAAGTCAAAGAGTGTTACTGCAAAGGCAAAGACGACAACAAAGCCGGCAGCAAAGGCATCGAGGACATCGACGAGGACCTCCCCAGGGAAGAGGGCGGCGGCCCCAAAGCCAGCGGCAGCAGTAGCAAAGAAGGCGGCGCAGACTAAGAAGGCACCGGCTGCTAAGAGCGTGAAGACAAAGAGCGTTAAATCGCCGGCGAAGAAGGCAACAACAACAACTAGGAGAGGGGGAAGGAAATGAGACTGTCTGTTACTATTGATTTCAGAGTTTTTTTTTTTTTTTTACTTCCTTACTAGGTGTTTGTTTTGTTTGTTGTAGGGGTAGTTCTGTAAATTTTTCCTTTTCTTTTCCGGGTGTAAGTGGATCCATGTACGCCCCGATTATATAACAAAAAAAAAAAAAAAAACTCTTTCGGTTATTATTATTATATTCCAATTTTAATTATCCCGCGATGTCTAGGGATTTGAGAGAAGAGTAGTAGCAGTAGTAGTAGTAGTTGAGATCATGAGATTTGAATATGAAGATGTATTTTTCTTAATTACCAAAGCTGCTGTTGAGTCAACTTAAAATTCTTGTTCATATCATGTCGTTCAGAATCAGAGGGTTTCAATGCAAATGCAAATGCAAATGCAAAAACTGTTTTCCGTAATGAGAGAGAGAGAGAGAGAGAGAGAAAGAAAGAAAGCGCTCCTCTCTCGTACGCCAGTTATTGCGTGATTGTGATTCCAAAGTCCACCGCGGTTTAGTTCCTTCCGACTCACTCGCCCTCTTATCAAAGATTTGGTAAACACTCACTACTCTCTCTCTCCCTTTGTCTGGGTTTTTTGGCTTAGAAAATATAACTACTTATTAGAAATGCGCTTTGATTTGAATAACTACTTAGCCACTGCAAATTGAATAAAATTGGAATTGGATTGGGAAGGGAGCGTTAATTTAAATAAAATTTCTTAGGTTTGCAATGTATTGCTTTCTCATTCTCATATCTGTATGCATCTTATGTTACTGTAACATAAGTTAAAAACCACTAAATGGACTAGTCAGTCAGTCTGGAGCACAAAAAGGGGATATATCGACTTCTTCTCCTACTTTGCAATTTCGCTTCCTCTTTGTGCTCGTTTACTTTTTGAATTGTTGTTTATGGAATGACAAAACCTGCAACTGGATGGTGAGTTATGATTCAAAGGTTAAACATAGTTGCAAGAAATTAAAAAAAATAAAAAATAAAGTTCCAAACTGAATGATGGGACTGGCAGACGAGTTGGATTTTACTCCCATCAACATGCATACATGTCTTCTAGTCTAGATAGAACTCAAAACAAAACAAAACCTACACACCATTTGGTTGCAACGTATCTGATTTTGACTATTTCCATATGCAACCAGAGTTGTAGTGGTTTACTTGAAATGAAAGCATTTCTCTCACATGCCTCGTAATGGTTGTATCATTGAAGTTTGTATTGTACCTGACTGTCGCTTCTTATCAAAGCTTCCTAACCAATCATCATGATCATTTCCTTTCTCTTCTTAAGACTTGACTCCTCTGCAAAATTTAATTAATTCATCCAATATAGCCGTTGCTGATTCAAAGTGAATGATGGATGTTATGATGGTTTAATTTTGGTTTGGGGTGAAAGGTGTACCTTTTAACCTAGGGAATGCGTGGATTTTTCCAAACAGAATATGGATCTTCTATGCTCCTTTTTGTTTTTGTTTTTGTTTTTAGAGTTGGTTCAAGAAAAACCGGAACTTAGAAATGTGGAAGCATGGTATGCCAATGCTTTTCCTCTTGTTTTAAAGATTGACTTAGTGAGATACATGTTAGCTTAGCGTTACAGTTAACATGGTGCTCTGTTTTGAATGACGTCTTGCTCTGTTTTGAACGATGTCTCATCATGGACAACTCGACAGTTTCTGGTACATGCTGACAATAATGTTGAACTTTGCTGGTAAAATATCTGATGGTTGTATAAGAGATCTAGAGATCAGTCCCCGCCTATACTAAAAACTGATTGATGTCTTGGTCTGATAATAAAGAGCTATTATCAGGAGCAGACGCTATAGGTTAAAACTTTCAAAAAAATTAAAAATGTTTAACTTTGCTAGGGTTGGAAGTAGTTATAAGTGATATGATCTTTGTTATCCATTAATCTATTTCCTAAGATAAGGAATCCTCAGAGATTTACATTTTAAACTTTCAAGACTGGCTGGTGTTGGTAACTTTTTTTGTAGTAGCATTTATTTGGAGACTATTATTGGTGTGAGTCACTTCTGATATTATTTTAACTGATTCAAAATGAAATAGTTTTGGAAAACTATTGACTTTGATTGCAACATTCTTTCCAAACCATTGTTTGCAATGATGTGGAACGCTGATTGACTTGTATATCCATATCAACTTCGTGCATCAAATTAGCATAATCTGGTCAGGTTTGACATTTTTGGTTTGTTCTCAAGCATACTAAATTTGATTTTACCCAGTGGCTTGGATGTGTCAACTTTGAGGTGCTAAGTGAATAAATCTGATTATGTAAAAGAGAAAATGGGATGTTGTATAAGCTCTCTAGAGGCGGCGTGAATTTTACATCCTAATGTGCTTTGGCTCAGATGTTGAATTCATCTTTTATCTTTTCAAAAGTGATATATTGATATCTTAGTATTCCAGAAACTCATAAATAGGTTTCTAATTTTAGAAATTAATACGATTTTGATGTCTTTGTGAAGTAGCAAGAAGTATAATTTAGAAGGATGCAGATAAAATGAGGGAGAGTCATTTGAGATATGTTGGACATGTGCAATGGAGCCCAATGAATGCACCCATTTGAATAGTGATCACATTAATGATTAATAAACATGTCACATGTATCCGCAAGTCTCTCAGCACATTTTCATATTTCCCATAGGTTTTTATGATGCTCTATGCTATTTGTTTATCAAACTTCTCCATTGCATAACCTATATGTGTGTGAATGCTAATCCTGTTCACGTTGAATTACTTTCTTTGTCTGCATTTCCTGCTGACTTTGATTCCATTTTTAGCTCATAGGTGACATTTGGGTTTTCGAGACCTCAATGATATGCAAAATGTCATCTGGAGTGGCATTTATTTGGGAATCAACTGTTGGATAGTCTTAGATATCTAAAACGGCTACTCATTTTGCAGTTGCATGGAATGAATGACGTACATCTCATGAAAGGTGACTTTCTTTATTATTTGTTGTTCGATTGTGTGAAACCCATTTGATACTATTCTTAATTTCTTATGTTATTAGTTTTCTATTAAATAACAAACATAATTCCTATATGCAGTAAAATCTAGGTAGGTCCTTTGTTCCTAAAGGATGGAATGTAGTCATTAATCTGATACCTTTTATGCCAGGCTGCCAGGTTATGATATAGTCTTAATTGAAAATTAAGATGGTCCATTGAATTGTATTAGTACATGATTTTATTTATTTGTTATGCCTATCTTCCAAGATTGCTTAAATTGGTGCCAGAGGAATTTTTCAGATATTAGTGGGTGTATAATATAAGAAGAAGAGAAGCATTAGACTGTGATATATCATGTGTCATCAATATTGCTGATCATGCAGTTGTGGTCATTATCTGCTAACAAGTGAAGGCACCAAAAAAGTTGATTGTTGATGATAGGGTCCATATGTTCTTGGAAATGAATCATGTGGCATTTTGGCAGAATAGAATATATGTGGTCAACCTTGACTGGTCTATTGAGGATCCATAGTTGACTCCAAAATTTTAGGACTAAGGCTTGATTGTTGTTTCTGCTCTACCCCATCAATTTTTATTTTATTTTATTTTATTTTTTGTATTTTTATTTTAAGATAAAGATTATCATGAGGGACTATGTGGACTTTACAATATATTGTTTTCATCATTCTTTAGGTTTTGTAACTCTTTAAACCCTCTCTAGGTTAAAGCAATACAACCATTCCATGCTATGTCAAGGATTGCGGTTGTTGAGGATCTTTGTGCTTGGCTTTTATAGCTGAGTTGGATTTCTATGCAGGGAAGATACAGATATTATGCTCTCCACAAGAAAAATTTCCAACTATGTTAGTTGCAGCTGTTAAACATCACCATCAATGGTGTCTGTATGGACTAGCGGTGGATGGGTGGGATGATTCAAATCATACCAATGAAGAAAACCTCTCTCTGGGAATTGAAGTCTATATCCAGATCTTGAGCTAGATTAGTGGACATGGCAGCTGATATCTAAGTAAATTTTTTTTTTTTTTCTATCGATGCTGTTGTCCTTTTGGGTTTCCTTTTTTCCTGCATGATGACATGATGCAAAAGTTCTAGAAATGAAGAAGTTATGCTGAAGCGTTTGAATTTCAATTTATATTATGTGGGTAGGTACGTACATATACTGTGGCCATCATCCTTGCTCACAAAAAGGCTTTGCTATGTGTATGCATGGTATGTAATCTAAGAGATAGGTAAATGTTGGTTGACTGTCTTGCTATTAGGACATGCTGGGGTTGTCACTGTTTGAGGGACATTCTGTTAGCTGAACTTGAAGAAGGTGTTGCAAAAAATCTTATAAGTCTGGGAGTATAAATCAGTATGGGATATTGAGAAGCAGAACGGATACTAATTTTCCTTGGAAAAACATTTGGCAGGCAAAAGTAACCCCAAAACATGGCTCTTTATTTCATTTTATTTTTTGTTTTACTTAGACTGTGACATTGGTCAAAATTCCAAATTTATAGAATCTCAGGAAGTGGGAATAAATATAGCTGATTGGGTTGTATTTGTAAGGTTACTGGTTAGATAGTGGCTGCCATGTTCTGCATTGTTTGATCACATAGGAGCTTTTAACTGTCTTTTGGTCATTTTGTATTATAGCATTTAAACCTATGAAAGTTGAGGTGAAATTGGCATGTTGGAGAGGGCATTCTGGTAATAGGGGGGTAGAATGATTGGGAAGGCTGATCTGTTATGCCTGATGTGGTGCATTTAAAGATAAAGGAATGCTAGGACATTTGAAGGGCACCGAGCTCCTCCTAAGTAAGCTAAAAGCTCTAATCAAGTTGAAGCTTCTGTTTGTTAGATCACTTTATGAGAGGATTGTGGTGGTTTTTTGGACATCCCCCTCCCCCTCACCCACCAATTTTTTTTTTTTTAAGTTTCTCTTCTTTACAACATGTAATCCTTATTTGTGTGTGTGTTTTTAATTGTTAGAGTTACTCCTGCTATTTTTTTTTTTATTAACTAGTTATTTTATATTAGCAAAGGGGTATTCTCTCCCTTTAATTTCTCACCTTAATTTTTCATATTCTACAACTTGGCTTGGTATTATTTCATTTTGATCCAACCCTAGAACGCGTTAAAACAATTTGGAGGTTGTTGTCAGATGATAGAAGTGTTCTGATGTCAGCATTCATATGATGACATCTGCGTTGTTGTCAGCACCAATGTGTTCACAAAAGTTTGGCAGCCATATAGAGCACTCTTCAGGTAAAGCAAGATGCAACAAATAGTTGCATGTGACAGGCTTTAGTGATATGCTGACTAGGCTTGTTGTCGCTCTGATCAGAGGTCCACTTTTGATTTTTGTATCTTTGTCAAAGGTAATCTCGTTACTTGTTCGAGTAAAACACAGAATGTTGTCACCCGTTCTAGTTCTGATGCTGAATATCGAGTTATGGCTCATACTGCTTCTGAGATGTTATGAGTTTGCTCTTTCCTTCATGACTTGGGTATTGATGTTCCTAATCCTATGCAGATGTGTCGTGACAATGAGACTACTATTTTTACTACCAACAATCCTATTTTCCATGAGCATTTCAAACATATCGAGGTTGATCGTCACTTTATTCAAAATTTGTTGATGCAATGATAGATTGTCACTCCCTATGCCTACTAAGATGAATTCTCACAAAAACTTGTGCGTCTTTTCAGCAACCATCTTTCAAGTTAGGCACATTTGATTTGTATGCTTCAGCTTGAGGGGAGTGTTAGAGTTACCCTTGTTAATTTTATATTTTTCTACTTGCTTATTATTTTATATTAGCATAGGGTAAACTTATAATCTTGTCATATCCCTCTAAAATATATAGTAGTTAAGGTGATGGCTGATTGATTGAGCCCTAAACCTTTTCTTTCTACACTCTGTCTCTTTCTATTGTTCTCTTCCTCTTTTTTTTTATTTTTATTTTTAATAATTTTTTTAATCCTAATTTTTTCATATTTTACTACTAACTTTAATAAATTGTCCTGTCAAGAAAAAAGTTTCTGCATTTGATATGCTGCTTAATCAAGAGCCAAATTTCATCAAGATGCAGTTTTGATGGTGCCAATCTGCATCATTATTAGATATTCATTAGTGAAGATATAATTCTAGATCAAATGGACTTCTGATTGATTTGTTAATTTTTTAATCCATAAAGCCTGCCATTCAACTAATCTGCATATTGTTGCCACTTATTAGTCACATAGGATTTCCTCATGTACGCTACTTATTTGACATGAACTTAACATTTCTTTTTCTTCATTGATATTATGCCAACTATATTTCTTTTGGAAAAGAAAGTCAGAGAAAATTAAAATACCTAACAAAGGCATGAAATCCAATTGTAAGTGAAACAAAAGTATACCCTCTTGCCAAAAAAAAACTTGATTTTAGAAAGTACATAATGACAGTAGTTAATTGAGTAAAATAATTTTTTGACACTTTTAATGTATGTTCATAGAGATAATTGTCTTATTAAGGGTGAAATTTGTGTAGTTGTAATTATTCAGCCCGTACATTGTAAGTAAAAATCTTGGGGACACTTTAGTATACTTAAGTTGCTTCCCTTGAGTTCTTGTACACTGCTTTTGTTATTAGTATACATACTTTTACTCATAAAAAAACATTGGTGGTAAATAATCTTTTATTTCCCTCACTACTTAACTCAATTAAGCTTTAATCCTAACTAATTGAGGTTGGCTAGTGGATCTTTTATGCCCTTCAGTCCAATCTAGGGTCATGTCCTCATTACCTCTCTAACAATCATATTTCCCCACTTCCCCCATAAAGTTAAAAGTTCAGCATCTCCTTGGCAGAAATTCATATGTATCATTCAAGAATCTTCGGATGTACTGTTTTAGGACTTACTTTATACACCACTGAAAATTGATGTATGAAAGAATGTTTTGAAAAATATTTATGAAGCCAACCATAAAAGGTTAAAAGGATTAGATGATTTTAATAAAAAAAAAATAATTGGATGAGTGAAGTTGCTAGTCTGCTTAAAGTTTTTCCACTTTATCTAAGCAGAAAAATGGATGAAGAGAAAGAGTAATAACGTAAGTTCTCTCTCAACCATTATATTTGTGAACTTATAATCAGTGGTTTAAGTCAACACAGAAATAATCTGTGTCCTTCTGCATATGGACGTTGGCATTGAGAAAACAGAAAGCTTATGTGACTGGTAAAATCTGTATCAGATGCAAAGTGGCTTCTGAACATAAGGAGGAGTTGTTGCAACTATAAAGCTTCTGAATTGAAGCTCACAAAATAAGTGTAGGAAGTTTTATAGCTGAGAAGAACAAGAAAATTAAAAGTATAAAAAAAGAGAGGGAAAAAGAGTAGAGGATGCTTCTTGATGGAAGAACAGTAAAGGATGGTTCTTGACTCAAGACACATCTCAGGACTCCTTTATATATCCAATTAGTAAGTAAAGAGTAAATAGGTCGTAGAGAGCTGTTTAGATGTGCATTGCCATCCAATGAAAGAGGTATGTTCTTGGCTATTATCATTTTTTCCCTGTTTTGTTTAGTATGCTTTCCTTGAATCCAGGTTCTCATTGTACATTGTCATTATTGCCACAATCTCCATTATTAATAGAAGTTTCAATCAATATTTAATCAATGGATCATGATTTATGAGCTTAGAAAACTTTTACTTTTTTGGCTTTCTTGTTACTGCTGTGCAATTTCTGTTTGAATTTTTCTTTTCAGCAATTACTATTTTCAAAATCTTTTATTATCTGAATCACCCTCACTATCAATAGACACATTTCTGAATAATCAGTTTTGAAAATTTTAACCGATTTTGTTCTTTGAACGGAATTCTACATATAAGCTCATTAATTTAATACAAAATAGATAAGTATTCCTTGGTTGCAAACATAGGAAATTTGACAATTTCTTCAGCCTTTGTTTCTTGAGCGATCCAAGTGGAGAAGTTTCAAACCGTGTTGACCCTGCACTCTTGATTTGTCATTTCCTTCTCTCAATTCTCTGGATGCAATACTTCAGCTCCTGCTGAATGTTCAACCTTGAAGGTGACAATACAATGTCTTTCCAAACTGACCCAGCTTCACAAGCTGGGTTAGGGTGCTTGTAAAGTTCATATATGGACTTTGCATTTTCATTCAACCTTTCTACCCGTTTTAAACAATCAATTTCGTCTGGATCAACCAGCAATGTCTTGTCTCTGTCTTTCCATCCTATCAACTTTACAGGAATTATTATGTCAGTATCACATGTTGAGTTTAACAAAAATTGCTACAAAAACCGTCTGCTGACAGGTATGGACTATAGTCCTGAATGCCATGGCTTCATGCAAAAACTAAACCCATATATGAAAGTGTAAGTTAGCATAATATAAGTCAGCTGAGCTTTTGCCAAGAAAAACAACACGTAATTATTGACTCTTGGTTGGTTAAATGAAATTATGCAGGTACGAATATAGGCCTATGTTTAAATCAAAGTTCTGGTTGTTAACACTGAAGTAAGGTTCTTGTCACTGCACAAAGAAAGAGGAGGTATGTTGGGTGTACCTTAGGTGGGCCTTCCAAAGCATTCGTGCAATATAACCTGGCATTATCAACCAGTTGGCAGTATGTTAGAAATGCATTTGCAAATCTCTTGTGGGATTTTAATTGTGAATTTACTCTTACAGCTCTTCTACACATGATAGCTCTCCTGTTTACATGCAAAAAAACACACTTTGATACATTAGATTACTCAATAGAGAGAGACAGATAAACAAGAAAACTAATATATTGTTAAAAATTTTAAAAAATGAAAATGTAAAAAGTACCAAGATATAATAGTTAGTAATATACCTTATGCCTCTTATAACAGCTAGATAGGCATCACAGACAATTCCAACAAGCTCTATCCTATATGGTTTTCTTTTTTTGCCTCCAACTTGCTCTGGTTCTTCATCTTCAATTTGTTCCCAGTAGTTTTCAGTTACAGTTCCATCTTCATTCGCCCTGTAACCAGCACCCATGCGATAACGGCGGCGGTGAACATTCCTGGCCATTGTTATTGTCTGCACAACAAATGGTTGCCAAGAGAGGGTGCCATCCATGATCACATCCCTCCCTTCATTAAGTGCTGTCACCAGGAGGGATGATGCAGCATCAGTAGATGATTGGTGTACCTGTTTATAAACATTTTTCAGGTCATACTATGGAACTTATGCTAGGAAATATTACGATGAAGGATATTGACGTGAAAAATATTTGAAATATTATCAATTTATTGATGCCCCTACTTCAGGTAAGTTTTATTTACTATTACATCTGAAGTGGCACTAAAATGGGAGCGAGAGAGAGCAAGAGAGATGCTAAAGTAGAGAATCTGACTGTGCCTGGGCCTTGGCTTAGGTGGTGTAAGTGTGGGGTGAGTATTGGGTAAGTCTTAGATTCAAAACTTACCAATCTTAAGTAAAAGAAACTGACCCAGTGATGTCTGAAGATGTAGAAAGGAGATTGAAGAAGAATCTGAGTACTGCGTATGGAAACACACATTCAAAGACTAGCGAGAATGATGTAAATGATGAACTACCGCTTCAGATGAGTAATGTATTAAGGAATCAAAGGGGAAACTTCTTATCATGAAACTTGGTCAGATGATATGTCAGGTAAGTTTATGCTAGAATTGAGACTTTGTAATGTTTATACCAGTAATGTAGCTCAGGTTTATTCTACATTGGCTTTATGCTCCTCTTCTTAAGTTTAAAACCAAACAAACAGACTATGGTTTATGTTGAACAGGTTCAATTTTTTTTTTTAAGCATGTTGAACAAGTTCAATTCACAAGCATATGTTTCACTTTGGAACTTTTAGGCCTAGAATGTGTCCCAGTTTTGGTCATTTGATACCATTACATTCTCCAGAGTAATTTCTATACAACCTGTAGAAAAAGTGGGTGCTTCTGCCTATTATTCTGAGGGGAAGAGGGTAGAGAGAGAGAAAGTCTCATATCTCACCAGTTCAGCAGTCTGGAGCATGTCGACATGTCCGTGACGTCTGGAACTAAGGGCCCTAAAGATGACATCTGATTCTTTGAAGGCATCTGCTTCAATTTTTACCGCATTTCCTGCTGCTCCTGCCCAGAATGGTCTTCATCCACAAACAATCAATATTAGATCTTGCTTTATATAATTCCATATTCTCTCATTTTTAAGATGATGTAGCAAGATAGGGATGGAGTAAATATTTTAAATGATGGCCATAGAATTGAAATAATACCTCTTACACCATTCATTCTGAAGTTACTTACCAATATTCAATTGCCTTTAAATGTAATAAAACTTCCTTTTAGCAACTTCTGTATATTCAATTAGCTTTTCTGATCTTCAGTACTCATTCGGTACAGGCATACCTTTTGAATTCTTGAATTTTATCCCATAGTCTATTTAAAGTTATCTATGAAAATCCAATGGTGATTTCACTTTTATACATGATGTAGACGATTCAGCTGTAAACAACTCAAGACTGATCTTAATAAATAGTTGTGACATTGTTGAAAAAGAAATTTTGATCTTGGCCATAGTTGTATATGCATTTTATATACATATTTGCTAGTGTCCCCTTGTAGTTTTAACTTTCTCAATTAAGGATAATGTAAGAGCATAACAGAGAGAATTCTGAATCAAGGGTGATGTTTACAAGATAAACTTTTCACCTCTTGCAAAATTTCTTACTGCTTATGTTTAGGATTATGGAATGGATGATAATAATATTCATACTCTTTCAGAATTTCTTTAAGCACTGTGCTCTTCCCAGCTCCCATCCCACCACCCATCAGGAGGAGGACTGGACTCCTATCGCTGTGTGCCACTGGAGCCATCACTTCTGTACATCGTGAGTCATCATTTGCTATCATTCCCATTGCTTTCAGCTCCTCCACCAATGTAGAGAACACTCTAGCCACCTTCAAGTTTTTTGTCACCCTCTCAAATCTTTGTTCCCTATACCAGCAAAAAACACAAGGATATTTGAATAATTTAATTCTGCAAAAACAATATGCTTGCATCAGTAATAATTATAATATACAACTTAGCGCTATTATTTTTTTTGGCAAATTGGATATTACTGAATTGCCAAGTAACTCTTACTACTGGGGGTGACGTGTATGTAGAGAACTCATGAATAATTCAATTCAAATGTAAATTGTCTGCTAGTTCCATCTGCTCTTTGATTGCTTTCCTATGATCATAACTGCTTATTACGTAATTTCATCATGTTTAATACAGCAATTTCTCTGTATAAGAAAGGACAAAGCCAGAAAGACTGAGGGGGTACTCTCTATAACAATTACAGAAACTAATGACCTGTTTGGAAGTTTAGAGAGGGAGGAGAGTAGAGGGGAGGAGAGAAGTGGGAAGGAGAGTCGAGAGGAATGATTATCCTTCACCTTGTTTGGATGTTTTTAAAATTAAGTAAGGAAAATGAGAGTAATTAGTCTTTTCATTTGTAATTTTGTTAATATAGTAAGGGCAAATTTAGTAATTTATTTGGTCAAGCATATTTATCCTCCACTCTCCCTCCAAATCTCTCCAATTTGGGGGAATTAAAAATGAGGGGTTAGAGGGAGTTGAAACCCCTCCCCCTCATTCTTTAAAAAAATTTCCAAACAAGGGTATTAAATTACTCTCTCTCCCTCTACTTTACTCCCTCTCCATTTTTAAACATCCAAATAGGCCATAAAACTGGGGAAAGAAAATGGTCTTGCATTTTTTTTGCGTCTTTCGAAGATTTACAATACAGTTTCGTTTACAGTTTTTATTTAAAAGAAAGAAATTACATGAAAAGTGGCTCTTGCAGTTTCTGTGTGGTAAAAGCATGAACATTTTTTTTTTTGGCAGGAACTTGAACTCTAAAAGACACACATTTCATAGAATGAAGGCATTTGATTGAAGGGCAAGTAACATTAAGATGGGGCAGCAACAGTTTTGGGGGCAAATCAATGATAGTACAGTTTGGTTCAGAAATGACATGGGAATGGCAGACTGTATTATCTTTGCTTTAAATTCTATTGTTAACATTTCATTTCGACTGCTACTATTTTCAAATGTATATATATATATATATATATATATATATATAAATCATAGATGATGAAGATGACCACCTTGTTGCTGCCATGAAAATTTGCTTGAGCTTCCTTTTGGGCTCAGGGTCAGAACTCATCACCTGAAAATTAATGTAGCATGATGAGGAAACTATACATAAATTATCATGCATGATTTCATTTCAACGTTTTTCTTTTCTCTATAACCCCATAAGCCATTAGATCTTGGATACCTGACTAATCATAAGATCAGTTAGGCTCCAATGAAATGCAAAGTAACTTAGAATGCATCTCTCAAACTCCTCCACAAGCTTCACAAAAAGTGAATCTGCATCTGGTTCACTTGCAAAGAATGTATAAATATCATCCTCACATCCCTCATATTTCCTAAGGTATTCAGAGGCCAATTTGCATAGCTGTGGACATTCTCTCCTATCTTTGAATCCCATTTGCCTAGCTGCAACCAAGGGAGAGACAGAATTAAAACAAAGATTGAATATATTTAGGGAGATGTTAATGTCTAAGGATGTTTGGTCCTTTGGCTTTCAAAGTGTCACATTGTGAGGGTGTAGGCATGAATGAAATTGCCCTGGAAAAGACAGCATGAACAATAAAACATTTACATATATAGATCCAAATGTATATTGAAAGGATCAAATCACATAATTACCTACATAATGAGGAAACCTTTCTAGCTTTTCAACTCTTCGTGTGTCTGATAATATGAGGCGTGGAACAAGTTTGTCACCCCATAGCTTCCGAATACGATAATGCACTGCCACAGCAATGATCAGGCCAATGGAAGAGGCTACTAAGATCTGAGTGAAGCTGGGTTTGCTGTAAAAATAATCTGAAGAAAAAAAAGAAAAAGACAAAATCAATGAAATATTACAATATTGCATTACATTTACATGTAATTGTTTCTGAATGAAGGATGAAAAAACACATAATAGGTATAGGGTGTCCAGATTTGTTCTCTTCTTGAAAGGCTTACCTTTCTGCATGTCTGTTAGAAATCCAGGAATGAAT
This sequence comes from Castanopsis chinensis, assembly GCA_032878915.1. Taxonomy (NCBI): domain Eukaryota; kingdom Viridiplantae; phylum Streptophyta; class Magnoliopsida; order Fagales; family Fagaceae; genus Castanopsis; species Castanopsis chinensis. Next base: position 12,060,285 of record JAVQMG010000101.1, read on the forward strand.
ATGATGATGATTATGGGATATAAAAACAAATGTCTTTTGGATTAAAGGGTTGTAAATGTAACTGTGAGAAACAGCTTTTTCCATTGTCACGATTTTGTAGCAGCATGTTAATCGTTATATTTTGTTTGGAGACACTGATTAAAGTGACATGTAAATTCAGGGATTTTGCATGAGACCAAGATCAACTGGTTACACGTGTAAATAGTTGATGATATTGTTGCATTTTTGCATGCATCCAAGACACAGTCAAATCCCCTTAAAAAAAGTGTGGTTTTAGTTAGCTCAACTGATAAAGACTCTAATGATTGTATAAGAGGTCTGAGGTTCAATCCCCGTTTACACTGAAATTTATTAGTGTCTTAATCTAATGATAAAGAACTATCATCAGAAGAGGACGCAGTTTAAACTTTCTAAAAAAAAAAATCCCCTTAAAAGAGGACATGTTGTTGTATTTTAGGTGTGTTATATGAAACTATGAATATAGACAATATATGCCATACCCACATAAGTGGTAATTAAATTAAATGCCGGGCTTTTTTTTTTTTTTTTTTTCCCCTTAAATGAAAATTAAGGAGAGAGATTTTAATTTTTAACTAACGAAACTTTTTTTTTTATTATATGAAAAAAGAACCAATTTAATAGAATCTTATGATTCGGTGATATTGTTGGAAAACTTAATTCGAATTTTATGTTTTCTAATATTATTAAAAAAAAAAATTGTGTGTTCGAAAAACTACCAAATGAATGTGGATAGGCCCGACACAGTCGGAACCCGTATCTAGTTTTGATCGGACTCGGGTAAGGAGTTAGAACTTGTTCACAAGTACAAACCATAAATTAAAAACGAAACCTCGTAATCGCAACTCCCTCCTCTCATCTCAAGTCTTGGGGTCCAAATGGTTATCAGAACTTCTTCTTCACTTTTTGCTTCTGCGCTTGCTGTTTTGTCATCATCTTCTTCTTCAGCAATTGCTCCAAAAGGTAATCTTTCGTCTTTATTCACTTACTCACATGAACCCACAACTTCAAATTCCACATCATCACCAAAAAATTCATTTTCCCTCTCCTCTTTGTTCACCAACCAACATAGTCATAGTCATACTCATAGACCCACTTCCTCAAATCCCGAAATTTTACCAAAGAACTCACTTCCCTATGTTCCATTCCAAACCTCACTTGAAAATTTCTTGAAAATGCTGTCTTTGCAACCAACACCACCAATGTCACTCTCAATGAAGCATTGCACTGCTTTGATCACATGCTGTCTTTGCAACCAACACCACCAATGTCATCATTCAATTATTTACTTGGTGCACTTTCGAAGAATAAGCATTATTCTAGTGTGATTTCACTTTGCCAAAGAATGAATTCAACTGGGTTGTTGCCTGACTTTATTACTTTAAACATTTTACTGAATTGCTTTTGTAATTTGAATCGAGTTTGTGATGGTTTTGTGGTCCTGGGGAGTATTTTGAGGAGAGGTTGCAATCCTAATACTGTGACTTATACATCTTTGATTAAGGGGTTGTGTAAGGAGGATAGGATTGGTGATGCAGTTAGGTTGTTTAAGAAAATGATCAAGGTGGTTGTATGCCTAATGTGATTACATATGGGACTTTGATTAATGGGTTGTGTCGAACGGGGAACACTGGTGTTGCGCTTAAGTTACATGTTGAAATGCTAAACGCTCAATTTGGTGCCAATTGTAAGCCTAATGTAGTTTGTTATGGTACTATTATTGATGGCCTTTGTAAGGATGGGTTGGTAGATAATGCAAAAGCACTTTTCTTGGAAATGAAGGGTGGGGGAATATATCCAGACGTGGTCATTTATAGCTCTCTCATACACGGTTTTTGTTATGGAGGTAAATGGGAGGAGGCTAAAGGTTTGGTTAATGAAATGGTGGATCAAGGTGTCCAACCTAACTTGGTGACATTCAATGTGTAAATAGATTTTCTTTGTAAGGAGGGTAAGATGAAGGAAGCAAATGGATTGTTAGAATTGATGGTTCAAAGAGGTGAGGTTCCTGACATGTTTACTTATAACACATTGATGGATGGGTTTTGTTTGGTAGGTAGATTTGACGAGGCGAATGTGCTTTTTGATTCTATGGCAAGCAAAGGATGTGAACCTAATGCTGTAAGTTACAATGTATTGATGAATGGATATTGCAAGAATTGGAAGATTGAGGAAGCTATGAATTATTATAAGAGAATGATTCACAAGGGAGTTAGGCCAACAGTTATAACGTATAATGCCTTATTAACAGGTCTTTTTGAGGTAGGTAAGGTCAAGGATGCACATAAGCAGTTTGGTGAAATGCAATTTAATCATTTGGTACCAAATTCAAGTACATATAATATACTCTTCGATGGCCTTTGCAAGAATGGGTGCCTTCCAAAAGCAACGGATTTATTTAACACTTTAGGAAATATGAAGTTTAAGCCTAGGATTGAAATTTTCAACTCTCTCATTGATGGGTTGTGTAAAGCAGAGAAACTTGAAATTGCTTGGTAGATATTTCACAGATTATCCTATAAAGGCCTAGCACCAACTGTTATAACATACTCCATCTTGATTCATGAGCTTTGTAATAAAAGAGATTTGGGTAAAGGCAAATGATTTGTTTCAAGAAATGGAAGAAAGGGGTTGTGCTCCAAATGTGGTCAAATATAATACGCTTATGTGTGGTTTCTTCCTGAATAATGAGTTCCTAAAAGTAGTTGAACTTCTCCACAAGATGGTGGAGAAAAATGTGTCACCAGATGCCTCCACAGCTTCCATAGTAGTAGACTTACTTTCTAAGGATGAAAAATATTGAAAATGTCTGAATTGGCTTCCAACATTTCCTGCCCAGAAGCTTGAGGAGAGATGAGTAATGAATGTTGACACTAGTGTGAGTTTCACAAAACAAACCTAACTTCAAAGTTCTAAGGAAAAGGTTTAACCCTTAATTCACAAGTTAAAAATTGTGAAGGCCCATTGCTGCCATTGTCCAAATGTCCAATTTTGACTGAGTGGGTAAAAGTTTCAATGGTTTGGTCATTCTAGTGAATTTTTTTTGCGGCCAGACCAAATTGATGACAAGGAGGAATGTGCCACACAATTTGTCTGGGCAAATGAATTTAGTATGCTCCTCATGATCAATTACAATGAGATAGTGGCAAATTGCAACCAAGAGGAGAGGTCCATCTCAAAATGTCACTGATCTACAAAATCTCACTTTTAAGATCAAATTTCTTGGTGATAAAAAAAGGAACAGATCTACAGAGGCGACATGCGCTAACCACTGGATCTCTTGTAGCCTCAGTGCTCAGTGAATGTCTAGGCTATGACTTACTTGAGAATTGTATTAGAGGTATGAATTTTATTCATACAAATTCTAAATTTGTTGTGATAGCTACCTATATAAAAAATTGCATGATATTTATGCAAGAATCCCTTGCTAGAATACCTTTCCTAGCTTCTTCTCTATTGTTATCTCTATTTGGTATGTATATCTTTTTGTGATAAGTAGTATTATTTTTTTGGTTAGCCATGCTGATGTGTAGATTGATCTGATTACGCTTGCAAACCCATTAAAGGGTTCTGTTTGATGGTTTGAGCATCTGGCTGATGGGTAAAATGTCTAAAATTATAAGGTATTATTGCCCATTCTGTTTGCTGTAAGCATTCTTATATGCTCCATTTTCAAGCTACTCACTCAAATCTATGCATATATTTTGAGTTCAACAGATATGCTTTATGCCTCTATTATCTCCTACTCTATACCAAATGTGTTTTAAAGACATGGGGTGGATTAGCATGCCTTAGTGTTGTTGTAGATGTGGTGACTGAGTCACTTCTCTTGCTGTGGCTTCTAGAGCGATTGCTTAAGGTAAAGACATGGTGTGAATTAGCAGCGCGGTTGTAATTACTGTGTTTTTAGGTTGAGACAGGTAAGACTCAATCAAGAAATCACAACCTGAATGACGTTTAATTGGGGAGCACATAAGCTGGTCTTTCATAATTGCATCTTTCCAAGAATTACAACACAACTTTTAGGGTCATTATTTGAAAGAAGGAAAATACATGAAAAGAATTACAACTATTAAGCTTGATATATTTGTTTAAATTCTCAAAGACAGACACATACCATTGAATGCAGCCATTTGACTAAAGGGCAAGTACCTTTAAAATGGGGCAGTAACAGTTTTGAGGGAAATTCAATGATCGTGTGACTTTTTGTTTAGTTTCTTCCGTGTCACAATCTAGAATATAAACTTTCATGTTATATCTACCATGTGTGGTAACTGAATGCATAAAAAGACTAGGGTACAATTTTGTTTTAGAAATGACATGGGAATGGTAGACCGTAGTTAAACTCCTTTCATGCATTACAATATTATCTTTTTTTAATATTCTATCATTCACATTTCATATCCAGTCATGCTAGCATTTGCAATTATATAAATAACAATGATTATGATAATGGCCACCTTGTTCCTGCCATGAAAGTTTGCTTGAGCTTTATTTTGGGCTCGGGATCAGAACTCAACACTTGAAAATTATGTAGCAGATAAGAACAGTAAACACGAGGAGAAAAATCTGCCTATGAATTTTTATACATATAAAGTATCATGGATAACAAAATGACTAACTTTTTAGATCTTGGATACCTGACTAATCACAAGATGAACTTGGCTCCAATGAATTGTAAAGTAACTTAAAAGTGTATCTCTCAAAGCATAACACCGAGCTTAAGAGAGCGAAATTAAATTCTTGAACGAACGATTTATGAATTTATGGTCAATTTTTCCTTGATCAATTTTGATTGGGTTGAACAAATCTGATTGAGTTTAACTATAATCTAACCAATTGATTGGAGTAATTTTGGTCTTAAATTAAGGATTATGAAATCCCATTTTATTTGATTGTTTATGGGCAAAAATTAGACTTGAATCAAGGCTATAGACTAGTGTTTATTATACATATTCTAGTGTACACATAGTACACACAATTGCATTTTATAAGGGAACTCATGACTTTATAAGAAACTTTCAAAATTGGGAAAAAAATTTATTAGAACCAATTATCCAGTATTTATCATAAGTCATAACCTAGCACTAGTGATCTGATCTAAATTCTAAAGGACAAAATTTAACTACAAAATTAGTTATAACTTTAGATTACAACTTTACTCAATATCTTTTATTGGAGGTGAATTTTGACAAATCTATCATTAGATTACATATTCTTCTTATATTCTCCATGTTTTCAAAATTTCTAGAAAATTAAAGATTAATAGCTATATCATCAATAAATTGTTTAAATTGCAAGTTTTTGTAATTTAAAATTATGTATATAATATAAACTTATAGATTATATAGTAAATAATATCTAGTAGACACAAAATATGATATGTGTATTAAGAGCAAAAAGAACATACAATTCAATAGTTAGATTTTCTAAATATATAGTAATGTTCTATACATAAAGCGGAAGCAAATACGAGGTTGTATTTTATCTCTGGTGAAGTAGCTGCAGCTCTTGTTGAACAATAAACGAATCCGAGAGAGAGAGAGGAAGAGGGAATTGTTAGCATTTCATGAATAATAAATCATCGATGTGGATACTTCTGAGGGTCCTTCTTTATATTTTTATCATTAGTTTTTGTTTGTGAATTTTTGGTGTGATTTCGTAAGGGGCATTGTTGGACGATGAGAATCAGATTTAGGAGAACACAAGCTCTTCTTTTTCTTATCACCACTGCAATTTTCCAAGCTATTTGGAATAATTTTCATTTTCATCTTCGTCTCTGTATTTTTTCATCTTCTAGAAGATCAATAATTCACCAAAAAAAAAAGAAAAAGAAATCTAAAGTGGAATTTCACCCCTCGATGGGATAATCATTTTTCATAACATTTTTAATCCAATGCTTGTAGTGTAAGGCATCTAATGTTAGTTCAAGAGTTTTTTTTTTTTTTCCACAAATTGGGATCTATTACGGATTTGGCTTACTTCTAACACTTTTTTAACTGGACATGTTCTTTTATTTTAAATATACAATAGTAAATAGTGGTGAGATTTAATCTTCACATTTTATTTAATTAGTAGGTATCTTGGCAGTGTTAAACACTAATCAATAAATAATTTTTGGTCTAACCTATTTTTGTAGTCCTATTTGCTATGTGGACCAAGCCCATATACGAAAGAAAGAACACAACAAAAGGGATTAATTAGAAGATGTTGATTAGAGGGAAAACTAGTCATTTTGTATCGGTAGGGACTCACTAAAGTAAACAGCCCCCCATTGGGCTTAGAGCACTGATGAGACTAATGAACCATGCTAGATGCAAAGTGCAACACACGTTCACTTATATTCGAACTAAATACTACTGAATATTTATGGCCTGTTTGAAAGTTTAGAGAGGGAGGAGAGTAGAGGGGAGTAGAGGGGAGGAGAGTAGTGGGAAGGAGAGTAGAGGAGAATGGTTATCCTTCACCTTGTTTGAATGTTTTTAAAATTAAGTAAGGAGAGGAGAATAATTAGTCTTTTCATTTGTAACTTTGTTAATATAATAAGAGCAAATTTGGTAATTCATTTGGTCAAGCATATTTATCCTCCACTCTCCTTCTAAATCTCTCCAATTTGGGGGAATTAAAAATGAAAGATTAGAGGGAGTTGAAACCCCTCCAAATTCCTCCCTCTCCTTCTTTAAAAACTTCCAAATAAGGGTATTAAATTACTCTCCCTCCCTCTACTCTACTCTCCCTCCATTATTAAACATCCAAACAGGCCATTAGCGTTCACCCTACACACATCTTTCTCCCAATAAAAGAGAATCAATCATATTTAACAAATCTTTGACAAATCCCTTGAGTTACAAAACTCTCCGCTTAAATTAATTTATATTCAAAAAATCAATTAGGAGATTGTCTTTGATAGCTATGATAAAATTTTAACTTATGGCATTAATTTTATGATTATTATTATTCATCATCAAATCATGACATCAATTAACTTATAGTGTTCGCTTTAATTTATGAGTTGAAATAAATTAAAACCCACCATCATGTAGGAGATCAGAATAGAGAACTTAGTTAATGCTATTTAATATCCCATAAATTCATCAACAATTAACCTTTTTTTTTTTTTTTGTTGTTGTGGTTATAGAGAAGTGTCAAGTCCACAACATTTTCGCAATAAGTCATAAATGATAAATTGTTATTGGTTCTTGTGAGGACACTAATCGGCTTTGTCCGCTTTGGGTTGCCAGGCCCTCACGGTTTTGTCCTCTGGCAATGTGTAGGACGAGCAGCGCTTGGCTACGACGTATCCCACATCGCCTAGAGAACCCTCCCACTAGTGCTTTATATGCTTCTGGAGCTTGCACTAGTGCGAATCCACAATTGCAAAATGGGAAACCATCTTGGGCTCTTAAGTACATGCCCCGCACAGTCAATAAAGAGGTACCACTCCCATACATGTGTGAGGAGTGGTACACTAGTGCAAGCTCCAGAGGCATATAAAGCACTAGTGGGAGGGTTCTCTAGGCGATGTGGGATACGTCGTAGCCAAGCGCTGCTCGTCCTACACATTGCCAGAGAACAAAACCGTGAGGGCCTGGCAACCCAAAGCGGACAAAGCCGATTAGTGTCCTCACAGTTCTAATTTTATAACTTAAATTACTTTTTTTCCCATTCGTAACAATCAATAACAACTTGCCACTTAAAATTTGTTATAAAAATGTTGTGAACATAACATTTTTTTTTTTGTATAGAGACTATATTTTTGGCAAAATAAAAGGCCACTTTTTTATTTTTATATTTTGACTATATTTCTTGTTATATTATTGTATATTCCATTATATATATTTTTCAATATTAACAATTTTTTTTGAAAAATGAAGCATTTTTCAAAAAAACATTTTCAAAAAAAAAATTGCATTTTTTTAATGTTTGATAGCGACCTTAAAATAAGTTGAAGAATTATCTCTTAACTTTTCTTATTTCCCCTATAACTCAATTAGTACTTCTCACCCTTGGAGTCTCCAACGAAGATGTCTAAGGTTCAAACCGACTATCCCCAACTATTATTTATTTAAGGAAAAAAATTTAACATATCAGAGAAATATTAGGAGACCAAAATGATAATTAAATCTTGTATTAATATATATATATATATAAATAAAAAAAAGAATTAAACCAAAAATTTAAATGATCTAAATCCAAAATATCAATATAATATACATTTAATTAGAGAGATACGAAAGGCAATTTAACAAATTAAGATTAGCTGACCATTTCAATGCACAGTTGTGCAAATATTTATTCCATAAGGATTAGTTATTTCAATTTTAGCATGAATGGAATATTCTTAAAGATTTGTTGGAAAAGTAGAAGATTCTCCTAAGAGCAACGCCGATACCTAACTCTACCTACAAACGTGATAGTCTCGTTTTTGGAGTCTTTTGTCCAAATATTGGTAAAAATCAAGTTTTTTAGGATTATAAGTACTGTTGAAAGTTATTTAGGGAATTGAGGAGAGAGACTGAATTTCGGCAACGGTATTGCCGAAATTCTAAGAAAAAGTAAGAGAGAGAAAGAGGGAAAAGTGAGAGAGAGAAAAACTGAAATTTCGGTAACAGCGTTACCGAAATTCTGCTGCCCAACCTGCCCGTGAGCGAGTGTGTGCGCGAGTGTGCGCGAGTGACGGAAAGAAAATAAATGAGGAATTTCGGTACCGGTGTTGCCGAAAATGGTAGAAAAAAAATTGGGGAATTTCAGTAATGGTAATACCGAAATTGGATCGAAAAAAAAAAAAAAAAAAAGGATAATTCCGGTGCTACCAGCACCGAAATTGAAAAAAAAAAAAAAAATAAGAATAATTTCGGTGCTGGCGGCACCGAAATTGAAAAAAAAAAAAAGAAGAAGAAGAAAAAAAGAGAAAGACAATTTAGGTGTTGGCAGCACCGAAATTATCCCTTTTTTTTATTTATTTATTATTTTTATTTTTTTTCAATTTAGGTGCTGCCAGCACCTAAATTGTTTTTTTTTTTTTTTTCAATTTCGGTGCTACCAGCACCGAAATTATTCTCTTTTTGTTTTTTTTTTTTCAATTTCGGTGCGCACCGAAATTATTCGTTTTTTTTTTTTTTTTCAATTTCGGTGCTGGTAGCACCGAAATTATCCTCTTTTTTTTTTTTTTCCCCCCAATTTTGATATTACCATTACCGAAATTCCCCAATTTTTTTTTCTACCATTTTCGGCAACACCGGTACCGAAATTCCTCATTTATTTTCTTTCAGTCACTCGCGCACACTAGCGCACGCACTCGCTCACGGGCAGGTTGGGCAGCAGAATTTCGGTAACGCTGTTACCGAAATTCCAGTTTTTCTCTCTCTCACTTTTCCCTCTTTCTCTCTCTTACTTTTTCTTAGAATTTCGGCAATACCGTTGCCGAAATTCAGTCTCTCTCCTCAATTCCCTAAATAACTTTCAACAGTACCTATAATCCTAAAAAACTTGATTTTTACCAATATTTGGACAAAAGACTCCTCGTTTTTTACTAATATTTTAAATTTATATGTTTATCAAAATTTTTTTTTTCAAAAAAAATTTATATAAACAATCCAAAGTTCTAAATTCCTCATTCACTTGGGTCTTCTCATCATAATTATTAAATAACAATAATTTTATGGGTATAAATTTTATTCCTAGTGAATAAGACAATAATTAGAGAAATGAGTGCAATGCTTAGAGACAAATTCAGAAATAACCTGCATGCACTTGTGAAGAAACTTGTGGAGAATGTGAGTAACCATTGGAAGAACAATTAAATCTTTTGTACAAAATATTTTTAAGATTGTTTCTAAAATATTAGTTTCCTAAAAAGTGTGTGGTTATCTAAGATATAAGTTTTGATAAATCAATCTCATATGCAACGTGAAAGTAAAGGGATTGATAGCAACCTCAAGCGGTAGAACAACAGCTAGGACCATATCTCATGAGGCTGAGTTCACTAGTTCAACACTTTTAACGCCAAAAACTCTGCCATCTAAAAATTAAGGGGATAGCTAGGCAGCTCTTAGTTTAATTAGAATATTTAAAAATTGTTTTGACTAGACAACTAGCTTTTTAGGAATATTACAACTCGAAAATCTGTAGGTTGGGTAGATAATATTACTGTTTTCGTTATGAGACACCTATTTCATTTTTCCTTTAGTAGGTCTTTGCTTCTAGAATTCATATTTGCTTAACAGCCATTTGATTTACCATCTATTAGTTTTCTTGTTAATTTATGGTAATCTTACATGGCTAGTTGGACATCCAAGCCAGCAGTTTCTTTGAAGTGTACGTACCATCAAGTTCCAATGAAAAAACATGTGTTTTATTATTTTTTTTTTTTGTCGGTATGTAGTCTTCAAATCCACTCATATCAGTTAAAAGATTTTGCCTATGGTTTTTTTGGTACATACAGCAAGACTCGAACGTGATACAAAATTGATGAAGATAATTCAGGATTTGAATGGAAATGTGCATGGTAGAATGGAGCCTTTGGAAATTTTGATAATTAGTACAACAGGGTACGTACATATGGTCGTTGAACCTAATGTGTTCATAGCAATGTGTCGAGGTTTCTGGGACAGGATGTGCAAGTAAAATTATAGTTGAAGCAATTATGCTACAATAACACTTTGGTTTGGTTGGATTATGAATCTGAGTTGGTGTTAATTTCATTCTAATTTACCTTAATTTGTTTCTCCGTTTACAGGACGTACTAGGAAGTCTAGAAAAAAGGAGGGAGAAGAGGTGTGTATGTATATATATATATATATATATATATATATATATATATAATTCACAGCCATTTTCTTTCTACTAGAAATTGAATTTGTCTGTTGTAGTAGACGTACTGACTACTAGTGAGTGAGAGTAACAATGATAGATTTTACGTATACATAATTATATTGTTAAAAAAGAAGAAAAATCGTGAATAATGAAGCTGACCAACCTTTTCAATCTGTGAAACTGTGTTGTTGAATTCATTGACACCGATTTTGGACTTGGGAACAATCGACCTGCAAGAGAAAGAATTAAAGCCACCGCCATATATATTAAGGAAGTGCAATTCTTTCCTTGTTCGCTCTCTAATTATATTAAGGAAGTGCGATAGCTCGATCGATCGGCTTGGAGGAGCTAGCTACAAGAGAAGAGAAGGAGCGGACGTAATGGAGGAGGGTTTAATTATTTAATATAATACTAGACTAGTAGTTAGCTTTCGGATGGAGGCTAGCAAATTGGCATGGAATCGTATTGTTTTTATAATACATCCAGATCCAAATGGGTTAGAGGTTCACAGCCTTAATTATAATTTGCCTTTGCTAGCTCCTAGCTCCTGCAGGGGCAGGGTACATACGTACATAGATGAATATGATTGACGACTCATGTAGGGCAGTTTCAGTTTCGACGCACAGCCACAACAGACAACTTTGTTGTTCCACTCATGATCATGACATGCGCAACTATATTAATTAGATGATTTTCAGGTCATTTGGCTTCATTGATTGCTTCAACACACTAATTATTAATTCCTGATGATGAGTGGAGCAACTCTATATAATCCCTTTAATTTGTTTTTGCTTTTGCACTAACTCTATCTATAATTGTACCGCTGTTTTTGTGAACTTTCATCAATCAAAGTGCTTCGATCGGCTTGTCTGTATCTAACAATTAATTAATATTGGAGCCTCGATCATAATATTTTCTGGGCAGCCATTTGGAAACTGAAAGTGCCAGTTGGTAAAGTTAAAAAAACCTTTGTATGGAGGTGGGCTTGTTCTGAAGCTTTACCAACAAAGTTAATTGAAATATTTTTTAACGAATCGAGCGCAATCTTAATTTGCTCGAAAGTGCCAGAATGAAGTACAACTCTACTCTACATGCCCTACGGGAAATGTGAAAAAATCAGACGTGTTTGGCAACAAGAGTACTGTTGATTGACACTAAAAGAAAAGTCCAATAAGCTCTATGGCCTGGGTAGCAAACCAGCAATAGCAGCCGCCAACAACTGAGCTATTTGCCGTCACACTGTGGTCCTTGTGGAACTGAAGAAATACGTGCATGTTGAAAATTTAATATCATATGATTTTTTCCTCTTTTATTTTTTTTATATATGAAATTTGACAATTATAGCATCTATTAATATAAATTTGTAATGAATGCATTTTTATAAGGAATTAAATATATATGAGATAGGTTTAAGTTACACCTAGTGTAATTCTATAAATGTTACACTTTTTTTAAGTCATAAATTTCTAAGAGATTTAACGGTTGAAAAAACATCATTAAATGTGAATACTTTTCACCTTATTACTTAATTAATACTAGATTTTTTTTTTCTCTTTCCTTATTTATTGTCTACCCTTAATTTTCAATAATCTGCCAAATATACTAATCTACTAAGGAGCACCTCACCATAGCCACATTCCCCTTTCGGCACAGAAGCAATATAGCAATTAAATATTATGTTAATTGAATAATTCATATATCACCTAAACGTGGGTCATATGTATCCAGCACCTCCAAGTTGAAGCTCCTTAAGAGCTAATCAAAATGTTGTTACAAGATATTGCAAATCAATAGTCAATATAGCAATTTTCTCCGATTCCAAATGGGTATGAAATGCTTTTTTTTTCCCATAGTATGTTTGACATGAAGTCTTTGCTAAACTTGCTGGTTGTATAAATGTAGTAATTAGGTAATTTATCCAATAATGAAATTGTCTACAACACTATTTGCACCACGACCAGCTCTTTATTAATGGGAATGTAAAGTAGAAAGTCCAACCAAAAATTTCTAGTGTACCGTTCAATAGCTTCTTTGCAGAGATTTCTCTCAAGAAAAAAAAAAAAAAAAAAAAAAGCTTCTTTGCAGAGATGTGGGAGGTTGGCTATGGTGGGCTGCTAGTATATGTAAGGTTTGCAAGTTATTGAAAATGGTAGTGCCCTCAAATCATGAGGAAAGCAATAAATAAGGTGAGAAAAAACAAACCCTAGTATTAATTAGGGAATAAGATGGAAAGTATTAACATTTAATGATATTTTTTCAACAGTTAAATCTCTTAGAAATCTATGGCTTAAAAAAGCTGTAACTCCATAAGAGTTACACCAAGTGTAACTTGAATATATATATTCTACCATTGAATATTTATTATGATGGTATTTGTGTATATATGTGTGTGTACATATATATATATATATATATATGTATAGTTTACTATTTAAAGAAAATATGATATACCAAGATTTTATTTAAGGGTTTAAATATAGAATCTAGAACACTTATTGCAGTGCTTTTAGTAACTTTCACAATAAGTTAACCTATTACGGTAGTTTAAAATAGGTGGTTTCAAAACTACCATTATAGGTCAAAATAGATTTCTTGTGGTTAGGGGAACATATATTTGTTATAATGTGCAAAGTTTTTATTTAAGAAGAAAACATTGTCATCTCAAAAATCAAGGAAATTAGAAAAAGTTGAATGCTCCAAGCAGTCAAAAAACCGAATGGAACAATCAGATGACAATAATGTAATTAAGTATCTATATCAATTTTTTTGGCTCACAAGCTTTTGTAACCATGAATGTCTTAAGAAAAAAAATAAACCCTTCTTTTGTTTCTTTCAAATAAAATCTTGTTTGTAGTGGGTCAAGATTAATAACAATCACACTCAATTAATTTAATTGATGTGAAAAAACCACAATGAAACTTGAGAAATCGATCTATAATTACAACAACCAATCTTTCATTTCCTAGAGATTTCCCCATTCCCTCGATTTCTTCCTAAAGTTTCCTTTTTCTCTTGATCCCTCTCTTTCCTTGCTTAGTAGTCTAAAGAGTAGGCTGAGGAGTCCCTGTGCAAGGCCTCACGAAACACGGTTCCTTGGCCATTAGGGGCTCATCGGCATGCTAGTCTATTAATTTGGTTGTTTTTATGTGCATGTGATGTAGGATAGAATCTACAAGATAATATTTGTAATTCATAAATTTTGGTATTTTATGTAATTTATGTTATTTTAGGTTTATGGTATTTATTTATTTGTTTTTAGTGCTTTAATGTTGTTTAGTCAAATTAGGATTTTGTAAGCTTTCTAGTTGTCCTAGGTTTTCTAATCGCCCTAGATTTTATTTTTACCATTTATATGCATTATAGCCTCCAAAGGAAATTAAGTTTTTCATATTAATAAGATACAGACTTTGTCTATTATTTACTCTAGGGGATTTCAGACTTATCACATTTGTAGATTCAATGAACTTCTCGTGAATTTAAGGTTTACTACTAGAAATTAACAGTTTTGTTGTCTTTCCATAAAAAAGAGTGTCGTATGTGCTTTTTTCAAGCTTCCACAACATCAACACGTACGTCTTGGATCGACCCATGCATGGGTCACTCCACTCCTTTTACAAAAGTGGGCTTCAATTTTATCTCCCACACGTTATCTCTTAACTCATAAAAAATAAGTTAAGAGGCCTAAAGAATACGAATTTTTATGGTACTGCTTTCTCTATAATCAAAAGTAAAATATAGATGTTTGTTGAGGTACAAATTTTCAGGCCTCAATTTTTTTAGCCCACTCACAAAAATACCCACGCAAGCCCAAAAATTATTTTGAAGCCCACATAAATATTTCCCACATATTACTTAAATATTCTCCATGTTATTGGGCTCCCACAAGTATTCCTTATGTATAAGCCTCACAAATTATCTTGGGCCCTCTCACAAATATTACCCATTATATTCCACATATTATCCAACTTGGATTTTCACAAAAATACCCATCACATCCCTACCAACATCGGGCCACAAAATTATACTTTCTCCACAAAAGAGCCCATGATCATTTAACTTGGGGGCAAGACCCGAAAAGCCCAACAAAACCATTTACTAAGCCTCGTTGCCACACGACACCTTTGTTAAGCCCGTTGTTACACGACACCTTACTAAGTTTGTTGTTACACGGCACTCTTACTAAGCCCATTGCTACACGGTACCTTTACCAAGCCTATTGCTATACGGCAATCTTACTAAGCTTGTTGCTACACAGCAATCTTACTAAGCCCGTTGTTACACGACAATATTTTTACAAAATCTTAAATTATTTTAACAAAGCCCAAATACTAATTTGGCACTATATTAAGTTGACAATTATTTCACAAAACCCAAATATTAATTTGGCACTATTTCATAAAGTCCAAATATTAATTTGACAACTATTTTACAAAGCCCAAATACTAATTTGACACAATATTAATTTGGCACTATTTTACAAAGCCCAAAATATTGATTTGACAACTATTTTATAAAGCCCAAATATTATTTTAACAACTATTTCACAAAGCCCAAATATTATTTTGGCACACTGTTTTACAAAGCCTAAAATATTAATTTGACATTTATTTTACAAAGCCCAAATATTATTTTGGCAACTATTTCATAAAACCCAAATGCTATTTTGGCACATATTTACAAAACTCAAATATTATCTTAACACTTAATTTACATGTACTAAATCCTTCACTCATAGGAAATATAAATACTCACTTCTCAAGAAATACTTTTCTTACAAAATTTATAAAAGCCCATGTATATCACCCATGGCAAAACTCTTCATTTTGTAGGGATAACCAAGCTCAAAGAAGCTCAACTACAAGCCCAGCTAAGCCAACCCAGCTCATACAAAAATCCCAGCAGCTGAAGCTCACGTGAGCTAATCAGCCAAAACTCAGTACAATTTAACAACTGGAGCCCACTGCCATTAGGTTCCAACCTATCCAATCAGATCAGAAGAGGACATGTGTCCATCAGGGGTTGAACCCTTCCTTCACAAGCTGAAATTTCATCATTTCTTATATGATATAAAGTTGAAGCTGACTTGACCAAAAGCTGGGAAGCTTTTAGCTTTCTATCTTCTTTCTTCTCTAACCCATTCGGTTGAGAAACAAGAGCAGCCATGATTAGACCATTAAAGCTCTTGAAATAACTTGAAATTAGCTCATTTTCATGCTAAAAACGTGTACTCTTTGGTTCATGGACCAAGCACATAAACCCCAAATGAGGAAACTTAGGGAAATGTGGTTTGGAAGGCACCAATGAGTACCTAGTAGAGCTCCCAGTAAGGGATCCAAGATTGACACCTGGCTTGGGGTGATACAATCTGCCATAAGGAGCTCTGAATCTAGTAGCAGCATAACCAGGATCATTAGCCTAATGCATGTTTTAATCCCATTAGCCAAGGCCTATCAGCATTCAATGTTAAGTTAGAATCCCAGCTGTTATTACCCAAAATAGCAAGAACCTTCTAAAAGTTGAGGTTACCACTCTTAGCTAAAATCTTAGAAACGATTCTCTAAGGATTTTATGAAGATTGAAAATGATTTAGCAGAAGTTATTTGCTAATTACCCCCTAAAACCCAACTATATATGGAACTCTCCATTAATGCTTCTGGGGGAACGAGAACATACTAAGAGATACACTCATAGAGAAGAACTCTTCCTTAACTTCTTTGTTTAGCTTTCTCTAAACTTAAGCAAAGTTTTAAGTCACAAAACTCTCAGTTTCAAGCGTAAAAACTGAGTTCTTCAGATCCTAGCTCAAAAACACTCCTCATACTTCTACTTAAAAACACTTAGCTACCCCCAACAGAAAGTCCTAGCAGCCTTGCCATACACTCTCACTCATTACTCCTACTACTCACTAATGACTCTCTCTACTCATTATATATGCTATATCCATGAGCATGTCTTGGCATCATAATGATCTTGCTGTGCTAGCTGGGCTCTCTCTCTCTCCCTTCATCTAACACTGAGCTTTCCTCGTTACTTGTTATTATGGAACCTATGATATTTACTTATTTGTTTACTATTGATGGTTATGATATAACAGTTACCATAGAATTTTTCCCTCATATTATTGTATTAGAAGACTCTTTTCTAGAGCTAATGGATGATGAGTCTGAAAATGTTGATGTTTTCTTTAATCTATGAAATACCTAATAGCTGGAAGTTTATTTCGTCTTACTTTTTTGCAGAAACACTTTATCGCTAGGTTACTTTTTTGCAGAAACATGTTGCTGTTGGGTAATTTCTTACAGTATGCTTTTTAATCACACTGACGTGTCTGTTGTAGGGATTGTTTATGGGTCATTCTTGTCAGCCTCAATCTAGGCTCAAGGCATAAAGATACAGTGAATTTTTTGGATCTTCGCCGATAGCCTTTGGGCCGTGCATTGAGCCCATCGTCGAGTTTCGGTTTAGGCCCCTGACCTAATGTAAATCTCATTTGTCGGAAGGAAAACTTTTTTGCCCACGACAATGTTTAAACATTGCAATAGCAAAGGCCCGCACATTTACAAGTAAGATATATATTAATTGGGTCATGCTAACGAGTACCTTGTACAATGGTTAACAATCTATTTTAAGAAAGCTATCAAAATATTAATTATTTTTTTCTTTAAATAGATTGTTAACCATTATTATAAGGATACGTATTAGCACTTCTCATATATATATATATATATATATATATATATATATATATATATAGACACACGTGGAAGACAGCATTCTCCACAAATTTGGATGGACTTTGCCGACGGAAAGAGACTAGTTACAAAACCTTTAAAGGCATTTAAGCCTATCCTATTTTACCTAACTACCTATATATAATACTGTATCTCTTTCTCCATCTTATACTCTCTTTCAATTGAAATGTTAATCCCACAAGCATTTTATAGACTTTTTTTTTCCCGACATTTAGGATTTAAAGTTGCTCCAATATTGAATAATACGAATACGTTAAGAGGCCACATGTCTCGGACCCCACGTTGGGCAGATTCTGAAATTCAGTCCACCCTCCCTACATAAGCTTTGTGTTCTGTGTGATGATTGTATCCGGTAACTAGCTAGGTCCATTATGATATAACATATGCATACATGTACAACACCTTTCTCACAAGTCACATCACGAACGTGTAAGTTTTTTAGTCTATCCTTTCTCAAATGTAGTATATATTCTTACTTTCATTCAAGTAGTTTCAGGTAACTTAGATCGATGCTCATAGTCTAACAAAGCTATATAAATTGAAAGTTTCGAATATGGCATGTGATTTATTTGTTATTTTATCACATGGACACACACACACATATAGGTCGATTTCTGTCCTTGATTACTGCTCATCAACCTACTTAATTATCCAAAAAAGAAGGGAAGCTGATCTTGACAAAATGTTCACCCCTCTCCACTTTGATAACAAAATCACTCCATCTTTTGTTATCCTAACAGCATCACACATAAAATAGAATGACTTTTTTTGTTTTGTTTTTTTTTTTAGAGAGAGTTTTAATAGTGTCCGCTCCTGATGATAGTTCTTTATCATTAGACCAAGACGCCAATCAGTTTTTGATGGAGGCGGAGATTGAACCCCAGATCTCTTATTCAACCCATAAAAATTTTTACCAGTTGAGCAAGTTGGAACCCACTAAAATAAAATGACTTAATTAATTAGAAAGTTCTAATCAAACTGATGATTGGATTATTACAGTTGGATAAGCACTTAAATTAATTATATTAAATTTTACGAAATAAGATGAATTTGGTCATTTAGTTTTAGGTTGGCAAAAACTTGTGATTGTGATGCCCAACAAAATCTCTCTTTGAATGGATTTTCATGTTTGTTGTTGAATGCTTTTCTAAGTATCATTGGTGGGTAAGTCAAAAAGTAACAAATTATATGATAATCAATTTGTTACTTTAATATGCAACTTAATTCGACTTTTCGTAATTTGATTTACTTTGGAAATTGCCCCCTTCTGTAGACTCATGGCTGGTCTATACTTTTCTTCTCCTCTTTGAGTCTTTGAAGGGTCTAACAATACTCAAAAATAATATTCACTTCTCTCACATATAAGGAGAAATACTAGTTGTGATCTGTGCATGAGAGATAAAGCGAGAGTTCTGTGGCAGCTAAATAAATTTAATTTGGTAGTGATTTGAGGGTCATGCATGAAGATCAAAATAAGGTGCTTGGGCGTGTTACCATGAATGCATATGATCTTTCAGCAAGGACATGCAATATATTACGGCCTTTATTTATTTCTGCCAACCAAGTAGGTGGTAGCTGCCTTCTAGCTAGGGGTGAATGACTTTGAAAGTAGACTTGTGGGTAAAGCTTTATCTTATACATAAGAATAAGATTAAAGACATGTAACCAACTGAAATGGCAATGATTAAAGTAGTGTTTTAATTTTCTGTTTCAAAAGTTTATAAGCACATCGTCATTTGTTTCGTTTATTACTTTTCTTCTCTCTCTCTCTCTCTCTCTCATTAGTTATGATTAAGGCATAATTGCCATACATATTTTTCATCGAAGTTTTCCTTCTCAATTAATTTCCTCACGCACTGCAAATATGTGATTTCATAACAAAAAAACTTAAATTAATGATAAAAACATTAAATATCATATTCTATTTTTTATTTTTATTTTTTTTACATGAAGCATCATCTTCTATTTGATGGGAGATTGTTCCTAATTTCACAATTTATAACTATATAATGGATTCAGATCTTGGGACAAACAGCAGGATCCAATCATAATATGAGGAGATGAGCAAGAAGAGCAACATTTACAAGGCTTGGTATAGTGCACCTACATCCACAGAAAGAGAGGAATTACTACTATGGTTGCAGCTATCTCATAATTAATCTCACCA
This sequence comes from Castanopsis chinensis, assembly GCA_032878915.1. Lineage (NCBI taxonomy): Eukaryota > Viridiplantae > Streptophyta > Magnoliopsida > Fagales > Fagaceae > Castanopsis > Castanopsis chinensis. Next base: position 12,080,037 of record JAVQMG010000101.1, read on the forward strand.
TAGAGTTCAGGGGCATGTCAAAAAGAATACGAGATTGAGATTTGAGACACCCCTGAAGGGTGGGCTCTTTTTTCTCCAAGGTGAAATCTAACTTTGAGAAAGTTTGACCAGTAAGGACCTAACAAATACCGAATATCCCGAGAGGCATTTGGTATTATAAATTGATTTATGGTAGTTAGTGTTTGCCTGTTGCCACCGATTGATAGACTTTCCAGGATCTGTTTTATTCGCCCAGTCTATAGGGTCTGTCATGTGAGATACGCATGATTAAAAAATGTAACAGTCACATTAAATGACAATTATTAATGCATACTGTGAATAATGGTGCAGTAATGATTTATAATTGATTGAAAGATGATCAACTGAGAAAGACACATGAACTCAAAGAAGAGGATAATTAAGATGGTATCCCTATAGACCCTAGACTAACCCAGCAGCGCTAACAATATTGATGCGTGGACAAGTTATAATCACAAATATCAATATGCATGGATAGCACTTTTAAGCAGACAAGTTTCTATTGGTTGGCACTTGGCAGGCCCCTCTTGTAATTCTAGGTTTAACTTGTTATTCAAAAGCTATAATTGTGAAGTCACAACTTTAATTGTTTATGAAAAAGTGAATGTGTTTGTAATAAACACTACTCCTCTTTCTAATCTTTCATCCCCTGTCCATCCTTTCACGTCTTATCAATCCTCTCCTAAAGAAGTACTTTGATTCCAACTTTTCAACCTTACTTTCCACAAGCGAATCAATGCCACAAAGATAAAAACATAATTTGACCAACAGGCAATAGGTATTGATATTGTCCTATACCATGCATGTTTCCTCTCCTCAATGCCAAATTGCATGTTATATCTATCTCATGAATGCATTTCTTCTTATCCATTGAGCTACAGTTCTTCTAACATATGAGTATATGACAGCCTCCAGCGACCTGAAATTATGAGCTTCACATGTAGATCTCTACATATTATATATGTGTGTGTGTGTGTGTGTGGGTGTGGGGGTGTGCGCGCCATGGTCGTTTTACTTTTCTCATATAGAAGTTGACCCACAAGAGTTATATCTGACCGACCTTGTGAAATTAGTGTCTCACTATCTCGAAAGGAGAAAAATTTGAAAGCCATATGGCTTAGATTCTTTGTTCCCTCCGCAAGCAAACCCCACGATGAAAAATCAACTATGCAAAGTCCCAATAAATTAAAAAAGAAAAAAAAAAATTCAAAAAGATAAAGGAAGACCAAAGACCACAACCTTACAGTCAGATGTTCACACTCATACAACACTTTTTTTTGTTCGTCAACAAATTAGGTGAAAAACATCACATTGAAAGAGATTGAACATTAATTAAGTCTTACCTCGTTTGATCTGGTCGGTTCCTGCTCGATCTCTGCGGTTGCCAATTTCGACCTGGCTAGCTCCGCCAGAGTTGAGTTATATGTATGTATAGTTGATGAAGATAAGAACGCTAGTTCTACCAAAAGAAATATAATTAATTCTTCTTCATACATATATTATTATATATAGAGGCATGCAAGAAGTTGAAGGGGTTGAGGGGAATGAAGCCTGGTCCGAAATCATTCAGATGGTAGCCTTCGGTGCTAGCTTTGCATGAATGATCTCGAACCAGACAACATTCCCCTCAACTTTTCATATATGAGAAAGAGAGTCTGGGTCGGCCTTGGAGTTGTTGATATGGCCATGCATTATTTTTCATGGGGTCCGGTCCTTATATATACGTAAGGATGAGAAGGATTCTTAATTTATGGGGTCACATGACACAGAGTCCACTTTCCACATTGCCCCTAACTTGCTTTTCACACCTAGGTATATAATTTATTAGAAAGGCTTTCAATTTCTACAATCTAAAGTTTATTTATTTATTTATTTATTTTTGGGTTCTTCAAAATGAAGTATATATTTGCTAATATATGCTATACGTTTGATATTCTAATAGAGTAATAGAACTAGTAAGGTCAACCCAAATGCTAAATTTATACGCCATGGAATATCATAAAACCAGATATTATAATCTGCTTTTATCTTTATCTTTATCTTTTTTGGTTAGGTAGAGATCTCCGAAACTGCACCCAAGAGAGGCTTCATTAATTAGTGGAGCATATTACTATAGTTTTTTAGGGTCTGACTTCTTTTGTCAAGGATCTTGACCCTCTGTTTATTCTGAGCTCTCAAGTAAAGGATATGTCTTTTGCTTGCCACTAGGGTAAAGGGAAGGTGGGAGGAGGAGAGAACCTTCATCAATGATAGCAATTGCAGCTGTGATGCCAACCTTCAATTTGAAGCTTAACACAGAATGGCCTGTTAAAGCTACAACCGGACCAGCAAATTTAGAAAATAAAGAAATTAAAAGTTGCTAGATGTGCTTAAGGACTTGTTAATAGCTCAACATGAACAAGTTTTTGTTTTATTTATAAATTGAACATATATATAAAGTCTCTTTTTGGACATGAGAATTAGTAACATAGTAATCACCACATACCAATGACACAGAGGAATAGTATATATCTACAAGTTCATCAAAAAAAAGAGAACAAGAGTAATATATCTACAAGGTTTCTAGAAAATATATATAGGGAGATCAATAAGTAGCTAGTAATTATTTCGAAATGTAGCCTTGTAATGTTCTTACCATCCTCAAGGTTAAACTAAAGTAAATCCAAATGCTATAGCTTCAGTGTTAAATTTTCAGATTCGTTAATTATTTGTTCAGAGCGCCACATTTTCCCCTTATTTTAGGAGATTTTTCTGTATCAATCTATATCTTCATCCTTCCTAACTCTCTTGCCACCATCATTCATCAGTAGAATTTGGCTGTTTGAACCCAAAGAGTGAAAAAAAAAAACCTCAAATTATTGAAAAAATTTCAATCCAACCCTTAATTTTCCAAACACCAAAAAGGTGTGGACATGCATAGAAACACTGCCTCACCCACAGCCACAGTTAAATTAGAGGACTAGGGAAAGTGGGCAGTACGGACACAGACTGAAAACTTCGCGCAGACAATTTCCAAATGATCATAATAAAGTTTACAATTAATTTGGTTGGTACAAGGTACTGCCTGCTGCATACATGATACATTCATGTGTCCTTGAACTTCTTAAGTTTATGATTGCAGGCATGGACTATTAGTAGATCTCAAGTACCAGATAAACTCGTGGGATACAAATAAAGATCGGCGCAGAAGAATCACTCATATAACAAAAGAAATCCAATATTCTTGTGGGGTTACTGAGTTCAAATCAAGTTGCTCTCTATTGCGTTTTATTTATATGGCACTTTTACTGCCCAAAAAGAAGAAAAAGAAAAAAGAACCTAGACAAGTTGAGATCAAGAAAATCAACTTACCCCACCAAAATTTTTTTTTTTTTTAAAAGCAAACATTTGTATAATGATATGTATAAAACTCATTTTGAAGAAAATTTTCCTATAAATGAAATAAATGCATAAAAACTTAATTATGACGTCAAATTAAATAATAGCTTAGCTAAAGGCCTCCAGCCTAAAGCTAAAAAGTTTTGAATTTGATGCACACCACACCATCCATATTGCACTATCGAATCTTGCTTTTAAAACGATAACTGCAATTTTGCATTTAGATTTTGCAAACTGGACTTTGATCAATTTCACAGTACGTAGTGTAGTGAATAGTGATGTATGTACTAAATTATATATTATAATATAGTGTCTTAATCTAGCAGTAGGATGGTGTGGATTAGATCAGACTAGACAAATTAAAGTAAACACAATTATATATATATGAATTGAGATCCAGCTAAGGAAAATCTGTACCATCGATCACAAATGAAATGATATTTGTGTGTGTGGACAATACTCCTCGTGGTTTTCCACCATGAAACTCAATATCAGCAAGAAAAGTGAGAAAGAACATGTCAGCAACAGCGCGTAATACGGCCAAATCATATGCTTGGCCCAGAAATCTATATAACATTCACACTCACAGCAAGCAAGGAAATAATTAAAATAAAAATTGTGCGTTATTGGGAAATTCCTAGTCAAAATGAGCTCTTTGGGCCCTAAATGCTGGCAGAATAAAGCTCTTACGATATTACTTCCAACAACAATAGATCAAATTTATCACCAATCAAACTATACACAAAAAGCAAATGGAATCATGACCTACATATATATACATGCAATTCCAAATTCAATATATTATGGTATGGAAGTAGCCTAAAAGTCAAGGCAACTTTTCGAATAGCATTCTGTTTCCACATTTCAAGCATGTTCTCCACAAAAAAGTGTTGTCTTTTATTGTTTGTTTGGTAGAGATGTATAATTTGAAAATTTTTCTTACCAAACATAAAAAAAGGTGTATAATTGAAAACATTTCTGTTAGGGAATGGTACCCGTCATTGTCGACCTCCAAAGGCATCTTCTTCTTTTTTTTGTTCGTACAACTTCCTATGGTTAGGGGCACCGCAATTACAACCTAATAATAAATTCTATCATGATTAATAGTTCCCCAAAAAGTAAATCTACCCTAACAAAATACGTCTTGATGCGGAAATAATAATAATAATAATAATAATAATAATAATAATGCATAATTGTGTCTTTATTGATTCATGGAAAGAAGAAATCTTGGAAAATAATGTGATATTGTATATAGGTGAGATGTGTCCAATTGATTAGGACATTGATATGATTATTACCAAATTATTTGCATACTTAGAGCTGTATGAGACATAGACAACCCTCCCATCGCCTTGTAAATTGGAAAGCAGATATCTATGTATAAAATATGGTAGGATGATTTCTCATGAACCATTGCCCATATCTTCTCTCCATCCATGACCTCAATACATGAAAACCGTGTGTGTAATTTCACTTTTGATATATCAATGGTTGGAGATAACGGGGTTTGAATTTTAAATATCTTTATTAGAAATGTCAAGATGTGTTAACTTGTTGAGTTATAAGGCTCTTAGCGTCATATTCATATATAATTTAATAGAGTGTTTATATTAATAATATGTGGCTATGCATAATTTGTCTTCTTCTTTTTCTTTTTTCAGCTGAAAAAGATTTTTTTTTTTTTTTTAAAAAAAAGGTTGCGGTTGGTTTTGAGGATATAAACTTGTGGAATTTAAAAAATAATTACTAGTATAAATTGCTCTATATAAATATAATACATGATGATGAGAAATCTGGATATTTTACTCAAAAAGAATCATGTGCGATATGATGGATTTGAAATAATATGCTACATCCAGTCATTTGAAACTCACGTATTAATAAATTTCATCAATTGAAGAAAAATTTCATCAATAGGAAATTGATGATTGAAATTTCATCAATTTCTTTAAAGCTCAACAATCCCTCTATAAATTTCATCAATTGAAGAAAATTTGTTATTTTATACAATGTTGAAGTTATTTAAATTAATTTTTCTAAAAAAAATGAGGTTATTTAAATTAATGATTGAAATCCAAATCATTTTGAATTCCTTCATCCAAAAATATCATTAGAAATCTCATTGTATGTTTATATACTTGTAGAGTAAGCAAAAGTGTTCATAATTTTACTTGTAGTGCAAATTCTACAATCCCAATGGTAGGCCATGTTAGTAACTATAATCCCAACAAAAATTTAGAGTATTAGATTTCAAGGCTTTGTTCTTAACTTCAAAGTTCACACTTCCCTAAGAAATATTGTAACTTTTCGAGTTATTAGTAACACAGAAAAGTCTTAATAAGCTGCTTTAGTACAACCTATCTCATTAGTTTACATTTTTGTGGTTTTGACCTTAACTTCTAATGTACACTTTGATTGGATTCCCAAGAATGCTAGGCATTATGTGGCGCTATTCTATAGTACAGGAATGGCAAAATTCAACAAATTGCTAATGACCAAAAAAATATTGCTATGAACGGACTATTGCTAATCAGGATAAAGCAACGCAAATTGCAAAGCCCACTGAAAGAGAGGACTTTCCAGTGTCTGCTTACTTTAGAATCAAACATATTGCTGACTTATTTGACTTGCATATCTAGCAATTTCTACACCTAATTTTGACTTCAAATTTCAACTTACTGGTATTAATTGCCGACCTATAGCTAGATAGCGTACGTTTGCCTGAAAATTATTTTGCCTTTTTGGTTGGGTCTTATGGCACTGTTTACGACTCTGTCAAACTTGTGAAAAACGCAAATAAGTGGTAAATTTTGAGTCCTACGACACTATTTATAGCCTGGTGCAATATTACTCCTTTTCAATGGCTAAAGAAGACTTCAAATTCCAGTGTTGGTTGGTTAGATCTTTGTGAGAGTATTGAATTGATGTAGGAGTTTCAAATCCATAATACATTAATTAAGAGGATAAATTGCAATGAGACGTTGAGAAAGATTGGCTTGAGTTTGAGTTGTAGTCCTAGTCCCAGAAAGAATCCAAAGCATTGGCAAATTGAAGATTTTGGCTTTCAGAAAGGTGAATAGGAAACCTTTCAAATAATAGTTAAAATAGTGAAATGCATGAGCGTGACATAGATGGGGGTTTGAAAGGTAATTGAATTACTGAATGCTTTGGATCCAAATAGCATCGGTTTCAGCTAGCGTTGGACTTCCCTCACAAAAACAAAACAATTGGGCATGAATGGAGGGAGAAGCTGATTGAAGGCAAGGCAAATACACAGACACAGTAGTACTGTACTAGTATGTATGGTACGCGGTTTGAAAAGGCATAACAAGAAATCAATTTTTTATGCCCATATCCAAGACGTCACACCAGAACATGTACATTGTATTTAGTAATTTTGTGTCAGAGCAAAACCTTTTCTCCAAAATCAATTGTCGCCTTGTGAATTTCTTGATTATCTATAGTATTACTCACTGCAGTTTTCATTTTCAATTTCACTATGAAATCTCATCCAGATGCAAAGTGATAAAAAAGCATATGACTATTTTTTCCTCAACGGCTATTATGACAAAGCAAGCGGGAAAAACTGGAGGCAACAGGAAACCATAACCAGCAACAAGGGATCAAAGGCCCATTTTGCCTAGCATTAGCAATACCCAATGGGCACATGGACAATGACAACTCGTTCTATATTTATTTGTTCACCCGCCAACTAAAAGCTGCAACTGCCGGGCCGGGCCCCCATTTGTTTGGCATTGCAATTTCGTGAAGAAAAATCATGATTTTAAACGACCTTTACAAATTAATAGGCATGATCTATCGAAATTCACGTGCAAAAAGTAAATTGAATCATACTTGTGATGATTGAGCCTGCAGAGCTTGAAGATGATGCAATTGAACATTTGCCTAACATGTCCTCTTCTTTGCATTTTTGAATTGATAGCTTGTGCTACATTTTGAGTAAAGTGTACTCATCAAATAGCCCATGGCCCATAACTCGACCCAAAAACCCGATGGTCCATTGGGCTAATGAGCGGCCCACCCCGTTGTTATTGAAGCTCATGAGTAGCCCACTAGCCCCCAGTGGGCTAGGTCGTGGGCTAGTTTTTATGCCCATAGGTACTCAGTAGGCTAGCCCAGTAACCTAACCCGTTGGCCCAACCCAATAACTCATAATTCATAACAAAAAAATATAGGAAGTATATGAAGGATTGATCTTGAGATATTATAGAGAAATTTCTTAAGAGAACTCCCTCAACAACTACGATACTCAAAGTAATTGTGCTAAACTTAGTTTACTATATATATTTTTTTAGTATTTTAGCAAATTTGAATTAACCATTTGACATTTTTTTTATTAAAGATAAAAATAAAAAAACTATTTAAAGCCTTAATAAAAAAAATTAAATAGGTTTCCATCAACAAAACAAAAAATTAAATAAATTTGATTGTAAAAAATTTGTAATTAACTATTAAATTCTATAACTCTTTCCTTTAAAAAAAATAGATTAATTATTTCCTTATAAAAAATTGATTCTTTCCTTATAAAAATAATATAATAATATGCTAACACAAGCCCATGGATAACCCATTAGGCCTACCCTGATAGCCCAACTAGCTAAAGACAAAATGGGCATTGCCCATGGGCAGGGTCATGAGCTAAGGTTTTCTCTTTCGGCCCAACCCAACTCGGTCCGTTAACTAGTTAATAGCCCATTATACTCAACCCATTGTGCTCATGGGCCAAGTAAAAATGGACCGGGCCGAGCTGGTCCGACCCGGCCCATTGACGCCCCTTCAGTACACCAAGCTTAGAAATTAGAATCCTCTACCAAGCCCAATGTATGTCCACCATCATTGGAGTTTTTGTGTTAAACTTCAAACTTCTTAATTTATGCCCTCATATGATTTCTTTAACTTAAACTTAGGTTTTTTTACATTTATAATAACAATTTATATATCACTTCACTTGATTAGTGTCCAAAATTAAATTTAGAAAAAGAGAAAGAAGAAAGAAAAAAGAAAAAGAGAGAAGCTTTTTGTTAGTGACATTAGAAAGCATAAAAGAAGAAAAGATTGAGGCAAGTTCCATAATGTAGCAAAAGTGAAAGGACTAAATACAAAACCTCGCTTTGCCATACACTACTTGCACACACTCAATTTCCGTTTTCCCGTCCCGCCCATTTTTTCTCTGCCAAAGATTTTGACTCTGTACAGCCCAAATTTCTCTGTAAGTAATGTAAAATGCAATCTCAAACTCACTCACTGTATACTCTGTATATTCTACGCTTTTTATTCTCCTCCTTTTTTCCTTCACAATTTTTTGTTTTCTTTCTCGTTAGGGTTTCATAGATATTCATATACATTCGGCTCTCCAGGGTTTTTATTTACTTTATTTGCATTTTTGATTGACATATGACAGTTAGGATCCGTTTGGTGGCCTAGAAAATAAATGAATAGAATGTGTAATTGAGACTTTTTGATGTTCTGTCGATTTGGTTCTATTTAAAAGAAGAAGAATAGTCCATGCTAATTTTTGTATACGAAATTGGAAAACACATTTTTGCATTGTTAATATAGAAAAATAAACTTCTTCATTAAAAGTCTCGGACTGCCACATTATATATGTATGTAGTATTTTTTAGCTTGGCAAGGCAATAGTGGTAATGTAAAATTCTTTGATATTAATTGGGCATTTTATTAAGTCAATGGGTGAAAATTATTCCTACTCGGTTTCATTTACTTGCTCGAGGAAAATGTATGCAGGAGTGTTAATAGTCTGATACATACATTGAGATCATTCTGTAATTTGTTTATTGATAGATATACATATTAATCAGTTTGCATTGGTTAATTTTTCACAGAAAACACTTAAATGGGTAGCGAAGATTTAAATGGGCATGAGGCAGGTGATATGCCTGATAACTCTCATCCTCCACAGAAACAAGGATTTGACAATAACTTTGATTTAAAAGGAGGTGAAGAAAAAAAGTGGCCTGGGTGGCCTGGAGAGAATGTGTTCAGGATGTTAGTTCCTGTGCAAAAGGTTGGTGTTATTATTGGTCGCAAGGGAGAATTCATTAAGAAAATCACTGAGGAGACAAAGGCTCGGGTTAAAATTCTTGACGGTCCTCCTGGGGCATCAGAAAGAGCAGTAAGTTGCTTTTCTATAGTTTCTTTTTTATTGGGGTTTATTTTTCTGTTCTGGACATATTGAGGTAGTTTTCCTGTCTACCTCAGTGGTGTTAAACTCAAATTATCAATCAATTTATGTTCTTACCAGATGCTTGACTATCTGATGGTTGTACTGAATATTTATCCTGGTTTTTATATGCAAATGAGTTATGGTTTTTGTCAAAAGTACTCTTGTTCTCATGTTTCCTATGGTATGAATTTGTGCAGCTCTCAACTTACATAAGCCTTAATCCTAATTAAATTGGGGTTGGCTATGGTTTCTCATTCTAATTGGGATTAGTCACATCACACATCTTCTTTTTTGTCATTTATCTTATCTAAAATTGTGCTTGCTCTCGCCTCCTTGTTCAACATATCTTTCTTTACTACTTCTGCCCATGTTGTTTCTTTTTACTCCATCAACTTGAATAAATCACTCTTTTTCACTATGTATCAATCAGTTTGCATTGCATACAATTGAACCATCATAAGCAACTCTTCCTTTTTTTTAGACCTCCTTCAATAAGAGTTACTCCTACGTTTGGAAGGATAACTTCATTCTCTTGTCTTTCCTGTTGTTATTCCTCATACCATCTTAATATTTTCGTTTCGGCCATGCTCATTTTATGATCGTGTTGCTTTTTTTTTTTTTTTTTTGGGGGGGGGGGGGGGGGGGGGGGGGTAAGCGTGTTGCTTTAACAGTCTAAACATTTTGTACCACCATAGCTAGTCTTATAGCAATCCTTTTCTGGTCAACTTAATAGATTTGTACAATACTGTACCATCAAATTCTTATTGTCTTGATTTTGCTTGTTATCTTGCAATCAATTGCTGTAAGGCATTTTCTATAATCTCTTTCTAGATTTTTTTTTCCCTGTTGTTGGAATTGCATAAAGGTAGATGCATGGAGCTTTTTTTTTTTGGAAATATCACTGCTATTAAATGTTAACTTGTCATACCCTTCAAATCTTGTTTCTCTGTATATTTCTATTGTTTTTGTTTCTGCTATTCCTCAGAATGTAGAACTGTATGAACTATATCTGCAGGAATCCATTATTGCTTAGGGAATTGCCTACAATTAAGGTCAAAAAATGGACTAACTATCTTGCTAGCCTAAATTCCAGCAAATAATTAACAACAGATATAAAGCTTTGGCTATAATAAAACATGTTCACTCCACTATTTTAAAAAGCTGCTAATAAAGTGATAAATTGGGACCATTGGGTTACTAAATAGTTAACAATAAAAGACAATAAGATGAAGATGAAGTAAGTTGGAAGGTGAAATTAAATTAACAGAGGCTAAGTATGGAACCAAAGTAAAAGCGTCTTTTGTCACAATAACGAAAATGAATGTGTGCAGGTTCTTTGCAAATTTTAAGGCAACAAATCAATTACCAAAGTGGCTTCAAACTAGAAGAACCAAAGATCAAGGTTGCAGGGATCTGTTCTGAGCATTACAAGTGCTGAAAAGTTCCTTTTGACTTAACAATCTGGAATATGTTGTGCGGAGTTTGGTATCGAGAAGCATTCTTTGTATCTGGTAACTACAGAACTTGGTCAACTGGTGTCTTGCCAGACATTGTTAAAATATGTACTAGGAAAATCTTAAATTGTCATCAGTATGATGCAGTATTACTAACAAGCTTCTCAATTTTTTCACACTTTAATAAGCACAAAGTACATTGAAGCATGGAAATATAGGTTGTTAAAACCTTTACTAAAGTTTAGAAATATGAAATATCTCGTTATCAATTCTGCTACTGGAGTGGCATAAAAAATAATTAACTCCTGAATAGACTAAAGACTGTCACTTGAAAATTATAAGTTTAACCAAAATATAACATGTATAGAAGAGTGTGTACAGAGATGTGTGACTTAATCTTAAAATGCTTTTACTCAAATCTTGTATTCTTATCATATTTTAATATATATACATCACTCAATGGTGTTTGGGTCTTGTTCACCCACCACCAGTTCAAAAACCTTGAAATTGATAACGAAGTTGGTTTCTTGCTAGGAAAAGAAACCATTGGGTTGGGAGACACCACTGGCATGGTTTTTAGTAATTGTTATGTTTTAGTTAAAATCATTTTTATTGTCCCCAATGGACTACCTTAAAATTGTATTCTTAGGACCCTTGGATGTGTGCCTTCTTAGTAACAGTTTCAAATTTTTAGGACTATGGAAATTTGTTCATAGAAATATTGAAAGATGTTTTTTAAGATTGATATGAATTGTATGGATGAATAGATGAATCATGAATGGAATTGAACACTTCATTACAAATGCCATAATACCGATGATTAATTGTGTTATTGTAAGAATCTAATTGTGTGTTTGAAAGGATTAGAATGTCCACTAAAGGTGGAATAATTTTTGGGACTTTTTCTTATCTGTCATGCATTAATTGATTTTGGATTCTGCCACTGGATAGTTTTATGAAATGAATTACGGTCTGATGATGATGCTAATTTCACTGTTTGTTTCTCTGGCCTTTTTGTAAGGTGATGGTTTCTGCTAAGGAAGAGCTAAATCTTGCTCTTTCTCCTGCCATGGATGCTTTATTAAGAGTTCATAAACGAATCATCGATGTAGACACCAACTCTGCTCACGCTACATCTGGTGCGGTGGGCACAATTATCACAAGGGTTCTAGTGGCAGATACTCAGGCAGGCAGTCTGATTGGGAAGCAGGGTTCAACTATAAAGTTGATTCAAGATGCTTCAAATTGTACTATTCGGGTTCTCAGTGCAGGTATTCTTGAAAAATATTTTTTTCCATATAAAAATGTTTAATTTTTTCCTCTTTGAAGATTTTGAAATATTATTTCTTTTTCCTCGCCCTCCCTCCACCCCCCCCCCCTCCCAAGGTTTTACTTTCATTTTATACGTCTTTTTACTTCTATTCAAGGACTGTGACCCTTTGTGTTGACTTTGAGTACTGTTTTCCACATGCTCTTTTGCCGTATCCCTTATGCCTATGACATACCAGATAATGTAGTCAAAATTTTTTAATTTTTTTTTGAGTTGAGCCTTGCATTGGTTTTCTTAGTTTTCTGCATGGCCTAACATATAAAGAACTATTTATTTTTTGAAAAAATTATTACATTCTTTACTGTTTTCGAATGTGAAATCATCACAGAAAGGCTGCTTTAATATTCTGAATATTGTAGTAATTTACTGCAGAACACCTACCAAAGTTTGTGTTGAAAGATGATAGTATTGTTGAGGTACATGGGGAACCTGCTGGTGTGCACAAAGCAGTTGAACTGATTTTAAATCATCTACGAAAATTCTTGGTTGACTGCAGTATTGTCAGAGTATTTGAAATGCAAGTAAGTTCGTTTGTTTTTATTATTTGGGATTGGTAATCATCGTGATTTCTATTTCCATGCACTATTGTTTATATACTGGTTGACTGGCTCACTTGCTATGGTTCACCATTCCAGGTGAGGGTAACATCGGTTTGGATTAGATTGGCATAGATGACACAAATACTAAAAGGGTGTAGTTCCCTACTTCCCTGGGGATCTAGAATGTTAGATGCTCAAAACATCCACCCAATTTTCTTAAATTTGAAGGACTTACAACGTATGGAAAAGTGAAGCCTTAGTTGACTTTCCTGTTTGAAATGTTTTTGAATTGTCTTTTTATGTATAAGCATGTAATGCTTTACTGAAAATGGTTCGGGGCCAAAATGAACTTTATGGATCTATATGAATAAACCGGGAGTATCTCTTTGCACTAGGGATGCATGAGCTCGCTAAAGTGATTCAAGAGGAAATCTATTGGTGTTTGCTTTTCACATATGATATAGTTTTAGTGGATGAAACTAGAAGTGGAGTTAATGCCAAGTTAGAAATTAGGGGGGACATTAAGGGCCTGTTTGGTTTGCTCCTAACTCAATACTCAGTTCTCATATCTCATTTCTCATCACTCAAACCCAGTTTCCATATCTCATATCTCTATCTCTAGTTTTTCTTTAACTCTATCCAATATTTGCTTGGTTCCAAATCTTGGGTGAATGTCTCAGTGCCTAACTCAAAATTTTGACAAAATGGTGGAGCTCACATTTTGTGCAGATCAGAACAGTAACACTGTGCAGATCAGAATGGTAACATTGAAACCCTTTCTCCTTTCATTTTCGGCCTCTCACTCCTCAAGAATTAGATGGTGTGATTCCTAGCTAACCCTGCCTCCACCACCATTGACAACCCACAAACTCACCACCAAAATCTTCAACACCACAACAAATTCTTATATGTAAAAATAAAATGAGAACGAAATTAAGAAGAAGAAGAAGCTGAGAAAGAAAGAAAAAACAGCACAACAAATTACCCCGTAAAACCCATAAACTCAATCTCTGCCATCACCACATGAAGAAAAAAGAAAAGAAGAAAAAGAAGCAGCTAAGATGTCAGGCTTTGGTGTAGGTCGTTTGGAGGGAAGATCTTTGGAGGTGTCTCATCTGCTTTTTGTGGACGACACTTTAATTTTTTGTGATGCAGATTTGGATCAGGTTTTGTTTCTCCGCATGATTCTCATTTGGTTTGAGGCGGTTTCTGGTCTAAAGATCAATTTGGGCAAGTCAGAGCTGGTTCTTGTTGGTATGGTGCATAATCTTGATTTATTGTTGAATGTCCTAGGTTGTAAGCAAGGTACCCTTCCAATGAGATATTTAGGCCTACCTTTGGAAGCTAAATGCAAGGATAAGACAATTTGGAACCCAATTCTGGAGAAGATAGAACGGAGATTAGCAGGATGGAAACGTTTGTACTTATCCAAGGGAGGTAGAGTCACTTTGATTAAAAGCACTTTATCTAATTTACCCACTTATTTTTTATCTTTATTTCCTATTCCTGCTTCTGTGGCTAACCGAATTGAGAAACTTCAGAGGGATTTCTTATGGGGTGGCATTGGTGATGAACCAAATTCCACTTGGTTAAATGGGCTACTATTTGCACTCCCATTGATTCAGGTGGTTTGGGAATAAGAAATGTAAGACTTTTTAATGAAGCTCTGCTTGGGAAGTGGCTATGGAGATTTGGGATGGAGAGGGCTGCCCTTTGTAGGCAAGTGATAGCCGTGAAATATGGCTGTGGATAGGGTAGTTGGTGTACTAAGCCTATTAATGGTTCATATGGTGTTGGCTTGTGGAAAAATATTAGTCGGGGATGGCCTTCTTTCTCTTGCCACATTCTATATGATCTTGGGGATGGGTCTAGGGTGAAATTTTGGCAAGACCATTGGTGTGATGATACATCTCTTGCAGTTAGCTATCCTGAATTGTTTAGATTTTGTCAAGATCAAGAGGTTAGTGTGGCTGATGTTATGAAGTTTGATAACGGAATCCTGTTTTGGAATGTTTCTTTAGGGGTATGCATGCTCGGGAACTACAGGCACTGGCCGGTTTCATAGATACCATATATGGTGCGTCGGTGAGGGGGCTTGGTGAGGATAAATTGTGCTGGAAATCTGATAGAAAGAAGAGTTTCATGGTTAGGGATTATTACAATCTCTTAGTGGGCCCTAGTGACTATTGTTCTTGGAAAAGCATTTGGAAGCAGAAGATTCCTTCTCGAGTAGCTTTCTTTGTTTGGACTGTTGCTTTAGGGAAATGCTTAACAATTGACAATTTACGAAGAAGGAAGGTTTGGGTATTGGACTGGTGCTATATGTGCAAGTGTAATGGTGAATCGGTTGATCATCTTTTTCTTCATTGCCCGGTTGCAATGGATATGTGGGCTATGGTGTTCGGGTTGTTTGGAGTGAGCTGGGTTATGCCGCAATCTGTAGTGGGGCTTCTAGCATGTTGGCAAGGAAGTTTTGGCCGCCATCGAAATGGGTATATATGGCTTATAGTTCCTCATTGCTTATTGTGGTGCTTATGGAGGGAGAGAAATAGTCGGTGCTTTGAAGATAAGGAGAGACCCATATCAGACTTGAAGCTTTTTTTCTTTAGAACTTTAATGGATTGGTTGGCTGCCTTGCGGAACCAATCCTTTTCATCTTTTCTTGATTTCTTAGATTCTTGTAATTTTTGTTCTTGATTGTTTGTCCCCTTGTATACACCCTGTGTACTAGGGTATCTCGCCTTTTTTTGATATCAATAAACTTTTACTTATCAAAAAAAAAAAAAAGAAAGAAAAGAAAAGAAAAAAGAAAAGAGAGAAGAAACTAATAGCAAAAACCCCACTTGAAGAAGAAAAGAAACAAAAGAGAAAAAAGGAAAGAAAAAGAAAGAAGTAAAAGAAAAAAGAAGAAGAAAGCATCAGACATCACTTTATTTAGTATGTTGGGAGATAAAAGGTGAAAAAAAAAAAAAAGAGAAAGTGTGGTGGAGCACGTGTGGTCTGACCGTGGGTCATACATAACACTATATATTTACAATGATGCCATTGTATCTCAATTTCCAAATTATGGAAACACCTCAAACTTGTTTTCAATTCTCATCATTCTAACTCATTTTTTTGAGATTTGAGTTATGGAAACTCAACTCAAAAACTAAACCAAACAACATACTTTTAACTTTTAAGTGGGTCCCACAATTTTTGAGTTTTGAGTTATGAAACTCATCAAACCAAACACCTCTTAAAACTTTAAAGGTTTTTTATTAAGTAGGACTAAAATAGAGTACATGGAATATAGGTTAAGTAAAAGTAAAAAATTAAAATAATATAAAGGGGCAGTAAGACTCGATGTCAAGAGATACAAAAGAGAGAGAGCTTTCGATTTCTTTGATTAATAATTCATAAAGATGGAAAGATCAAAGATGATGCGAATAATAGGAGAAGAGCAGGATGGATAAATTGGAAAAGCGCATCTAGAGCATTGTGTGATCGTAAAATACCTATAAAGTTAAAGGGGAAAATTTATGAGATTGCTATAAGACTTGCTATGCTCTATGGTAACAACATGGGTTGTTAATAAGCAACATATTCAAAAAATGAGTGTAATTGAAATGGGAGTGTTAAGATGGATAAGTGGAAATACATGGAAAGTTAGGATATGAAATGAGAAAATTTTCTTAAAGATAGGGGTAATCCCTGTTGTTGAAAGGACTAAGGAAAGTTGTTTAAGATAGTTTGGTCATGTGCAGAGGAGAGCAATTAATTCACCGGTAAAAAACAAGTGAGTTAATTCAAATTGAAGGAACGAAAAAAGGTAGAAAAAGACCAAATATCATATTAGTAGAAGTAGTTAAAAAGTTAATGTAAATTAAGAAAGTAAGAAAGACTATGACTCTATATATATTAGAATGGACGAAAAGAATGCATATGATCAACCTTGACAATTTTGTTGAGGATCCATAGCTGACCCCAAACAATTTGGGACTAAGGTCTTGTTGTGTATGAATAAATCGGGAGTATTTGAAGTTTTGAGTTTAAATGAACTTAAATGTTTTTTTTGACCCAGTTTAAATTCATATTGAGTCTAGGATAGTTCAAATTTGTCAATTGTTTGTTTAGATGAGGTGATTTATTATTTGTCGTATTCATATTGGATAAAATATAACTTGTTAGTTGTTTTTATTTGTTAGATGCAGATGCCAAAAGTTCAAGCAAACCAGAACATTACCCCACACCAGTCCTGGGGCCCTCCTCGAGGTTTTCCAATTAATGCTGGTGCCGGACCTGGTTTTGCACCTAATCCTCAATATGTGCAGCCTCCACGTCAATATGACAATTATTCGCCTGCTCCACCTCTGGATAATCAGCATTGGCAGGGTCCTATGTATGGAAGGAATGCTTCTATGGGGATTCATTTATCCAGTGTCCAGCCACAACAGCTAGTGGCCACCAAGGTGCTTTCTTCCTGCTTTGATCTTGACTATGTTTAGTAAGAGTTATTTTTTTAGGGTAACTCTCTAATGGAGTTGCAGTAAACTTATGGAAACTAAGATTTTTATTTTTTATTTTTTTTGTAGGACTTTAATTAATTAAGGGTCCGTTTGGATAGAACTTATTGTTGAAAATTGAAAACTGAAAACACTGTAGCAAAATAATTTTTAAATGTGTGAATAGTACCGTAAGACTTATTTTTAATGAAAAAGTTGCTAAAAAGTGATATTTGTAGGTTCTGTGAATAGTGCACGGGTGCACTGTTCACGAGAGAAAAGCCAACAACTGCGGCTACTGTTTATGAACAGTAGCATAACAGTAAAATTTGTCTACCCAAAAAAAAAAAAAAAAAAGAAGGAAACGTGAAACACTAGCAAATGTGAACACAAAACGTGAATCCAAACGCCACTTAAGTCCTGTGTTATACTTTATTAATTTGAAAGTATTTCCTTCTAATTAAAATCCACAAGTGTTTCATAATAAGAACTGATGTTAATGGCAGAGGGCTAGAATAAGAAATTTTTTTTTTACTTATCAAAAAAAATACCTTGACTGTTTTCTCTTAGTATCTCTCTTGTATAGTGAGTTTTCCTCAATAAAACTTTATTATTCATTAAAAAAAAAAAAAAGAATTGTTTGAAGCTTCGTTGTGCCACTCTTGATATTAGGTTTAGTTGAAAAATAAAATTGTGGGTAGCATTTATAACTTCAAATGTTGGAAGAGTAAATATTTTTAGACATGTTTTTCTTCTATAAGAGAAGAGCCTTGTAACTCAATTAGTTGTCGCCCTCTTGGTATTTTCAATAGAGACATCCTAGGTTTATATCCTCCCCCCCCACCCTCTCTCCCTCTTTGTGTCAATTGAATAATAATAATAAAGCAAAAATGCAAAACTAGTCCTTTAATTTATAGTCTTTTTCATTTCAGTCCTCTAACTTTCAATTGTTGTCAATTTGACACTCCGTTAAACTCCAGTTATGACCTGTCGTTAATTGAGCTAAAACAATGTCATTTTGGCTTTTTTTTTTAATAAATTTTGAAATTAAAAGAAAATTTTTAAAAAATAATATTAAAAAAAAAACCATTTCAGAACCAATGCATTAGAAAATTCAACACAATCAATGCAATGCAGCTCTAAAGTAAACACCATTTCATCAAAAATCAAATCCAAATTAACCAAAACCAAAGAGAGAAACCTAAACAATAATATCTTTATCATAACTCAACAGAACAAGAAAAAGAAAAAGAAAAAGAAAAAAACAGCCAAAGATTCCCAATTTCCACCTAGTAAAACCGCAGGATTAATAATCTCAGAAACCCATGTAGAAAAATCCCAAAAATCAAAGCCAAACTACAACTTTAAAATTTTGGGTTATTTCACAAAACAAACCCCACCCACCAAAAGATTTGAGATTAGAACATTGCAGAAAAATATCAAATCCTTAAATAAAAGTAAGAATCAAAAACATCAAATATGATAGTTTTTTCTTACTCTTCTCTTCTTCTTCTTCTTCTTCTTGTGCTTAATTTGTCTTCAGCTCTTTAGGTCAGACAAGTTCCCAAGTTTATTAGCTTGCCCTTTGTCTCATCTGATCATCACCACCAGCTCTCGTAGCTGCCGCCGCCGCCGCTGCCGACGAAGACGACGCAGCCGATGGAGACAAAGAAGACGAAGTAGTAGACGATGGAGATTGAGTTAAACCGACCTTCTCTTTGATATCCTTAAGCAATGTATCCCATTTCATTGTTTTCTTCCTTTTCGATCTCTGAAACATATGCGCCTCTCTCTCTCATCCGACGAAGATGATTCAATCCTCTCTCTTTGGTTTTGGTTCATTTGGTTTCGGTGCTTTTTTATTTTTGATGAAGTGGTTTTGAAATGGTTTTTTTTTTTTTTTTTTTTTAAATATCAGTTTTTTTTTTTAATTTTCTTTTAATTTTGAAATTAAAAAAAAAAAGAAAGTTAAAGGGTCAGTTTTTCATTTTTGCCTAATAATAATAATAATAATAATAATGATAAAAAGACTTAATAATTTTAACACTAAACAAATTTTGATTAAATTAGGGGTTCGTTTAGGATTCGCTTATTTTGCTGAAATTGTAAACTTTTTGCTGAAAGTACTGTAGATAAAAATAAAAGTTAGCTGAATTAGTACAGTGAAACCATGAATAATAGTTCTGAGGGCAAATGGTTCAGCGAGATTCTTGGGCCTTGGGCCTTGGGCTTGATCTGAACGAACCTACCTTTCTAAGGTGGGTTTGGTGGTAGCAACGTTATTAAGGGAGATAGTTCAAGAAGGAGTGTCTCCTCGGTCTAATAAGGAGAAGGTCTCGTGGATCGGAATGTATTCCATTAGAGTATAGAGAGAAAGAACAAATGGAAAATATCTTATAAAAAGCTACTACTACCGCATTAAAGGCTCTGCACCTACCTCTCTGGCCGCATTAATGGGAAATGACCTCTGAACAATAGGGATCAGTTTTATAGCTATGGTTTGAAGACTTCAGGAAGGTGGTGGATAAAACAAGTATCTAGATGAATGATCTGAGCCATACGTGGAAGAAAGAGGAAAGAAGAATGGGGATGTAAAAGAAAGAAAAAGGAATGGAGGGGGTGAGGACTTTTGGACATTTTTTGGTGTGCATAATTGGAACCTGCCCTTGAAGAGAGAAGACGAATACAACTCATCCTCAGCTTGCGCCCGAGGATGGATTCTATTGCATAAATCATTCCTTGTGTTTAACACTGTGACAAAGGCCCTTCATCTTGATTATCCAACATCGCTGGAACCTAGATTTCAAACTCACTCTCTACAGATGCAATATTACAACGTAAATCTAAATGATTAGGTTAGAAGAACTAAACCCATACTAAGGGGTCTACACTCTAAGGAGTCACACCTGGTGTTCCCTCGATGACTGGACAGTGAGGACCGTTGTACCACATCCCGGAGGCAATTAAATAGTCATCCTTCATGCCTTTGTTAGACTTAGGAAGACACGATATGAGTCTAACGATGTTAGACCTAGACTTAAGGTAATACCGTACGCCTTTAAGTCTATGACACTCATACATGTGGAAAATGTCGTGCCAAGTGAGATTTAGACCCATCTGCTCGTTGAGAGCGTCGACACAACCTAAGATTCTAAACATGTTGGGTGTACACTGATCTGGGCATAATCTATGGTTACGCAGGTATTCATTGGTTACCCTTTTCATAGGAAGAGTCATTCCACCCTCTAAAAATGCGATTATGGGAATGACAACTTCTCCTTTTTTCCTAGCATCGGCTCTGGCTTCTGGGGGGCAATATATCAAACTCACTTCTTGGGGAATGTGGTATTTGGCTCGGAAACCCTCCATGCTAACATTAGTATTTACTAGACACTTGAATCTACTCATTTGGTTGAAATAGAGGTGAAAATTTGAAAGGGAAAGGGGTACATTTAGTGGCCGAGGACTGCATCCGAGGAGAAAAAGAACTTACAAGCGTGAGAACTTACGGAAAAATGAGTTGACGGTACTTCAAAAAACTTCTTGGAAGATGAGAAAGTGAAAAATTCTTTTGAGTTGATTGATTTCTGGTGTAATGGGAAAGTTATGATTTTCCAGGCATTTTATATGAGAGCCGAAATCGAGTGGGAGTTATCCCGCTTAAAAATTCAGGAATAAATCCAGACCGTAGGATGCACATCTCGCCGTTGGACGTGGTAGACAGTGCGTCGCTTGGAGCAATTAATGAGGGTGTTGTGAACTTCGAAGCGTCAGAAACAGTTTTAAAGGAAGGAAATGATGCTTTCATGTGTAACGGTTAGAGGGTTGTACGGGAATTGCGGCATTGAATCAAAACCTCATTCTTCTCCTCGGATAGAGAAGAAAAATGAAGTTTTGAGGGGCTATTGTGAGGGCAAATGGTTTAGCGAGTGTTCTTGGGCCTTGGCCTTGATCTGAACGAACCTACCTTTCCGAGGTGGGTTTGGTGGTAGCAATGTTATTAAGGGAGATAGTTCGAGAAGGAGTGTCTCCTCGGTCTGATAAGGAGAAGGTCTTGTGGATGGTAATGTATTCCATCAGAGCATAGAGAGGAAGAACAAATGGAAAATATCTTATAGAAAGCTGCTATCACCGCATTAAAAGCTCTGCACCTTCCTCTCTGACCGCATTAATGGAAAATGACCTCTAAACAATAGAGATCAGCTTTTTAGCTATGGTTTGAAGACTTTAGGAAGGTGGTGGATGGGACAAGCATCTAGATGGATGATCTGAGCCATATGTGGAAGAAAGAGGAAAGAATGAGGATATAAAAGAAAGAAAAAGGAATGGAGGGGGGGGAGGACTTTTGGACATTTTTTGGTGTTCATAATTGGAATCTGCCCTTGTAAGAGAGAAGACGAATACAACTCGTCCTCGGCTTGCGCCTGAGGATAGATTCTATTGCATAAATCATTCCTTGTGTGTATTACTGTGAAAAAGGCCTGTCATCTTGATTATCCAACATCACTGGAACCTAGATTTCAAACCCACTATCTACAAATTTTATTGTAAAAAGGCCTTTCAAGCCCATTCACCTTTTGACAGTGGGTTTGGGCTCGAGTTGTGTTCATACAGTAGTAAAAATAAGTTGAATAGTAAAATAAGTTGGCAAAATTAATCATGCCAAACGGACTATTTGATCTTAATTTTTCTGAATCTTTCTAATTTAAAAGAAAAATGGAAACTGAAATTCCAGTTAGACATACTGGACCCGGTGTCCTTTGAGGCCTCAACACTCTTGAATTAGGGACTGGGCCACTGATGTTGATGCTAGAGGGTTGTTTGAAGCTTCATTGTGCTGGAATATTGTTCGTACTTTCCTTTCACTGAGGAAATTGCTTCTGTGAAATGAATATTTTATTATGAATTATGATTTTCAGTCTGCTAAGCGGCAGTTGGATATAATGTTAAAATTGTTTAGGAAGGCATTCCGGGTGAGGGTATTTTCCCAATAATATGAATCACTGTAAATCGTGCAAGCAGCAACTGCTCTTTTTTCATTTGCATATTATTGTCTTGAAAATCCAGAAAGAGAAAACAAAGAGAATGAGAGAATGTCAGACCTTGTTGACGGCTAGGCTTATTCTGTTACAGAATTATATCTGATATATGCTGTTACATTTTTCTT
This sequence comes from Castanopsis chinensis, assembly GCA_032878915.1. NCBI lineage: Eukaryota > Viridiplantae > Streptophyta > Magnoliopsida > Fagales > Fagaceae > Castanopsis > Castanopsis chinensis. The sequence goes on from JAVQMG010000101.1 coordinate 12,102,615, forward strand.
TGTAGGTTACGCACCACATGCAAGTTCCTCTATTATATACAGATGCTGTAATTGGGATATCTGGTTCTAATATAAGCTACATACGTCGTGCCAGTGGGGCGACTATCGCAATACAGGAAACAAGGGGTATGCCTGAGGAGATGACTGTTGAAATAAATGGATCTGCTTCACAAGTACAAACAGCTCAACAGTTAATACAGGTATTCTACAATTCCTGTGATTTCCATGTGTGCAATATTTGCCTTTATTCTCTTGTTGCCTCCAGTTTTGATTTTTTTTTTTTTTTTTTTTTTTTTTTTTTGGTTCCCTTGTTTTGCAATCTTATTTTTAGTTTGTATTTCTTATGTTTATATTGTACTTTCGAAATTAAACCTGCCATTGGATTTGGTAATGGCATCAAAGCTGTAGTGTATTTGTTTCTGTATTTCAGATCTGTGTTTAATTTGTTTCCCTGCAATTTGGACTTTTCATATGTAGGGTATGAATTTATTTAATTTTCTAAAAATCATGTAACAGTCATGTTGAAACTCTGTTTGTTATAGTGATAGTTCTGTTGTACTTTTTTTTCTTAAAAAAATAAGAATGTCAAAAATTTAGGTTTAGTTTCAGGGGTGGTTTCATTTTGACGTTACATAACAGGCTGAAATTGTTGGCATTGGTAACAAAATGCTTATGTGTCACTTAATTACAGTAAACAAAAATTGTAATTGGCATTAAAAAAGCCACCTCAGCAGCTTAAAAAAAACCTCACATTAACATAAAATAGCCACAGCTCCCTTTCTCAATTTTTAAGAACAAAAAAAAAACAAAAAAAGTAAAAAAAAAAAAACTCTAATCCCCCACTTTCTTTTCTTGTCCTTCACTTTCTTGGACACCAAACACAGTACATGCTTACCCCAAGTTTCATGATGATGCAAGTATTCCAGAATCCCAAAATTGCTCTAGGCCTTCCAATTTTCAATTTTTTATTTTAATAAAAAAACTGACAATATACTACAGATTAGAAGTTGGGTCTGTGTTAACCCAATAGATCCAAGTCTCACTCCAAACAGTGGTTGAGGGTCAGGCCAATGTAGTCATCCAGAGGGGGGGGGGGTGGTTGGAGTCTTCTGGTTGGGTTGCAGTGGTGCAGCTTGGCTAACAGTCGCAATAAGCACACCCTAGCCTTGTGTTCTAGCAAGCTTTTATCAATGGCTTGGAAACTAGAGTCAGGACAACAGAGGAGCTGAGATTAGCCTACTGTTGTGATTTGGCTTTCCCAAAACTTGAGATCTCCAGCAAACGGTTGGTCAGACCTTGTGCTTTGATGGATTTAATGATGCAAAGCAAGGGGATGATGCAGGACAATAGGCACTTTTGTTGTGGGATCTTTAGGAATTCAGCACTAAATTAGGTTTCTTGGTGATATCTTGATGGGTTCTTGAATAAGGGTTGATGTTCAAGGGTTTAAGTATGAAAAGATTAGATCTTGAATATGTTTGATGAGAAATAAAGAAAGATAAAGTGGTAATCACACCTAGGTTTTCCTAATTAGGTTTCTTAGGTAGGAGAAGGCAGTTTTCTCAACCAAAAAAATAAGAAAGGGTAGGAGAAGGCAATTATGCATTCAAAGCTGAGAATAAGCTGCTGAATTTTTTTAGTAAAATTTTACTATGAATTTTACTACAATAAAGCCTTTATATAGGCTATATACAGGCTATTGCTATATCCTTTCCTAGAAGGATTAGGACTTCTAAATAACTTGTTCCTAGAAAGGCTATGATTACTAATAACAAAGAAAAAGTAATTAACAACTTTTCTAAACCAAATAGGTAGCTGTTATTAGGGTTGATGGCTGAAATGGGTGGGTTCAACTTGAAAATTTCTCTTTTTTTCTTTTGGATTATGACCGGAGGTTGCAAGGTATGGTTGATTTTGGTTTGGGGTTTGGTGGTTGTTCTATTCTGGCTTGGGTTTGGTTTTGAGCATGAAGGTCGCCAATTTGGGTGGCACAAAGAGGTTTTGGTTCATGGGTTGGCGTTGCTGGAATTGATACACACAAATCGAAGTTTGGTCTGATGGGAATAATAATAATAATAATAACAACAAATAAGCTGCTGAATTTTTTGGGGGGTTTATTTTAGCCCCTTCTTTTATTGCTAAAAACAAAAAGAAAAGTGCATTTATTTGTGCTTTGTACTTAAAAAAAAAAAAAAAAAGTACTGGAGAAGGACGCCTATGATGCACTTCATTAATCCAGCTTCGTTTCAATCAAGTGTAGCGCTTAGACCTTTGACCTTTGAGCTTTAAGCAAACCTAGGCACACATTTTTAAATAGCACCAGAAAAGTTTCATTAGACAAGCTTTTGCTTCAATCAAGTACAGCACTTAAACCTTTGAGCTTTAAGCAAGGCTAAGCACACATTTTAACGACCCCACAACCATGTAATACTAAGGTAGAATTACTCAGTTCTTTCTTTTTTTTTCATTCACCACTGCAGCATCTTTTCTTTATCTAATAACCTCTTCTTCCTATTTGCATGATGCAGAATTTCATGGCTGAAGCTGCAAGCTCTACACAGAACCCAGCTGGGGGATCCATCAGTCAGGGATATAATGCTTTTCCATCTTATGGTCCTTCCTACGCATCTTCAAAGCCCACCACTGCTGGACACACAGGCCATGCACCTGCCCCAGACTATGGTTCGGTATATGGCAATGATTACGGTTATTGAGAAGCTGATATAATTCTGTCGGTTTGGGCTTGGCATTTTGCAAACATTGTTCTGTGCCACATCAACTGGATAATACCAGATAATTTGATATGCTGATGTTCTGAATTTGGTTACATTTTATTGTTCATTCTTTTAAATATATTTTGTTAAAAGTGGCAATGTGCTTTTTAGCTTCGCTCTCTTTCCCTCAAATCCATATTTGCTACTTTGGTCTTTTTCTTACTGGTCTATTGCTGCTAGCACTGAATTTTATAGGCTGTTTAGGACAGTTCAACACATTCAACGGTGGAATAACAATGCTTGTGTTTATTGACTTTTTTCCTTCTTTTTTGGTTTTTTATTTTTGAGGGTGGGCGGTTGGAAGAATTCAAAATTTTTTTTTGATAAGTAAGACTTAAATATATACGAAGGGCTACTCTATGCAAGAAAAACATAGAGCAACCCAAGAAAATACAAGATAAAGAAACGAACAAGAAAATTACAACAGAGAGAGGGAGCTAAGAAAGGAAGGGAGGGAGTCACTAGTTGTGAGTCTCCAAGCCCTAGACCAATCAAAAAGAGTCCCGCTAAAAGAAGCTAGCAGTTGATTGCCGGTGCTTTCCATATCATCAAAAGTCCTCCGATTACGCTCCTTCCAAACACACCAAAGGATACCCAACGGAACTAAGTTCCAAATCTGAGAGGAGTGCTTCCCCAACCAATTCCACCAGCCTATCAACACATCAGGAATCGAACTAGGAGTAACCCAAGACACACCAAAGGTTCTAAAGGCAAAACTCCATAAACGATAGGCCAATTCACAATGAATAAGTAAGTGATCTACCGTCTCTCCACAATGACGACACATAATGTACCAATCCACAAACTCGAAACTCCTTAATCTCAAATTGTCTCCCGTTAGGATCTTATTCCAAGCTGCACACCAAACAAAGAAGGAAACTCGCCTAGGGGCTTTTGCTTTCCATATAGTTTTCCAAGGAAAGACAATAGAGGGAGAATTCCTTAGTTTGTTATAAAACGACCGAACATCAAACTCCCCATTAGGCTTCAACTTCCATCTCATCCGGTCTCCAACATCTATTGGAGGAGTATTAGCTCCCAATAAACGAAGGAAGTGCAGCCCTTCCTCCATCTCCCAATCCTCAAAATCTCTAATAAACCTAACATCCCAAATTCTCCTCTCCTCCACCCCCTGCCTAGACAAAGAAGCTTCAACAGAAACCCCTTTATCCAAGGCAATACCATACAACCTTGGGAACGCCAGCTGAAAGGATTGATCCCCAAACCACCCATCCTGCCAAAACCTCACTCTATTCCCCATCCCAACAACAAACTGACAATTTATGCTGAACACCTCCCAACCCATACGAATACCTCTCCACAAACCACACCCATGAACTCCCCTACCGAGCTTTGAGGGCCAACCCCCCCAATCTTCTCCAAACTTTGAGGCTACCACCCTCCTCCATAACCGATCTTCCTCCTTACCAAACCGCCATAACCATTTCCCCAGCAAAGCCTTATTAAAAGAAGTGAGCTTCCTTATCCCCAAACCGCCATTGGCTATAGGCGCACAAACTTTAGCCCAACCTACCAGATGAGACTTGCTAACACCCCATAAAAAGTCCCTTTGCATCTTTTCGATTTTATTGGCCACATAAGAAGGAATGATGAAAAGCGAAAGAAAATAGGTGGGAAGACTAGATAACGTACTCTTGAGTAACATCAAAAGGCCCCCCTTAGACAAGTACAGCTTCTTCCACCCAGCTAACTTCCGTTCTATTTTTTCCAATATAGGATTCCAAATAGAAGGGGAAAAATGAGAAGCCCCCAGCGGCATGCCAAGGTAAGACATAGGCAAAGAACCAACTCTGCAGCCCAAAATATCTGCCAGTCTATGCACATCAACAACCTCCCCTATTGGGACCATCTCACTCTTATGCACATTGACCTTTAAACCCGTTACCGCCTGAAAACAGAGTAACAATAACCGAATATGCAGAATTTGCTCCATATCTGCATCACAGAAAAGGATAGTGTCGTCGGCAAACAAGAGATGCGATATACACTCCTCACCACCCCTCCTACCCTCCACACCAAAACCACGGATCAAACCAGCTTCCTCCACCCTTCTCAACATCTTACTAAACACCTCCATCATGATCAAAAACAGCATAGGGGATAGAGGATCCCCTTGTCTTAACCCCCTTGAGCTACCAAAAAAACCAGCTGGAGACCCGTTAACCAAAACAGAGAATTGAACTGTGGAAATACAAGTACGGATCCACTTACACCACTTCACACCGAAGCCCAACCTATTCAGCAAAAAAAGCAGGGCCTCCCAATTCATATGATCGTAGGCTTTCTCAATATCAAGCTTACAAATGACACCAGGAACCCTACTCTTCCCTCGGCTATCCACACACTCGTTCGCAATAAGAACCGAGTCAAGAATTTGTCTCCCACCCACAAAGCTATTCTGAGTCTCAGAGATCAACTGATCTAAGACCACTCTCAACCGATTTGCCAAGACCTTAGCCAAAATTTTATATAGGCTCCCCACTAGGCTAATAGGGCGGAAATCTCTTATATCGGAGGCATTATTCTTTTTAGGAATAAGAACAAGGAAGGTAGCATTAAGAGATTTTTCAAACTTGCAATGCTGAAAAAACTCATCAAATACCGCGAGGACATCCTTCTCCACCACTCTCCAACACTGCTAATAAAAAGCCATAGAAAACCCATCCGGACCTGGAGCTTTATCCCCTTCCAAGTCCCTAACAACTTGAAGAATCTCCTCTCTCTCAAACTTCCTTTCAAGCCAATCCCTCTCCGTATCCCCAATACTATCAAAATCCAAACCCTCCGCCAAAGGCCTCCACCCCTCAGACTCCGTGTACAACTTTTTATAAAATTGAACAACTTGAAAACTCACCTCGGCCTCTTCAACAACCACCCCATCCACCTCCAAGGTCCCCAGATGGTTAGACCTTCTGTGGGAGTTAGCCATTTTGTGAAAGAACTTGGTGTTGTTATCCCCTTCCTTGATACATAACATCCTAGATTTTTGTCTCCAGGAAATTTCTTCCAAGAAAAGAGTATGCTCCACCTAAGACCGCAACTCTGCCCTATGACATTTCTCCCCATCATTGAGACCAAGATCCCCTTCCTTAGCGTCTAAAGACTTCAGCTCCTCTAATAACTGCTTCTTATGGCGCTCTACATTGCTGAACTCTCGACGGTTCCAAAGCACAATATCCTCTTTCAGAGCCTTTAATTTTTTTGAAAACACAAAACTGGGAGTCCCTACAAAGGAATGCCGATTCCACCAAGATTGGACTCTATCCACAAAACCCTCCGACTTCAACCACATATTTTCGAATCTAAACGGACTTTTCCCCCTTGCCATTCCCCCTACCTCCAAGAGAATTGGGCAGTGGTCTGAAATGGGATGGGGTAAAACTCTTTGAATAACATCAGGGAAATGGTCCTCCCAATCAGGGGAGACCAAAGCTCTATCAATCCTAGACATCGCTGGTTGATCAGTACCACTAGACCAAGTGTAGCTCCCTCCTTCCAATGGCAAATCAACCAAGAAAAGATCCTCGACAAATTCAGAGAATTTTGCCATAGGCCGAGACAACCGAGACTCACCCCTACGCTCACTAGGAAAGCGAACAATATTAAAGTCCCCCATGCAACACCACGGTAACCTCCAATACTGCTGAATGCCCACCAACTCATCCCACATATGGTCCCTCTCGCTATTGATGTTTGGGCCATAAACGCCTGAGCAAGCCCATAAAAAATCGTCACCCACCCCCTTCCACTTTACCGAAACAGAGAAAGAACCAACCAAAACCTCTACCTTATCCAGAACCCTTTTATCCCACATAAGCAGAATATCACCGGCAGTCCGATCAGCCTCCAAAACAGCCCAATCTACAAAAGGACAACCCCACAAGCTACAAACCAGCTGACTATTCATGCTGGCAATCTTTGTCTCTTGAAGACAAACAACATCACACTTCCACTCCCGCAACAAATTCTTCACCACAAGCCGTTTCCGAGGATCATTCAAACCTCTAATATTCCACGAAATCATTTTTATCTTCATAAACACAACGAAATCCCCAACTCCTAACACTAGAATAAGACCACCCACTAACTCCGGTCATAGTTCACCGAACAAATTAAATTTTGCAGCTCTCTACATCCTTTGTTTTTGGACTTAGCCCCATTTTTACTACCCATTTTTTTCCTCTGTAGCACATTGGCTGCCTCCATCTCAGATTCTAATTTTTGTAAGAAAGCTATGCATAACTTCTCATGTCGAGTCGTTGACAACCCAACCAATTTGCTGAACCCAGGGATTCTGTGTTTCACCCACCCAGAAACATCTAACTTAGTCTCAAGGTTCAATTCCTCATTACCTTCCCCCACCTCTGCCAACTCCATCGACTCACTTGGAACAATGGTTTGCAGAGGTAAACACACTGACAGATCAGAATCACGAGGGCCCACAGAAAAATAAGATGCATCCTCCACAACCATGGCCTCGTTGACCTCCCTAGGAAGGCAGGAGAGCTCCTTGCAATAGGACGAATTGTCATCTTGGCCCAAAATACCAAAACCCAGAAGCCTATCTCTCAATAACTCCGGAAAAAGATCAGAAACAACAGGTCGAAACCATCTCGGCACAATTTCTAGGATCACCGTCCTCTTACCTTCCGGAAAAAGCCCACCCGACAGGATACTGGATCCCATGATAGACTTCCGGTCAGGTTTGAAGCTGAAAACCAACCTCAAAGATGGCTTAGAGCACTCCGATCCCCCTGCCGGCAAAACCTCCCTCACCCTCTGACGAAACCCCGTTCGTCGTTCCACCAAAACCGACAGGTTAGACCTCATCGGAAGCTCCGAGAGACCCATTCCGCCATTCTCGGCCTGAACCCAAGCAGTCTGAGACCTCGCCGGACCACCAGCTACCTTTACCGGCAGCTCAGAGCACATCGGGTCTTGTAGGGAGCACTCCCCAGCCCTCTCGTGAACAAAAGCTGAGGAATAAGGCCTTGTACATATATCAGAACTTTCACCGGGCTCAAAAGAAGCTGGGCTTGTGATTGGGCCTGTTGACTTACTACTTTGCACTTGGGCCGCCAACTTAAAAGAGCCCATGCCTAGCTTTCCCTTGCCCAGCTCCTGGGAAGCCCGTGGCACCCAAATAGACTTCTTTTCCCCCCCTTTCTTTTTATCCCAGAAAACCTTTCTCCTTCCTTTCACATCAACCTCCACGATTAGACCTCTCCCTGTCCAGCCAGATCTCCTGAAATCCCTCCTCTTCCCATTTTCCCAGACTTTTGAATTCAAATTGAGACTATCTGGGAGATAACTCCTATTATCTGCCAGGTTATGCGCATCAAGCTCTGACTTCCCATAAATGTTCTGCTCCCTCCTAGCCCCTTCTCTCACCACCATCCTATCAGGCTTACCCACCGGAAAACCACCCACCTTACCACCTGTAGAACACGGTCTCATTGCCATCAACCCCCTTGCATGCTTCTGCTTCTCCACAAACTCCCTAGGCTGCGCCTGCCCCTTCAGAATCTCAACATAGGATTGAGAGGAATGAGGCCCCCACATTCTCCTCGGTGGCACAGACACAAAATTTGCCTGGTCTGAACCACCTTGAGCATAAAGACCAGGATACAACATCCTTCTTAGCTCAAGCCCAAAAGCCTTCCAACCATTTTGTGCTTTGCCTCCAGGAATAATGACAGATCTTCTATACCCACCTGCCTTCAGCTCAGACACAAAAATGAACTGACCAGAGGAATTCGAGCCTCTCTGGAAGGAATACGCAGTATCACCTTCTCTAAGTGTAAAAAACTGTTTGGAAATGACTCCAACCACCATGTGTTCTATATTCTTCATCAACCAAACAGCTGCATTCTTCCCCATGAAGACAGACCTCATGAAGTGTTTACCCCTTTCATAAATACGTAAAGAGTAAAAATTACCTCCTTCCTCAACCACCAACTGAAAGAGCTTAGATTCTATGAAAAAACTACGACTACCACCCATGGCTTCCTTCAAATATTCTATGTAAAAATTACTATCAGCTAATCCTACTTTTCAGAGAAACTTCACAGAAAGATATGCTTGGAATATTATTCTTCTCTGAGCCACTTGTGTATGTGGGCATCAGGAAATTCGGCATTATTCTGGTTGATGATCTGGTATATTTCATACATTTTTAGTGTGAATCTGTGAATGACCCTTTGATCACAATGTTCGTGCTGGCCAAACATTCTTGTAAGTTTTTTCTTTAGTTCCCGTATATTTTGCAATACTGTCTATCTACTTTTAGGATAAATCTTATAAACTACTCTTAAGGTTTGAACTAATGCTGGAAAAGTCTAAAAATTTCAAAATTGATAAACTTGATCCCTAAACACTGTTAGGCCTGTTACTCTTTTGTCCTTGACCCTCTTCTCTCTCATCCCATTCTCTCTAACCTTGGATTAGCTACATCCACTACCACAACCCAAAACAAACCTGTGCCAAAACCCTTAGCAAAACCTCCATTGCATTGGAACTCACAACCCCCACAACAATCCACCACCACCAAAAACTCACATCTAAAAAATCCATGACAAACCCACGACTGGCGACCCACAATCATTGCAAACAACTACCCACAGCTAACCCAAACCACTTAGCTATTGTAGATTTGAGGGACATCCACCAAATTCAAACCCAAACCTACACACCACCACTGTTGCCTTAGAGAGGAAATAGACAGTGAGATTAAGAGCCAAGGAAAGCAGAGTGGGTTGGGTGAGAGAGAGAGAGAGAGAGAGAGAGAGAGAGAGAGAAATATAGTGAGCGTAATGGTGTCTAGGAACCAAGTTGACTAAATTGATAAGTTTTTAAAATATCTTAGACATAGTTGGCATTAGCTCAAACTTCAAGGGTAATTATTGAAATTTACCCCTTTTTTCATCCAAAAAGTTCTTTTTTAATCCAAAAAGTTGTATCGTCTTTCTTACCAAGCATGTTGCTCATTTTTTGGGTCTCATACAAAATGAAATGTGCCCCTTGGTGGGGAGGAAATTTGGGTCTTTAAGAATTTGGTGTTTGATGGTTTGGTTGTAAACACAATTCAAACTTCAAAGTTACACTAGATTCTGGTGTATAGGACAACCATTATGAAGGGAAGGCTCATCCCTCCGACTACTATTATTACATTATGTTTTAGGGGTATCCAATGTAGCCTAGATAAAGAAAATGAGCATCTCTACGCTATTAGAAGTGGAGAGTGACAGTCTTGAATGTGAAGTGTATGACAAGGAGAAAAAGACAACGTTATGGTCTTTGAAAGCAACAAAAGCCTCGGGGCCGAATGGGCTTCATGCGGTTTTTTTTTTTTAAAAAAAAAAAAAACGATTTTGGTTAGTTGTTGGGGACTTGGTCAAAGCTGAAGTTAAAAGGATGTTTGTGGAGCAGAAAATCCCAAATTATTTAGAGAAGACTCTCATAGCCCTCATTCTCAAAATGCAAGGATTTGAAACTATTGGGAACTATAGGCCCATTAGTTTATACAACATGGTTTACGAGGTTTTCACAAAGATAATTGTTGCCAGATTGAGGCATTTTTTGAGTAACCTAGTTTCTCCTCTCTAGACAGCTTTTGTGCCAGGTAGAAGGGGGATAGATAATGCAATTATTGTACAAGAGCTAATTCACACTATTAGCAAGGAAAAAAAAAAAGAAGTATAGGCTATATGGCTATAAAAATTGACTTAGAGAAAGCTTATGACAAGCTAAAATGGAGCTTCATTAAGGACATGCTTATAAGAGTCAACCTACCAAAAACCCTGATCGAGATCATCATGAGTTGTGCTTCCACTGTCTCCACCTTTATTTTGATTAAAGGGGGTTGTCTTGATGAATTTTACCCAACCACGAGAATTAGACAAGGGGACCAATTCTTTTCTTATCTTTTCATTCTTTATATGGACTATCTTGGGTAGCTTATTGAGGAAAAGTGCGAAGGAGGACTTGCCTTCTCTGATTTTTTCTTTGCTGACGATCTTGTTTTCTTTGCCAAAACAGGTCACATCAATTTTTCAACCATTTGGGATGTGCTAGATTATTTCTACAGTATATATGGACAAACGGTTAGTGAGTCCAAATCAAGAGCCTATTTTTTCCCAAATGTTGATAGAGATACAAGAGAGTCCTTGAGTGATATTCTCTACTTCTAGTCCACACTAGCAATTAGGTAAATACCTTGGCATCCCTAGCAAAGACTTCAACTTTGTAGTTGATAGAGTGAAGCAAAAGTTGGTGGGTTGGAAGGCAAATATGCTCTCTCTAGTTGGAAGGGTTGTTTTGGTTCAAGCTTCTTTGTCCACCAAACCTGCTTATGTGTTGCAATGCACTCACCTTCCTAATAGGATTCTTGAAGGCATAGACATGGTTAATAGAAATTTTCTATTGGGAGCTTCTGAGCAAGAAAGAAGGTTGCATTGGGTAGGTTGGGACAAGATAACGAAACCCAAAGTGGAAGGTGGCTTGGGCCTTCAATTGGCCAAGGGTAGGAATGTTGCTTTGCTAGCAAAGTTAAATTGGAGATTTCACACGAAAGGTGACTCACTTTGGGCTAGATTTCTAAAGAACAAGTATTGCTCTTAGCAAAGAGTAAGGTCCAGAAACCAAGATAAGTCGCCTTGTTCTCAAATATGGCCGGTTTGAAGAAGGGGAAGAATATTTTTCAAGAAAGTATAAGATGAATCCCTAGGAGAAACAGTAGTCTGAGTCTCTGGTATGATAACTAGTTAAACGAGGGGCCCTTGAGGCAAGTTAGACAAGGCCCCCTGCCCAGTTAGTGAGGAAGGAAAAATTAGAGATATGGCCTCAACATCTGGTTGGAATTGGTCAACTATCCCTTTTGAGTTCCCCCTAAGTTGCAAGAAGGATCTTCAGGCAGCCCCCTTTGCAATGGCAGCTAGCAGCCAAGACAAACTAGTTTGGATTGGAGCAAAACATGGGGAGTTCGATCTCAAGAGTGTGTTTTTATGCCTAGGTCCCTCTTAACCTTTCCATGGTAAATGGGTCTGAGACCTTAAAACCCTTCCAAGAATCCAGACTCTCTTATTGAAGTGTTGCCACAACAGTATCAGAGTTAGAGAATGCCTTGTATCAAGAGGTATGGTTATGGACACCACTTGTCCTCTATGCCGCGGTGGTGTGGAATAAATTGTTCATGCTTTTCGAGACTGTCCTATCATTATGTTTGTCTGGAATCATCTAGGAATCCCATGCAGCAGTGGCCTCTGCTTTTCTCAAAACATTCATACCTGGTAAGCTGTGAACTGCACCACAGAGAGCCACATCATGATGCTCTATTCCTTGGAGGGTGGTGTTTCCTTTTGTTGTCTGGACAATTTGGAACAACAGGAATCAAGTGGTCTTTAAGAATAGAAACTCCAATCCAAATCTAGCAAAAGAGATAATTCAGAGGGCGAGGGAGTTCTTTTACTGTGCTTATTTTCTAAAGGTAATAGTGAACTAGGTAATCAAACAAATCAGATGGGAAAGACCTACACGGGGTTGGGTAAAATGGAACACCGACGGATCATCACTGGGGAACTCGGGTCTGGTAGGAGGTGGATGAGTAATTTGCGATGAGGATGGTGCTTGGATTGTAGGGTTCACTAGAAATATTGGCATCACATCCAGTTTTTTAGCTGAACTATAGGCCCTTTGGAATGGCCTCTTACTTTGCATTAATCGAAATTTTAATGCTATTGAAGTAGAATTAGATGCAAAATCTGTTACAGATATTTTGTCCTTTCCAAGTTGTCCTAACAATCTGATCTCTCCTTTGGTGGATGATTGTAAGCTACTGGCTACCCAAATTCCCCAGATTCGTTTTAAACTTTGCTACGAGAAGCAAACAAAAGTGCAGACAAGCTTGCTAAGATGGGAGCTGTCCAAGACAACCAATTTGATCATTTTGTTTGTCTGCCTGTGAGCGTTTCTAGTCTTCTCCACAATATTATTCCACAAAATTACAGCCAATGAAATCTTGATACGAGCCTGGTTTGCATAAGCGTCCACAACTCCACATTATATCACCTGATACACCTTTGCATGTATTGCACCAAGCCACAAATGAACAAAAGCAGGTTTTGCAAAATGACACAGGACAAGCATGTATGGAATTTAAGCAGTTTGACAAAACGATTTTTATTTTTATTTTCACAATTTTAGCATGGTTTACTTTGACACAACAATTTGATGCATTTCATGAGGTGTTGGTAACTGAAGTTGTGGCATATCTTGGTAGTAATTATTTTTATCTTTGGATTGTTTGGACAGGACAGACAAATCATCAGTTCCACAACCTCAACATTGCACCAAATTTCTAGTATTTCTAACGGGAACATTCAGGGTTCAATTCTCCCCTCCCAACTATCTAATTTTCTAAAAAAAATATAAACATTGCACTAAATTACAAAGCTCAAAGATTCATTGAATACCTTGAAAATCAATCAAGTCATGACTTTAAATCATTCAGCTGGTAACATGGGTAGAAATCATTCAGCAGGTAACCAGTTAGTTCAACTTTAGAAGCTTAAGCAGTTTGACAATACGATTTTTATTTTTATTTTCAAAATCTTAGCAAGGTTTTCTTTGACACAACAATCTGATGCATTTCATGAGGTGTTGGTAACTGAAGTTGTGGTATATCTTGACAGTAATTATTTTAATCTTTGGATTGTTTGGACAGACAAATCATCAGTTCCACAACTTCAACATTGCACCAAATTTCTAGTATTTCTAATGGGGACATCCAGGGTTCAAATCTCCCCTCCCCCAACTATCGAATTTTCTAAAAATAAATAAAAACATTGCACTAAATTACAAAGCTCAACGATTCATTGAATAACTTGAAAATCAATCAAGTCATGACTTTAAATCATTCATCTGGTAACACGGGTAGAAAAATAAAGAAACCATTCAAATGAATTATTATTATTACTATTATTTATATATTTTCTAAAAAATAATCCGGTTTGTATGAACAATGCAAAATTCCAAGACATAAAAATAAAGGTATTAAAAGCCGATATTTAAAACCTGAAACATTGAAGTGGACCTCTGAAAATATTACCTATCTAAACTGAGATCTCATCTAAAGAAGCCTATGAATAGTACAGAACATCTCTGAAAACTGAAGCAGTTAATAATAAAAAACTAGAGAAAAATCTAAACGGACTAGATTTTCTTTACACATTGGGGGGGTGGGGAGTAGTGCTACTTGTATACCAGTACCTATATAGGTGCTGAACATGTTGTTCGAAAGTGCCCAGTCTGATTGCAACGGCTGCAATGCACAACCCGTTTTGCACGGCCACTGTCTTCTGAACGAACCCGCCTTTTCCTTGGCCGTCCCGGTGGCTTGAGTGATTTTGGAGGATTTATGATAACCTCAGCATCTTTATTATCATCATTCTGAAATACTGTTAACATCTCCTTCCAAAGAGTTTTATCTGGAATTGGGTGTATTGTTTGTGAATATGCCTTGCGATAATTTGTGACAGTGAAACAACTTTCAGTAAACCGATGAACATTCTGCCTGCAAGAAAGAAGAGCTGCCACAGCATGAGCACAGGGAAGCCCACAAAGCTGCCATCCGCGACATGAACAGCAACGAGAACGGATGTCCACTATATGTGACCCTTCATGGGATATGACTTCAAATTCAGCTTCATTTGCTCGGAGCACTTGATAGTTATGAGCACGCTCAATAGCCTCTGACACACGCCTTTCGGCAGATGGAACAAGTATACTAGTCCACTGCATGCTTGCTTCACGACGCTCATTGAACCAAGTCATTAGCTGCCGACGGATGTACTCCATCATTTGAATAATTGGAAGCCCAGAAGCTTCAAGTATCCAAGTTGTCCAGTATTCAGCTATATTAGCTGTGAGATGCCCAAACCTTACACCCTCAAAATACGCTGTGGCCCACAAGCGAGGTGGGATTCGTCTGATCCAATAGGCAGCATCCTGTGATATCTCTTCAATCTCGAGGATTTTTGCTTCATATTCAAGTATAGTAAGAGCATAAGCAGCCTCCCAAAGAAGGTTGATGAGAATGGCACTGTTGAATTCCTTCCGGAAACTGTCACTAAGATGATGCATGCAAAACCCATGAAAAGCAGTTGGGAAGTTTGTTTCTACTCCATCCACAATTCCCTTCTGCCTATCAGACAAAATTGTAAGCCTTGGCATGTTCTCTGCATTAATTTCAAGCAGGTTATGCAGCTCTGAAAGAAACCACATCCAGTTATCATCGTTCTCCTCGTCAACCACACCAAATGCCAAAGGAAACATAGCACCATCTCCATCAAAACCAGTGGCAAAAAGCAAGGTCCCAAGGTACTTGCTTTTCAGAGAAGTCCTATCAAGTCCTATAAGAGGCCGGCATGCATTTAGAAAACCATATATTGATGCTTGAAAGGAAATAAAGAGGCGTTGGAAACAGTTGTCAACAGGATTTCCATAGACAAATGCAATACTATCTGGATTTGTCCTTCTGATTTGGTCACAATACTGAGGAAGCAAACGATAATCTTCCTCGAATGACCCACGAACTGCAGCCATGATTCGCTCCTTTCCCCTCCATGCTTGCTTATATGATAGTGCAATCCCATGGATCCGGTGAATCTCTTCTAATATCTCCTTTGGTTTGTAATTAGGGTTTTCTCGCAGGCGTTGTTCCACAGACTCTGCAACCCATTGGACTGAGGCTTGATGATGACCAAGATGAGTAATTCCACCACAGGTATGAGGCTCATGGATGGTCCTAATTGTGAAGGTAGGAACACCAGGAAGCTTTGCAGCATGAATTCTCCAAGGGCATCCCTCACTTGCACATTTGGCAGTGAAACGAGTCTTGTCAGACTTGACTGTCTGCATCTCAAAGTGAAGGGAAATGGCTGCATCCCTCAGTGCCCTTCGGCAGCTATGGACATCAGGAAACTCTTGCCCAACAGTCAATTTGCGGTCAGGATCAACTAGGGCACGGGACTGAAGGACAGGAGGAGTAACTAGCATGGACTGCTGAACAGTCATATCTGAAACAGATACAATACCCATCTCCTGATTCTGCTCTACTAGGGCTAGATCTAAGCTGTCATGAAGATCATGGTTCTCTACAACAGTCAATTCATGATGGTCGGATAAACCCAAGTCGTGATTCTCAACGGTAAAAGCTAATTCATTATCATGGTTGTCAAGATCATCAGCATGGTCTTGAGCAGCTTCAGAATCTTTATCTCCATCCAACTCTAAACCATTTTCATCAAGATTGTCAACATGTGTATGTTGAAGGGCCATTTCATGTTCATGTGTTGGACCAAGAGCTAGTCCATGATCATGGGCATGTCCTAAACCCAAGTCATGGTGATGGGTGTGCACTCCTAAATCCAAATCATTGTCATTGGGGGTTTGGCTCAATCCTAAATTATGAGGATGATGAGCAGGACCCAGAATCAAACTGTGATTGTGCCCAAGTGCCAAATGTTGATCTGGCATTATGGATAAGTCATTGTTGTCCATAACAAATTGAATTGAATGGGGTTGCCTCTATAGATGATGCAGCTGAATCAGATGAAAAGGCTCAAAAAATAAATATAATATCTGCTTTGATTAGACGGACCTGTTGACAAAACAAATACATAGATGTGAATGAAAATTGAAAACCTATGCTTTTTTCCTTCCTTCCTTCCACAGAGACCAGACCATTATAGATTAAAAGAATTACAGAAAAAGAACATTTACCTGAAGTATAGAGTAAAGTTGGTTTGTGGGTTTTGCTCCCCAAATGTTGTAGATACGACTGAAAAATAGTATCAGTAGTAAGCACAAATTAATACGAAGAAGCCACATTTCTCATTGTAGAGACTAGTAGAACATTACATTAGTTTAGGGTTTTTTTTAAAAAAAAAAAAAAAAAAAAAAAAAAATATATATATATATATATATAGAGAGAGAGAGAGAGAGAGAGAGAGAGAGAGAGACAAATTCCATTAAACTGCAATGCTTCTAGTTTCTTAGTTATCTCAAAACCAAAGAAAAAAAGAAACGAAAAGAAAAGAGAACTCACGTGACGTGCAGGTATAAGGAGTAACGACGACCTCCCCAGAAAGAGAACCTGCAATTGAAAAAGAAGAAACATGTTAATTTAGGGTTTAAAGAAAAGAAATTTGATTGAGGAGAGAAAAACGGAGGAATTGAAGAAAAAAAAACACAAAGTAATGGGTATGAATTGAACAAGTGAGAGAGAGAGAGAGTTGAGGATAGAAAGAATGAAAGAGAGCGAATGAGTGAGTGAGTGAGTGAGGCCAAAAGAGGGAAAAACCTGAAAGGAGAGAGTGAGAAGACTGAAGTTTTTTGGAGGAGGGCAAGGGAGGGGCAAAAGGGTAGCCGATGCCCGATCTACTTTTCTACGTTAGGGTTACTCTTTTTTCAGGGTATTTTCGTCATCCTCCTCTCCCCTCCTTCTCTTCTTTTCACTATTCCTATTTTACCCCCCACCACTTATTCATTCATTTCTCCTCTTTTATTTCATTTTTTTTAATTTTTTCCTCTCTCACACTTCTCACTTTTTTTTTTTTTTAACCAGATATAAATCTTACATTAACTTCATCTAAATTTATAGGTGGCCTTCTAATTATATAGGTGGGCTTTGTTGCTTGAATTCCCATTATTGATTAGTTCCAACACTTGGCTAAGCTCCAGCATACTTGGTGTATTTATGAACCTCACATATACGGCATACTTTTTTTTTATTTTGAGAAAGTTTTAATTTATGGCTTACGTTCTTGATGATAGTTATTTATTATTAGACTAAAACACCAATTAGTAGTGGGTTTTAGCTAACTCAATTGGTAAAATCTTTAATGGTTGAATAATAGATCTATGATTCATTTCCCGCCTACACCTAAAACTGATTGGTGTCTTGGTCTGATGATAAAGAGCTATCATCAGGAGCAGATGCTCTAGGATGAATCTCTCTCTCAAAAAAAGAAAAAGAAAAAGAAAAAAGACACCAACTAGTTTTTGGTGTAGGCGAGAACTAAATATTAAATTTCTTATTTAACTATCAAAGACTTTATCAATTGAGCTAACCAAAACCACACATATACGGCATATTGATACTCAATATTAATGAAGTTTTTTTTTTTTTAATAAAAAGACACTCACTTATATTAGTGGGCTGGTGGATGGCCTTTAAGGAATCTCGGGATTTTACACTTTATTCTTTCTAAAAAATACCTTATTTTACACACCCTCTAAACTCTTTTTTTGTTTTTTGAGAATCACTCCATGAATTATATGAATACATACTTACCCTCCCTAAACTATACTCTTTTATATTTATTCTCTAAACTATGAGAATACACATTTTACCCTCTTAAATTATATCCTCTTTTACACTTACTCCTCTTCACTTTCCTCAAATAAATTGTCCATGAGATAGGGTGCAAAGTGTTACATGAGTTATAATTTAGGGGGTAAGTATGCAACTATGCATTCTCATAGTTGAGGGGCAAGTATTACACGAGTAATATTTTAGGGTATTAAGTGTGCATTTACATAGCTTAGGGGTAAGTGTAAAAATTTATAATTTAGAGGGTAAAGTGTAATTTTTTAAGGAATCTTTTAGGGTGAATAAATGTATCAAGAATAAGAATCATGCATTGTATGTCACATTATTTAAGCCATTAATATATATATATATATATATATATATATAAACGTCTGCAAACTGTTAAAAAGCAGATGAATATGCTCTTAGGAATCATTTAATTCCTGAAAAAAAAAAGTACATCTCTTGTTAAATCTCTACGCATTCCTCAATTTTTTGTTTGGGTAGAGATATTTAAAATGAAGAAGTTTGATTTAATTTTAGTTTAGGTAATAGACTTGGTTATAGCATGAAATGAATTTTTATTTTTTATTTTTTTAATTGATAAAATTTATGGATAGATTTTAGTTTTATTAATAAGCGGATTTCAAACTACTAAATAGTATCACAAACGTTTTTGTTTACCAAACATATATAATTTGTTGATAAATTTATATAAAAAATTTATACCAACAATCGTTCTTCTAATGCCTTGATTTTAAATTATCAAATCTAAAGGCAACCCAAATCAATTCCCCACTTCCTTGAGAATTTTACCGATGGATATTGAAACTGAAATTTTGGACTTAAAATGTAAATATGGATCTTTAGTAAGCAGGAAGTGGTGGCCTTATACGACCCTTCATGAAATCATGAAACAGACTCATTTGGAATTAAGAGGGCACTTGGTCACCAAAGTATGCAATTTTCGAAAATAACACCGTTCAGGGAAAACTGCTTCCTTTATGCTATTGAAGCATCACATTACAATACCAACTTTACACAAGGAGATTCAGGTACCCACTTGGGAAGCATTCTTACTGCAATGGTGCCAAAAAAAAAAAAAAAAAAAAAAAAATCTACAAAATCCCGAATAAGTTGCTTGAAGAAACCCAATTCAGATGTAAAACTATCTGGCACGTTGAAGCATAGCTGCTAACCTATAAAAAGCAAAACTATCACCTAAAATCCCAACGGTAAAACAGGCTATGCAACATTGCTCGCCCCTTCAACTAATTTGATACCCAACGATTACCTCATCTGATTTGAATGGAGATGAATCCAATCTGTGTTTATTGTCTCCTACCCAGGCCTCATTTCAAGGTAGTAAAATTGTGAGTGCAACCAACTGAGAGAATGCATTGGTTCTTATAAAATCTATGTCCATTGCTGGAAAGTTGCCATGTTTCCTAATCTATCAAGATGGCACTTTTCCTTCCACAGGTGAAGATTCAAGCTTAGGCAGCAGTTCTGAGACCACCTTTTGTAGCGCAATACGGTTCAACTGGTGGTTGTTTCCATTAACGACAAATTTTGAGAGAAATGTAATTTCTTCAGTGTCCACATTTTCAGCAAGAAGTTCATTCCAAAATTCTTCATCGTCATTGAGCTCTGCCGTCTTCATGAGTTCTATTACTCTCTGCAAGGTTGCTACATTCCTACCTGCACCACAACCCATGGCGGTTGCAGCACCCACTGCATTTGCGAGTGCTAATGAACTAACCATGGGCATATTGTGTATAAAACCAAAAGCAATAGCAGCCACAAAACTATCTCCGCACCCCACAGTGTCAATAACGTTCACCTGATCACATTGCAGAATAACAACTAATTGTTTCATTTCACATTAGGCAAGAAAGGAAGATGAACAAGGAATTTAGGAAGGTTAGAATAATGCACTAGAAGAAAGTGAGCGGATATGGACCTTTTCACATTATTGGAAGAAATTTCCATTCCACCAGTATTTAGTTAACATAATAGTTTTAATACAAATTATAGCACACAATCATATTCACTGCATGCCAAAGTCATGGGTTTTTTTTTTTTTTTTTTGAAGCAAAATTCTTGGGTTTTATGTTATATATTTTAACATTTTTTCACATGATTTGGTACAAAGGCTTCCTCTATAGTGCAACAGCAAGAGAATGGGTAGATACTAAATATATAGTTTAAAATAATAAATTAAATATGAAGAACACACTTGAATGCCATTATTAACCCCAAACTTCTGTTATAGTTAGCCAGAACACAGACCTTCAACAACAATTATTATTATTATCATTATTATTATTATTATTATTATTTTGATAAGACTTTCAACAGCAATTATTATTATTATTTTCATTTTTATAAGACTTTCAACAACAATTATTAATATCATGGAATGAAAGAAGTCCAAAAAAGGTTTCTCAAAAAAAAAAAAAAAAAAAAAAGATAAGTCCAAAAAAGACACTCATGGAAACATCATAAGAGATCATGTTGGGATTCTTAAATAATACCTTGAATGCAGGAGCACAAGATATACTTGACATAGAGATTATAATTGAACCCCTTGAACCCATCTTAACAATCACCCATTTTGTGCGCACACCTTTCTTGAGCAGCTCCTGCCCTGCTAATATTGGATTTTTTATGCCAGTCAGTGCTTCAGCCTGGCAAATCATTAACACAAGTGGAACGGATTAGGAATAAAAAATCTAGTAAATTATGCACAAATAGAAATTTCCACCATAATTTACAAAGACAAAACCTAAACTTTAAAGAAAGACTTTACTGGAAGGAAGTTATTGAAAGAATGGGGTCCTAAGCCTACTATACTTTTGATAGGTGTACCAAGGGCCACAACAGGTTCAAGACAAACTACAATTATTCAGATATGCAACTAAGAAGGTCTATTTACCAACATGAATATGGAACTCCAAAAAAATAGTGATCCAAGGAAAATTTTTTGTGATACATCGTATCTAATTTCTCACCAACATGAATCAATAATTCCATTAGGATATAAAGCCCTTTCCGATCTTTGTAAACTTTTGGTACTTATTGTATAGAAGAATCATATACAAAAGTGTACAGCCCGACAAATTGGAAGTCCATCTAAGCAAATGCAACAGTCATAGACACTAGAGTGCTGATGTACCAAAGAAGCAAAAAGGAAATTATAATATAAAGGCCACGCCAACTTTCATTAGAACACGAAAATGTTGGGAATCAACATTTTAATTGCCTGTGAAATGTACTTAGGCTAACAAATTGTTGGTATTATGACAAACAGATGTAGTTCAGACAGGCATGGAAAAAACTAATGGAAACAGCACAATGAAGATTCAATAATTAAAATTAAAGATTCTCCAAGGACATGAGAAGAAGAAAAAGGGTGTAAAAGAAGATGGTAATGACAAAATAGAGGCCAAATGGGCATAGGGCAGAAGTATAAATGGCCCTCGGGAGAAGAATGGTGCAGTAATGCATAGTGTTGAAAAAAGTAAACAGCAATTCAGCAGAAAGAAAAGAGTGTAAAATAACATAAAATGACAAGTGAAGAGGTTCCTAAACAGAAACTAGACAAATAAAGCGGCAAAAGAGGGGGGAAAAGAGAGAGAGAAAGAGCATAATATTAGGTGATGTAAAGGAAAGTAAAAGAGTGAAACGGACCTCATCAGAAGTGAGAAGGAGAACGTCGCTCATTTTTAAGAAGTGGGAAAATGCTGCCTGTTGTTGGGGAGTTCCATTGAAAAGAGTGTGTCCACGGGGTCCAGGATCGAAAAAAACACAAGTCCCAACTTCAACAGCATATTGTAGAGCAGAGGTAAGCATGTGGGGGGAAAGCTCATCGAAGCCATAACCATTACAAAAGAGGATCTTTGAGTTTTGAATGGCCATCTTGACTTGGTTGGAGAGTGTGGTCAACCAACTGAAAGCAGGCTGGTCACTGAAATCAGCTCGACTGAGAAACAGAAACAAGGTTGATTGATTTTTGAGATACTACAAGATACATAGATAAGAAATACTAATAATAATTGTTGGGAGGGAGGAGGGGGGTATACCTGCAAAAACCATGTCTTTGTAAAGGGTCAACAAGAACCCAGCAGAGAAGTGTTTGATAAGAAGAGGCAACATGTTCAGAATGTTGTTGAGTGGGGGTCATCATTCCAACCATAGAAATACCCTCATGATGAAGGACGTCTAGGAGGAAGCGTCCATAAATATCGTCACCCACATGACCAATTGTTATACAATCAAGCCCAACCCGACCTGCTGCTATTGCCATATTGCAATTACCACCGGCTTCCCAGTATTGCTATAATAATTATAAAATCAATATTTTGAAAGTTGAAAGTTGAAAGCGAAAGAGAAATCAAGAGACAGAGAGAGAGAGAAATCAAGAGAGACCTTATCGGGCGGTGAAGCTGATAAGCGATCCATGTAGAGCTTGCGAAGAGCAGGGTCATTGGGGGGCAATTCGGGAACATTAAGCACAATATCAACGCACAGATTTCCCAAAGTGGCCACATCTATTTCTTTTGATTTCCCTGATATAATTCCTACGTTTGAGCTTCGCTTGGCCCTTGGAGTTGGAGGATACACGCTGCAGCGAGGGATTGACCACTGGGAAATGGAGCGCCTCCTCCTAGGTCCAGGTCTAGGGTTTTGTTGATTGTGATTATGAACATCATGTTCATATTGACATGGAGCATGGTATGCGAAAGGGAGTGAAGATTTGATGAAGAGGGTGGTGGTGGTGGTGGTGGTGGTGGTTGTCAGATTATGGATCATAGGCATTCAGTTTCCTCAACCGATATCACAATCCCACAAAACCTACAAACTAACTTCTACTTCTACAACCAACACAACAGAACAGAACGGAACAGAACAGAACGGAACAGAATTACTTTGAGTAATGTTGTGTTGTGTTGGTAGCAGGAAGCGAAGAGAGGGATTATTATCTACTACTCAATTGACACTACAACGCTTTCTTTTCTTCTCTTTTCTTTTCCTTTTCACAAAATTTAAATACACATATATCTTTTGTTTCAATTTTTTAAAAATTAATTTCAATTTTAATTCTTCCTATAATACTTAAATAAATTACTTCACATCTACTTAACAACGCTACTATCCATCTCAACCAAAAAAAAAAAAAAAAAAAAACACCACACTGCCCCCACATGATAACATAATAGGACTAATATTAAGATTTTGTCAATTTAAATTAATATATTTTTTAATTTACATATTTACCAAAATTATTGAACTAAAAATTCAAATTCAAAATTATTTTATATAACTAATTTTTATTTTATTTTATACAAGATAAAAATTTTATTTTACTTTAATTTAAGTGTATATGTGTGACGCCCTTTTTTGGAAACTTGAACCATTGCCTTCCATACTCTATAAATATTTATACTTGTGAAGTGACTATTGCGTTAAGGGTGCATGGTAGTATATAACTAAATTATTTGAATGGCAATAGATTTCATATATTTTTTGTCTTCAAAAGAATTTGGTGATAAATTATTCAAACTTTTTCCTTGATAATTTTAAGTATTTTTTTATTTCAGAGAATTATATTTCTTTTTTAAAGGGGAGAGAAAAAAAAAAGTGTCCCTCCACTCATGTTTGACAATTGACATTACAGAGTTTTTTTAAAGCGTGTGGGAACTGGGAATCTCTATGGCCAACTTTCTAGTAATTATGATGACCTATATATTATTCTTTATGATTTTATTAATTTGTTTTGACCAGAATCCTCAAATCTTTTCCATTTTATTAAAGACATAAACAACACTTTTATAATCCGATAAATGTATTTTTAACTTTATAATAAATTTGATAATCACAAAGAAGAGGGGATATTTTGAATATTGGATGTTTTCGTTGTCAGTTGTCATTGAAAGTACTGGGTGGTGCCACAAGCTCGGCAATTGGAGTTTTCAATTTTCTATGATGTCATGTAAACTTTTATCTAATTCACAATTGAACATTACAAGCACTAGTCTATACAAATGTATCCACTACCAGTCTACCAAAGGTCCATCCATAAGATGCACATTCTATATATCTCCATCCATTTAGAATATATTTTTTATTCTAAGATGATGGTTGTGAATTTATGATAGAATTATAAAAGCATCCAAGTTGCTACCGCTTATTAATGTAATGATCCCTCTAACACCCCCCACCCCCCTTTTCTTTTTTTTGCAGGTTCATATTCCGTTTTTGAAACATCCTGAACCATCAAAATCCCATCTCTCTCTCTCTCTCTCTCACGTTAACCAACTTGAACTTTTTCCAAACTTCGACCAAATTTTCCTAAGATGGTGCAATGTAAATACGTTGGAAAAAAAGCATAAAAATTGCATAATTATTGTTCCATGCCTATAAGAATAAACCATATTTAAAAAATTGCCTAAAGAACTCGTAGTAACTAGTAAAGGAGGCGCTTTATTTAGCTTCTGAAACAAACCCCACAACTTCACAGCAAAATCTCGGGAGGAGGGTGTTCCTTGGACAATTCATCTAGTCTGTTCACAACTTTTTGAGCTAAATCACCATATGCTTTGGAAACTAGAGAATCAGGCGCTGACACTACTATAGGAACACCATCATCACCACCTTTTCTAATGTCCACTTCTAATGGTATCTGAAACAGCAATAGATGCAAACTAATTACAACATATTATTAGTTGATAAATACAATAAGCGTGTGAGACATGTTTCATTATAAAATCACATTCCTAAGTCGCATTCCATATGTATTTCGATAACATATACTCCTACTAAAGATGCACATGGCTGTCACGAAGTTCAAGAAAGGAAGAAAGTTTTGAAATCTCCCCCCAATCATTCCAATTGCCCAAATACAAATAGTAGCACAATCACCTGGCTTCTTTCATTTACCTTTAGCAGCCAGATTAATTGCATGTGAAATACAAATATCCTACTATCTCCTTTGAAATCTCCAGCAGATAATTCAAAACCCAATAGTCACAGGATTATTGAATTTATTTCATCTACCTTTAGAAGTCAGATTATTTGTCAGACACAAATATCATATCCTTCTTCTTTGGAAGTGATGAACTTATACCAACTTAAAATTCTGGTAGAAATGTTAATCACAGCAAATAACTGTATAAAAAAATTCAGGTGGATTTGCTGATTGGAGGCATGCTCATATGGGGTCAAGGTTTCAGTAAATCAGTACAAGAACAGCATTCTGAGTCCAAGAGAGCTTTTAGAGCCACAATATAAAAACTATAACATCTTCATCATCAGGTAATAATTTTAAGATACAAATCATAAATTGTTGATTTAGTAACATTTAGAAATGCCCTACCTTCTCTCTTTTATCCATGGATCCTTTACTCATTTTCAACTGGAAGTATTTGATCCGATTTAAATACAAAGTATGTTTCATAGTTCATTTTTCTTTCATTTTTCAATTGAATCTTTTGGAACTTGGAAGAAATCACAAGGATGACTATTATTCCTTGAATCTTTTGTTGAGAGGAAAAAGATTAAACCCTTTTTACATCAAATTTTGTTTTCCTTGAAGAGCTCACAATTTATTTATCTTTATTATATCCCTTTTTTTTTTTTTTAAGAAAAGAAACTGGGATACCTTCTCCTCCCCAAACCCCTCTCCTCCCTACATGCTCAACCCAAGACCTCCTGTTTTAAAGTAGAGAGGTACCACCTGCCTATAATTATATGTTTCCCAGCTTGGTGTTATTGATCTTAAACTTTCCTACTTTCACTTTCAATCAAAAAACTGTTGCAATTCTGTAAAATCCTAATTTGAACCAAGGTTTCATGCCCTATATTTTTAAATTATTTAGGCACCAACTGATTAACCAAGAAATGGGGAAAGAAGAAACAGCTTCAAAGGGATCATATGGAAAGTCAACATTACCATGACATTAATGAAATAACAGAAGTAATCAGCATACCTCACCAACAAATTCCAAGCCCATTTCAGAAGCAGTCTTACGAGTTCCTCCATTACCAAAAATGAACGAAGGTTCACCACAATGTGGACATGTAAAGCAGCTCATGTTCTCTACAATTCCCAAAATCTGTGAAAGCATTCAGAATTTTCATATAAATAATCCAATTATGCTTCCTGTCTTTCCTTAGTAACACATGTACAACAAGGAAAACTATAAGACAAAACTACAACTGTAACTATTGTCATTCCTAATCTACAATGTACAATATTATGTTACTTAACTTAGATTGCATCAAGCACATTACTTGTAACTAAAAGTTCCAGAAAATTAAAAACATTTTTAGTGAACATATCAAAACCGCATGAAGTTGAGATTTTGCAACCAACAACATTTGACTAGATTATAATGCAAGAAACAGAAAAATCAGCAATTTAGATAACAATCCCACATGTCAGGTGTTCAAGGGCTGGTAGAGAGAAAGAGAGAGACAGAGAGACAGGTGGGGTGGGGTGGATAAATAATAATAAGAGGAAGAAGAAGAAGAGAAACAAGAGTGATCATACAGGAACTTGGACTTTAGAGAACATTTTAACTCCTCTACGAGCATCCATCAATGCCACATCCTGAGGAGTTGAAACAATCAATGCACCTGCCAGCAGAGCAACAATGGTTACAAAAAACCAAAGAAAAGTTTCGCCAAAACAGACAATGCATGTGTCCCCTGCCCACTGGTGTTTGGGGGGGGGGGGGGGGGGGGGGGGGGGGGGATTAATGACATAAAAATGAAACAATAGTTTGTAGCATTATCATGTGAAATTTTCTATAAAAATTAATAAAAGGTGAATATTCACAAAGGAAGCAAAATTATAACCCAAGTGTTAACAAAACATCCATTATCACTTCAAATGCCATGTAAGACACAATGGAAAAAAAAAAAACATTCAATATACTGTCTGTGTCACAAAAAATGATCAGACAAGATGTCAACAACAAAACAAAAACATGAAAAGGTCATTGAATCGAAAAAAGTAAATTTGATGGAAGTATTTTCTGCAAGGTAGTACCCAACCTCAAGTGAACTAAATAACATCTCAAGAAGGGATGGAGCAATTTTCTTTCTTTTAACGTTTTCCTAATCTCTAACCCTTTTTACTTGAGTAACTTGCAGGTACTGAATGAAGTAAAACTGTGGCCACTTTGTTGCCCTAAAAAATGAAAAAGTATCAGAAAATGGTGGAATATTGACAAATTTAATACTTAAAAAAGAAAAAGAAAAAGAAAAAAGAATAACATTACTAGTGGAGACAGTCTGGAATCTTAATAGCTTTTACTCTAAATCCCACCAAATAGAAAATAAAGCTAATTAATGTTAGCTAAATACTGCTAAGTTCTAAAATGCTTCAAATTTCATTATTATAGTTATCATACTTTAAATTTGAAACTATGGCTAGCAATCATACATTTTTAAGCAAGGGACAGTATCAGTAGTTCACTGACTTAACTGTCAGGTCTACGGTTGGATACAACTTCATGATCAAACGACAATAGTAGGCTACACTATGGGGAGTAGACTTCCCTATTTAAAATCCCTCCCTCCCATGTATAGAACTCCTCCTTTACCATTTGGCTGCAATGAGTAATACAAAAATGTTAATTTCACTAAAAGTTGAAATCAATTATCTATTTAACTACAACTTTAGTTCATTTTGTAAGTATTCATTTGTCCATGCATCCCACATATTATAACTTGTAATAAAGCTTTATCAAAATATGGAAATAGAGAAAAGGGAGAAAGGGGGGGGGGGGGGGGTCACAATTTCTAATATATTGAAGTATACAAAGGGCCTCTAAGGGGGGAGCAGCACATCGCAACATTTTATCAAAAAGACAAGCAATCAATAAATGTGAGTAAACATTTAAAAAGGCATTTCAAATGGACATTAAACCAAAACTACATTTTCAGAACTCCCATTTTCATGTAATGAATTACTGAATTACTGAATCATCTCAAATCTGCTTTCTGCTCCAATCACTTGGATTAGTGGTAGTTCACCTGATTTACACACAAATGCTGTGGTTTTGTTTCCCTATGTTTCTCATTTAATCTTTCATATGCTAGTTTGTACCAGTCACATTGTAATCGATCATGACCAGTTCACATACTTATCTGATCCAATGAAAAAAATGAAAGGATTGAACCCCCCAAAAAAAAAGAAAGAGAGACTGGAATGAAACTGAACCTGAACTGATTCACTAGCATTTACCAATCACTGGCAGATCAGGTCTGATTTTGTTAACTATGCTGAAAACAGGATAAACATATTGAGTTCTGTAAAGAACAACAAAAGATAAATGCCTGCCCCTTTGTTGGTTTTCATGTGCATAAGGAACACATACACACCATGTTATGATCATAGTGTCCCACATGGATTAAATATAAACTTAACCATGTGTTTATAAGCTCTTTGGCACCCTCCCCTTGCAAGCTAGTTTTCAAGGGTGAGTTCTACCCATGGGTTCACAACATTTGGCATTAGAGCCAACAGATCCATCTAGCTTATTTATTTATTTATTTTAAATCTTTACTGCCTTTCTCATTACAGCAAACCATAAAAAATCCATCCTCCAAATCACCATCAACCAAATACTGCTGCCTTCCTCATCTAGCCACCACCCATAACCCCAAGAAAAATATAAAAAATTGCCGCAACATGTTTGACTCATACTCATGAGCACAATCAGCCACCACTTATGAATAAGCCTTCAAGGATGCCTTTCAAAACTTGTCTGCAGCAGTAGATCGATTGGGCTTCCAAATGAATCGATGCAATCTATCAAAACAATGACCAACAACTTTGAAGGAAATGTTTTACACATTCAAGCCAATCCTATGGAGTCACCAAAATTTCCGATAGAAGTACCGATGATAACAACAAGTGTTGCTTCAGCCTTCGTTCAACAAGAACCTACTAAAGAGCATGAACAGAAGAAGGTTCTACAAGAAAGTGATTCATTAGATGGTGCACATGCTATAAAGTTTGAGTTTGATGAATGTTTTTATGATCAGCCCTCCATGGGGCATGACCTACAAAAGCTTACTAAAGTTAGAAAGATTGAGACTACAATGCTTCCTTTGACTCAGGAAAAGACAACCATGATTGCACCAATGCCTCTGCACATTGATTTTGTAATTCCTGATAAATTTAATGGTGAAGAATGCAAGAATTTTCTATCCTTGGTGCTCCCACAGGACATGCTTAAGCCTAACCCCAAAGTTCTTATCCTTCAACATTTAAGAATTTGAGGTCGAGTTTTCTCCAATCGAGGGAGGAGGATGTGGTGTGACGAAGCATCAATTTCCTATCTAGGAATCTTGAGGACAAGATTCATTTCAAGGGGAAAGGAATGCTATGACCCAATAAATTGTATTTGAATTAGAAGTATTTAAATTTTAGGCTTAGTGATAGATCTATATCTGAATAAGGTAGTAGTAGATTAGTAATGTTATTTTGCTTGTTTTCAAATTGATTCCTATGTTTTAGGATATGATTAGTTCTTATATTTTAGGATTTGTTGATGATTGTTCTCATGCTTGGCTATTTATGTACGTTAAATGAATTAATGAGAATTAAGCAGAAAATTAACCCAAAAATGTCTATTTCTTCTCTCAAGTTCAGGAGGCTAGTCACCTCGAATTGACTAATCTATTTCAATTATCTTGGTTCACAACACACCACACATAAGATGCACCCAAGATTCCCTTATACCTTAATGCACAACCCTAGGAAACTTCAAGCTCCTAATGGTCAATTGAGACATCTAATTTTATCTTCACTTAAGGGCAAATTAAAGCAATAGAACCCAAAGCCTAAGTTCATAAATTCTTCAACTACCTGACAAATGTAGCAATTGAGAAATAGCTATCTGAGCATCACCAGTGCCAGGGGGCATATCCACCACGAGAATATCAAGTTTTCCCCAGGTCACATCCCTGACCATTTTTCCAAGAGCATTCCCTACCTGCAAGAATTCAAGTTACCCCATCTAAAAGATTAGCAATCTGTTTGAACAGGCGTATCACATGTAAACTTTTTCTGTCTATCTTTACAGAACTAATGGGATGTTTAAACCCAACCACAATGCGGTTAACTGCCACAAATTGAAGTATGAAGATTCCATGTTTTCAGGGCAAATCATGTGGAAGTAAAATTTAATTTGCTGTAATGAAATACACAAGATATTTTTAATCAACATATATAACAACACGTCAAAATTGGTTGGCTAACATTTCAATTACATCTGACAGACTTCCCTGACAATTGAGACAACCATATGGATGGTTTAAATTACATCCGTAAACTACAGTCCACTAATATCATAATCATGTAAAAATATTAGTCCATCTTTTAAATAGATATCCTCAGGGATTAGCCAATATAAATTTGTGAACCATTATGTGTCTTGAAGCAGAAAGTTTGCAGTGAGCTTGGAGAATATTGATTACAGAAAGAAAGAAAACATATTAGTTAAAAGAGTCATTTTATTCAATTTAAAAATGCCTTTATCCTAAGCAAGCATTGGGAAAGGGGAAGGCGGACTAGGGGGGAGGGGGGATAGAGTCCTTTACATGGCACAAACTAAATAAACCTTGGGATTCATTTCAAATAATAATAATTTCAATATATGTTACATTGCCATCCAGTGATTTTGAACCAATGAATCCCTAACTTCCCATTCCTTGATAGGAGAATGCGCAGAATTTCATGCATGTTAAGGAAAACAGCAAATTGTAAATGCAAATATGATTAAAACAATTGAATCAATTGCATATGCTTGGAAGATTAACAAAATAAAATATTAATTAAGTTACATACCAAATTTTTACATCCCCTTGTATATATATATATATATATGCGTGGTCCATGATCTTTTCATTTTAATTTGATTGGCAAGGGTGCCCCATCAAAGTAAATATCATACATACAAGACCATAGCCATTTGAAAGATAAAAAAGGGGTTAAAACAAATGCATCTTCAAGCAAGGACTGATAACAAGGCAGACATACCATGGGACCTCTCCACACAAAGGCAGCATCTGTCTCCACAAGCAACCCCATTGACATACACTTGACTCCGTAGTTCTCAATTGGAACCATTTTTTTATCTACCAGAGAAAGATAAAATATAATGAAATATCTCTAGATTAATAATTAAGAAGAAGGCAATCAAGAGGTATCAATTTGTATTCAGGCTAGAGCTTACCAGAATAAATCTACATGCACACACACCCACCTTCCATACTTGCAAAATTTCAAGGCAATTAGAAATCAATATCTATCTATCTATCTATAAGATGTTTAAATTTCAAGTTTTTAGTATTTTATAATTGTGCATAAAAGATGGCTGTAGACCAAGACATCTTGATTTCCATCCCCATTAGGTGTTCCATTGGATTACCAAATACATAGTCTTGGCATGTGGGGTTGTGTATCCGTGGCTTACTCTACTCTCTAGGGATGGTTCTAAAGAGCCCTGCCTTGGTGAGGTTCCAAGTCATAAAAAAAGAAAAAAAAAGAAAAGAAAAAAAAAGGTAGTACAAAAGCATAAAATGTAAGCATACACCTAATCGAAGTTAATTTGTAAACGAACAACTGAGGACTTTTCACAAAACTGAAATTTTAGACTGCTTTGTAATAACCAATTTAGCAAAAACATGAACTAACAAGATTGTAAAATTGAAAAATGCATAGATCACATACAATTAAAATTTTTGAAGTAACTCAACCAACAACTTTTTTGTATTCTTAACCTGTTTCAATGGCATTGGTTAGTTGATATGTGGTTTCTTCTCATAGCACATTCCCAAAAATCAACCAAAAAATAAAAGAAGAAGCTAATTCTAAAGCACCTTAGGTGATGTTAATCAAAGAAATACCTTCAGTCACCTCTGGCTTACTATTGATCTTCATCATGATAGGAACATTTGGTCCATACACATCAGCATCAAGCAAACCAACTTTCAGCTGGCACTTGGTAGCAAGTGCAACAGCCAAGTTAACTGCAATCCCAGAAGCATGCATAAGCCGAAAAATAACAGTAGAAACGGTTAAAAAACATTGGTAGGTGCCTTATCTAGTTCAAAGGCAAGGCCATTATTAAAATCATTATATCATATATAAATTTTCAAAGATGACAAATTGAAAACATATTCCATGTGATACTTTGACCATGCTCTTCCTAAAACACCCCTGTTCTTGTTTTTCATAACTTTGACATGCACCATATCGTCAACCCACAACTCTACCCTGAATCCCATTCTTATAGATGGATGAGATGCTATTTGAGCTAAAGTCCATTGGTGTGTGTGTGTGTATATTTTTGGGGTCCAATAGATGGGCTACACAACCAGGGTAGCCCTTTCTCTCCCTTAAATCCCCCACCCCTATGGTGAGCAGGATTCAATTATATGTCTCTAGAAGAATGCCAAGAGACTTCACCAATTAGTCTAATTGGCACACATATCATTGGCATGTATTTTAGTCTAGCATGCTACAGAGTTTAACTTAGATGTCCAATGAAAAAATATAGAGAGGTTGGTAATATCTTCATATGGTTTTTTTGTTAACCTAGACGAAGCATGTGGTAGGATCCCTAGAGAGGTTATTTAGTGGGTTTTAGAAAGGAAATGAGTTCCTATAAAACATATTAAGTTGATTAAGGATATGTATGAAAAGAGATATAATTAGGTGCGGTTTGGATAGAGCAGCTGGACATCCAAGTCCAGCTGCAAACGCGTTTCCTCCTTTTTTTTTTTTTTTTTTTCGTTTCTGATGCTGGGGGACACAGTGCACAGTGTGTGCGTACTGTGCGCACTGTGCATGTACTTTTTCAGCAATTTTTTATTAAAAATAGGTCTCGCAGTATTATTCATACATTTAAAAATTATTTTGCTATAGTGTTTTCAGTTTTTATTTTTCAGCAAAACGCTCTATTCAAACGGACCCTTAGTGTTTGGAGACATCATAAGGATAAGCATCGAGTCCATATATCTTTATACTATTGATCGATGAGCTTTATAAGTTGATTCAAGAGGAAGTTCCATAATTGTATACTTTTTGCAGATGATATGGTTTTAGTGGATAAAACTAAACATGGGGTTAATGCCAAGTTAGAAATTTGGCAAGACATTTTAGAATCTAAAGGGTTTCTGCTAAGTAAACTAAAATAAAGTACATGGAATTCAATTTTAGTAAAAGTAAAAAATAAAAATAAATGGGTTGTAAGATTTGATGGTCAAGAGTTACCAAAGAGAGAGAGAGGTTTTGATCAATAATTCATAAAGATAAAGAGATTAAAGTGGATGCAAATCACAAGACAAGAGTAGGGTGGATGGATTAAGTTAAGATGCACATAAAAAATATTGGTTGATTGTATAATACCTATAAACTCAAAGATATATAAATATATATATATATATATATATATATATATATATATTTTATAGGAGTACTATAAGACTAGACATGCTTTATGGAACTGAGTGTTGGAATGTTAGGAATCATCATATTCATAGATAGAGGGTAGTTGAAATGAGAATGTTAAGATGGATAAGTGGAAATGTAAGAAATGACAGGTTTCGAATGAGGAAATTCACTTAAAAATAAGGGTGACCCTTATTGATGAAAAGATGAAAGAAATTCGCTTTAGAAAGCTTGGTCATATTTGGAGTAGAGAGATTAATGTACCAGTGAGAAAGAGTGAGTTGATTAAAGATTTAATTTTTTTTTTTTTTATGGAGTTAATTCAAGTTGAAATAAAAATAACAATAATAGAAGTAATAAAAAATGACATGTAAATTAAGGAAGTAAGAAAAGGTATGACTTGAGGCACAATAAAATGGGAGAAAAATACAGATGGCCACCGTGACTCCCTGACTGATCTATTGACCCAAAATTTTTGGGGTCTGAATGAGGCTTGTTGTTGTATGCTACTGGAAGTCTCTGCTTTTCCTAAAATGTGAATGTAAATAACTACAGAGACGGCTACTACAACACTTTGATTAAGGAATCATGAAAAATCCGCAGACCTTAACCCTTTCAGAATCAAAACTAATCAATGTAGTAATCTCAGCAAAGGCCCGAAAACTTTACAACTTTATTGGATTAAGCCCAAAAGCCAAAAACCGTTTGATTAGGTGAAAGAAATTCACCCCAAACCCCAAACATAAAATTCAAATTTAATTTGAGAAATGTAAATAAATCAAAAGTAGACTCTAAACATTAACATATATACAAAAACCCAAAATCTTGTTTTTGTTTTTGTTAGAGAAGAAGAAGGAAATACCTGCAGTGGTGGACTTGCCCACACCGCCTTTACCAGAAGCAACCGCTATAGCATGCTTAATCCCTTCAACCTTCTTTATGCTTGAATAACCTCTAACACCACCAACCCTCTACATAAACAAAAATAGAATATGCCCATTCCTTTAAACAACAGTAACAAAAGCCTTTTCAAAAGTTTCATATGACTTACAATGAAAGAGCTTAAAAATCCCTTCTTCATCAATTCCTTCCTTCCTTCCTTCAAACCCAAAATGAAGATTTTTATGGAAATTCCGACAACATTCATGGCCGGAAATTCTCTCTCTCTCTCAGGTGTTTATGTTATAACATAGTCTAGCTGGGCCTTTTTCGACGACCCAAAAAGATAAAAACCCAAAGCTTCAAGTTTTTCTTTTGGGCCAGAGTTTATATTAGAGCATTCCACATTGGTCTCTTCCAGCGGGCTTTTTTGCTTAATCCATAAAATTGAAAGTGGCATGAGTTGTTTCATAATCATAGGTGTTTGACAAGTGACTGCGTGCCCCTTATTAGCTTTTATTTTTAAATGATATATGCATTCATTTTATCGTAATAATAATATATTTCAAATTAGAATATACTATATCAGTGACCAATAGTATAGTTCATCTTAGAAACCAATAGTATTGGTTTCCACATCGCTTATATGTTTCAAAGATATAAAAGAAGGTTGGTTTTGGGATTGAGGGTTAAAGCATTAGCACTTAGCACTACTGCTGAGATATCAATGATTTGATTTCTTCTTTAAATTACAAATTAAAAAGCTGTTAGAAAGTTATTTATTTATTACTACTATAAAATTTAAAGATAGATAGGTAGGCAATCAAAAAAGAGATTGAATGTCAACAAAACAATGATTATAACTGAAAGGGTACCACATGCATGTATTAATAATAGGTGTTGTTGGCAGATCATGGTTTGTTCAGCTTCATATGTACTCCACTCCATAAGTTTCAAACTCAAATTAATACTAAAGAATAAAATATATAAGAATTCAAGTTTGTTCAGCATTAAAAAAAAAAAAAAAACTAAATAAAGAAGAATGAAATATAACAAAAACCTATCTGTTATAGCAAAAATATTATAGTCTTTAATAGTTGAACTGCCTGCAAGTTCTTTAAAAAAAAAAAAAAAAAAAAAGGTTATAAACAGAATTTACAGTACAGCTTTGGGTTGGGCTTTTCCTTTATTTGGCAAAGAAAGAAACCAAAAAAATAAAAAAATAAAAACAGTTGGTTTCAACGGTCAGTCACTTTCCTAGAGAAGGAGTTCCTTGTAATTTAGGTACTTCCTTTTTTTTTAACACCCATTTTAATAATATGTATATATATTTTTTTCTAAAATTTTCAATTTACTAAAATTGCACCGTCCTATGGTATGCTATGCCTATGCTTAACGCGGCCTCAACCAAACCTGTGTCTCCTTGGTTGTTTCATCAAGCAGCTCCACAGCACAAGACGAGGTATGTCATGTCTATGAATTGAGGTACATACAAATACATTTATTTATTTACTTTTTGGTATTGGAATGTACATTGTGTTCATTTATCTCGCCCTTTATTTATGCATGTAGGTCCCTTTGTTCTTTCCCAATTAATGTTGTTAATTTTTTTTGGACAACTTTTCTTTTTCAATCTTACAATTTGTTGCCACCCACCCCAATTAAACCTCCAAAAAATCGGGTTTTGTGGATCACTCTTCTCTATGGGCATTCTTGAATTGAATTTTATTTTTTAATTTAAGTTCGTGTCCTTGTTAGTTGAGTTGATTCTGGCATTAAGTCGCACAGTTGGGTTGGTTTGAGTTTATTTTCTGCTTTTCTTCACGGTTGTCATTGTTAGTTGATTCTATTACGACAATTGCATCATCGGGTATACAATACATTTCCTTTTTTTAGTCAATTCTTCTGTCTACTGCATATTTTCCTTTTTTACTCAATTGCCGGCATGTTTGATGTTTTTTGTTCTTCAGTTTAAGATTTTTGGCATTCTGCTTTTCTGGCCATATTTAATGTCTCAAATTAACAAATTACTTTTTTGATTTGATTTTATTGAAAACTTCCATTGAATTCGAATCTTTATTGGATATTGATCATTGGGCTGTGTCAGCAATAGCATGTATGATTTCTCGGAAGTGGGTTTTCCTCCTTTCTTCTATTTTGGTTTCTGAAAAGCATGTTCTTTGTTGTTTCAGTTAGATTTTTTTATCTTTTAGTTTGGCTGTTCCTAAGTTTTTTTTTTTATTAGTTTCTGGTCTTTGGGTTGTAAAAGCTTACAGCTACACTTTGGCTGTTCCTGAGTTGTTCCATTGTTTTCTTTGGGTTGTTGAAGCTTACAGCAACAATCAAGTTCAGAATGGGAATCTTAACTTTGAGAATCGGGGGGAGTGGAAGACTATCATTTTGACCAATCCAACCTTTCCTTGATTTACTCAATCAGGCACCTCATGCATTTTTAGAGCAATTTGGGTGGAAATGGCTGAAACTGGAGCTTCATTTGTCAAAGTAAAGAGGCATCTACCAGGCTTTACGGCTGTTCTGACAGCTGCAGCTTGTGAATGGTTTTTGATTTTTCTGCTGCTTGTTGATGCTGTATTATCATATCTGCTGACAAAATTTGCTAGTTATTGTAAATTGCAAGCGCCCTGTATTTTGTGTTCCAGGCTAGATCATCTCCTGGGCCATGAGACACCCGAGTTTTATCGAGAATTACTTTGCAGCAACCATGTATCAGAGATATCATCTTTGATTTCTTGTCACGTACATGGTAAGCTTGCTGATGGCAGTGGGATGTGTGAGGATTGTCTCTTATCATTCACCATGAAGAACAAATCAAGCCCTGAAACACATAGGTTGTTGGTGGGTATATTGGGAATGGATCTTGTTGGTTATGGTTTCCAAAGCACATTACCAAACACGGATTTCATTTCTGGCTCCATGGGCACAAAGCTCTGTTCTTGTTGCAATAAACCTTGGAGGTCAGGACAAAATGCCCCAAGACTACTCCAACTAAAATCACCTGGAACTAAACCTAATATTCCTTTGCCTTATTTGCCAAGCCGTGGCCGCCAGAGCCATCGAAATAGCTTGAAGAAGATAAGGGATAAATTTTCTGGTCCAGTGATATCTCGTCATCTAGGAAACAGTGGTTTTGATCCCTTGTCTCATGTAGGATACTCTGAGCTGAAGATCACCTCTGATTCTGAGTCTGAGGTCCCATTTTCTGATGATGATGATGATGGTAGCAGTGTAATTCGTAAAAAAATTGAGGCTAAGGAAGATTTTGCAGTTCAATGTGCTTCCAAATTTCCACCCAGAACACTTTTCAGTGGTTTAGATCTCAAACAGCCAATCCATCATGATGATCTTGGTCCTTCACTTTTGGATTCATCTGTGCATCCTGATGGTAGCAAGCACCATGATGTGAGATTCATGGCTTCTAGTGTTTCTTTTGACCATGGCTTAGGTGAACTTAATTGGAATCAATTCAATCAGAAGTCTGGACCTTCCGCATTACCTGAGCTTATTTCACTAGATGATATTCCTCCATTGGCCAATGTTATGGGAACTCCTTATGGAGAATCAACTGAAAGTACTCTCATACTTCCTCTCTGTCAGAGTTCCAATCCTTCGGCACTTGCTGAGCTTATTACTTTAGATGGCATCCCGCCATCTGTTGGAGCATCACTTGAGAAGTGTACGCTCTCTCTCTCTCTCTCTCTATATATATATGTGTGTGTGTGTGTGTGTGTGTGTGTGTGTGTGTGTGTGTGTGTGTAATGTTTGTTACTTGTAACTGATTACTCCTATCTGGAATGATTGGTAGCAGCGGATGTTACTGGAGCAAGTGACAGAGAACATGTATCTATCATTGGGCATGAGGAAGTAGTAAAGTTGACAAGTACAACAGATGAAGCATTCATTAAAGGCGATCAGGTTGTAAATGACCCTTCTGTTATAAAGCCGATTTGTGAGTATTCAAGTGATTTGTGTAAGTGGGCTATCAGTAGTGAGGAAAGCAAAGCATCTGATATTGTTGCAGAACAACCTACCCTGAGGGAACCTGATAGAGTTAATGAAGAATTGAAGCTGTTTCCATCTCATGATTATTCTGCCCAACAGATGAATTTATCAATAAATAATACAAGTCCCATAGTACATGGTTGTGATGAAGAACAACAGATAACTGATACTTCCAGCCCTAATGGAATTCATATGCTGCAAAAGTCGGTCTCAGTAGAATCTGGTCTTGAATCTTTGGATGGAAGTGTAAGTGAAATTGAAGGCGAAAGTCTTCTTGATAGGTTAAAACGACAGGTTGAATACGACAGAAAATGCATTAGAGCTTTGTATAAGGAACTAGAGGAAGAAAGAAATGCTTCTGCAGTTGCAGCAAGTCAGGCAATGGCCATGATGACGAGGTTGCAGGAGGAGAAGGCTGCACTACACATGGAGGCCCTTCATTACTTGAGAATGATGGAGGAACAAGCAGAATATGATGTAGAGGCACTGGAGAAAGCTAACGAACTCCTGGCTGAAAAAGAGAAAGAGATACAAGATTTAGAATTTGAGATAGAATTTTGTCGATCAACCTTGCCCAATGAATCGGAGACACAGATAATACATGAGGGAAGCACTGATTCAAAGGGAGAAAATGTCACTTTGGAAAGCGCAAGTGTACCCTCCATAACAAATAATCTCAATGTTTGTTGTAAGTCAATGTTGACTGGGGTGCCGAAAGGCAGTGATAAACCTTTTGTTGCTGAAACTCCTCGCTTAGAATTTGGAGAAGAAAAGTTGTATATTTCACAATGTTTGGAGAATTTGGAGAGGAAGCTTCATCAAATTTCTTGTGATGGGACTTTATCCAACGGGCCTAACGGTGGACATTCTGAAAAATTCATAGACGGTAGAAATCACCAGGAAGAGTTTCTTAATCATAAGGTGACTCAATCAAATGGTCCAATGAAAGATAATGGTTTGTATATGAAAAAAGACTTATGGCTATCTAATGGAAGCTATACTTCTCATGATGGGTCAGCTGCTTCAGATGGAGATGATCATTTTGTTAGTAAAGAGAATGATCATTTTAATTCCAATGGGCATAAGTATATCATGCACCACAGAGAGATTGATTTGGTTTCTCTTGAAAATGAAATTTCAGACCTCAATGACAGACTGGAGGCACTTGAGGCAGATCACGATTTTCTTGAGCATAGTCTGAACTCTCTTCAAAATGGAGATGAGGGGCTACAATTTGTTCAGGAGATAGCTCATCAACTGCAAGAATTGCGGAAAATTGGGATAAGATTAATATGTTAATCTGTTCCTTGACACGTATCATGACGTGGTAAGCATACTGAAAAATATTAGTTGTTCTAATTTTCACAAGTTTTTTAATTTCTGATTTTTACAATATTGTTTTTTTTGGGGTGGGTGCATTGATGATCTCTGCTTAACATTATATAAATATCGATTCTATGTCAGTGGTGGCTGAGAGCCGAAGCTTTTATTTTTATTTTTAATAATTAAATATGTATATCAATCCTTGAGCAAGCAATAAAACTGACCGTTCCTTTATGCTGGCTGCCAATGTTGATTTTGTTGCAAGTGAGTTGACTTCTGAACTGAACCTGGGGGTTGTTTGGAATGAATAGGCAATGTACACAAATTGCTCTGGTGAAGTTCTGAGCTCTTTTCATGTTGATAAACATAGATAACTGTGATAATACACAGGTTGAATGGCATAGTGTAAGTATATAATCGTTTCTTGCTAAATCCTGGTGTTTAATTGAGGGGTAATAAGTCAATACAGCTGTTTTGCTTGAAAGAGTACTTGAGGATATAGAATCTCCGTTGACTGTTGACAATTGGTTTATTTTCACTAGAATCATCAAATTCATAAGAGTGAGTTACAAATTTTCCAAAATTTAGTTCCTTATAAAATTTTGGAATAGCAATGAACTGGTGTTGGTAAATAGCGGTTTGACATGGAACTATATCTCAGCTTTTTAACAATGGTTCCTATTATGCATTATTTGATATCACTGAGTAGCATTCACAAAAGAGTAGCATTCAGATTTAAGAATGAGTCTCTGAATCTGCTGACGATGGAACTCATTTGACTAGCAACTTGAGATACACCAAACGAGGGAAACATTAAAAGAAAAACCATTGTCAGCTAAGATTTGAGAATTCAAGGCACATTTGATGAGTCATGCATGTAGGGTTTGTCATGCTTATAAATTAACATCTGTTTTGCACTCCTGGAAATTCTTTTCTTGTTTTTAAAGATGTTGGCATTCTTTGCTTTTCCGTTTTAAATTTGATTATTGTGTTTATCTTCTGATAGCCTAGCCCTCTTCTTCTTTTTCCTGCATGATATTTCTCAGGTGTATACTATATTGTTACGAGGAAACACGAAACGAAAAGTCAATACTACAGGAACATTTTCAGCCAGTTGTGGGGGGGTACATAGACCAAAATATCATGGCTCGTTTATTCTCTGCTCACCTACACATACGAAAGATTAAGATAAGGTTTCATGTACAGCTTCCACATTAGATTCTTGGGGAAACAAAAATGGTATATATTAGCAAACAGTGTTATCAAGTATGGAAGTAATGTCTTCTATTTCCTTTTGTGCCCTATTGGGTCTTGTTTTAAGGAAGAGATTTTTGGGTTAGTTGTTGTTATATCAATGATGATGAGGTTGTAAAACGGGTGTTTTAATTTTCTAGCATAATTTCTTGTTCTCAAGGGTGGTTCTGATGGTACCCAAACAAAGAGCTCCTCAGAATATGGTGCAAAACACAAGTTGCTGGCCATGGAGAGTCATCCAAATATTAGAAGACATTCTAGAATTGGTGGGGGGATCAGATTTAGGACATAGGACTTTTGTTGTTCCCTCGGCTGTTTTGAGGAATGCCTTAGCTTTTAGTTAAGAAGGCCACAACTCATTTTGTTAATAGAACCTTTATGTTGAACTGCTTTACCTCTGTTGCGATGGTATAAAAAAAAAATGCTTCTCATGGGCAAACCAATTCTGTTGTAAATTCAAATAGAATGATGTAATTAGTGTTAAAGAGATTACAGGCCAAAGTCAATTCCAGATATTATTCCCATGTACCTTATTACTATGACATAACTTGTCAAAAGTAGGACAAGTCAGGGAAGTTTAGCCCAAACCCCAGAGAAATAGGGTCCGTGTGGTAGGATATTTTGAGCAACAATTTTTAGTGTTTGAACAACATTATATATATTTTTACACACTGTTTCCTCCACACATATTTTTAAAAAGTACAAATGACGTTATTAGAGCAACCTTACCAAACGGGTCTATAATGTCTTACCACTCATAGCCCTGAATCCCATATGACACAGAACCCACCAATGCCCTACTTGTCATAGATCGTCAGGGCTTCAAATCCCACCTAGTTCATGGGTCTCAATAATCCACCCTAAAAAAAAAAAAAGGTCCTATGAAACAAGATAACAAAGAAAGAGCAAATAAAAGAAAGGGTTCTATGAAAAAGGGCTAACAATAACAAGTCGTTTTTTCTAGAAGTTTGGTGAGAGTCTCATTATGATTATGTTCGACTCATTGCTTAGGTGGTCATGAAAGATCGGTTGTGTGAAAATCAGGAGGATGGGAGCGTTCAAGTTTGTTCCAGCCAAAATAAAATAAATAAAAATATAATATAGGTTCAGACTTTCAGAGACTCATTGTTATTCTCTAGTGTAAATACCTAAGCAATTTCGTCATACAAATTAGAGGACAAACGTGGGAAAAAACAAAAGGAAAATCTAGGCCCTGTTTGACATGTTGGTTTTAACCCAATAACTTATCTTTTAAATAACATTACACACATTTTCATATTTTTTTCACTTACACGTATCAAAAACACCTAAAAAACATTACTCAAATTCCTCTACCAAACAGGCCTCTAAAGTTTCGAATGCTTGCCAATCCAATCCTCCGCAGCCGCAGGCTTGTCCCTATAAAAATATCCAAACTCCATGAAATGATCCTCCTCCCACAGCGACAACACAACACAAAGTCAAAAAGATTATAAGATCAGAAGAAACTGCAACAAAGCTCACAAACAAATTGAAGCCATGTTACTAGTCATCCTCCTAATTCCTTTACTTTCACTTTTCCTCTTCTTCTCCTCCTTCTTCTTCTTCTTGACCACTACAGTGGCGGCTCTAGGAATTTTCTTAGGATCTTCCTTAAGAAGCACAAATTACACAATCTAATAAAAAGAGAAATTCATATATTGATAACAATAAACTATAAGTTTATTTGAAATATTAATAAAATTATTAGTTATTGTTGTTTAGTTATTTTATTAATTTGTTTGTCTTTTATAAACTATAATTTGTTATATTATTGTTTAATTAATTATAAAATTATTAATTGTTGTTTAGCCTAACATAATTTAATTTTTTTGTCTTTTATAATATATTGATTAATTAAATTATTAATTATTGTTTATTAGTTACTTCCCCCAATTAATTATTAGTTAATTAAATTATTGTTTATTAGTTGCACTAGCACACACCACATGTGCATTTACTTCCCCCAATTCAAATATCCCACCACGGCCTCATGCTCCATCCACCCCCCACTCAATAAACAAGCCCCATGGCCCCCAATCACAGGAGTCAATCAGATATATTCATAATTACAAATCACAATACACTAAAAGACAAAATCAGCAACTTACCAACACCAACAGCAATGGGGCGGGGCAAGGCAGGGCCGAGGATGGGGTCTTTATCCCCGCCCCGCATGGTTTTATTTTGCTCCATCCTTGCCCCGCCCCGCGTGACGGGGAAAGCTTTTTCACCCCATTCCCCACCTCATAAAACTCTACTTTTTATTAATTTTCCCTACAACTTGTACAATTTTTTTTTTTAATGAAACCTATTTCATTAATAAGAATATACTTGAAATTACAACTAAATTTATCCCATCAAATCAAATCAATTTTTAGAAAAAATTGAACAATATATCCAAGAGTTTAACAAGACAATCACAAAAAAAAAAAAAAAACCTCGAAATACAATATATAACAAAATAAAGGTAGAGAACCACATTGAGTAGAATAAAATAAACTAATATTGAATTGTTTGTTTAAATAGTAGGGTTTTATGATATAAAAAATTTACAATTATAATCCTTAGCAATGCGAGGCGGGAAGGGAAGGGGCGAGGTGGGTCTAAAAAGTCTAAACTCATTCCAACCATGCCTCGTGGTATGGGGTTAAAATCTTGCCCCATCTCCATCCCACCGCTTTTGCGGGGCGGGGAAAACCAGTGTAGGGTGAAGTGGGGAGGGGTGGGTTAAGTTAGGTGGGGAAAAATTGCCATCCCTATGCATTAGCGCACACCCCATGTGCA
This sequence comes from Castanopsis chinensis, assembly GCA_032878915.1. Lineage (NCBI taxonomy): Eukaryota > Viridiplantae > Streptophyta > Magnoliopsida > Fagales > Fagaceae > Castanopsis > Castanopsis chinensis. The sequence continues at coordinate 12,146,533 of JAVQMG010000101.1, forward strand.
TTTACTTCCCCCAATTCAAATATCCCACCCTGGCCTTATGCCCCCATCCACCCCCCACTCAATAGACAAGCCCTATGGGCCTCAATCACAAGAGCCAATCAAATAAATTCATAATCACAATACACTAAACGACAAACTCAGTAACTCACCAATACCAATACCAACACCAACACCAACTGATAAAGTCCAATCAGGGGCAAATAAATATTAACAAAGTTATAAAGTAAAGCTAAGCATTCAGCCAATCACAGTTCAAAGAGAATTAGATAAAGTCTTAAAGAGAGAGAGAGAGAGACTCTCATTTCACTTTCAGTCTTTAGAGAGAGAGAGAGAGAGAGAGAGAGATAGATAGATAGATAGATAGATAGAGAGAGTCTCAGACCATTCACCACCGTATATATAAGAGAGAAACTCATTAACCCATTAACTCGTATATGTAAGTGAGAAAAAGAGAGAGAAGTAAAGTGTAAAGATGAAATACTTGAGGTTGAGGAAGTAGGGAGGCCTAAGGCTGAGGGGGTTAAAGGGCAGCACCGTCGGAAACTCAGGCAGCACGTCAAGGTGAGGAAGATTGATTTTCGATCCGATCGGACTGATTTTCGATCTCCAATGCCCAATGTGCTTTAGAGCTCGAGTTTGAGGCTTGATGTGATGACCAATGTGCTTTGAAGCTTGCGCTGTCCGTCGGTTGTTGTTGTTGATGATTGACGAGTTTTTTTTTTTTTTTTTTAATTTTTTAATTTTTTAAGAATCCGTGGGTTTGCTACCATCTGTAATCTATTGGGTTTACTTTACCTTATTAATTTTTTTTAGATTGAGTTTGCTTTATCATTTGTTGTTTAGGATTGATGTTGGGCTTTTTTTTCCCTAGTGGGCTTGCTTTGTTACTTTTTTTTTTTTTTTTTTTTTTTCCAGATTTTAGTTCAAAAATTTTTTTGGGCTTTATTTTTTTTTTATTCGAGGGTGTTCCTAATTTTTTTAAGGGTAAACAAATAAAAAATTTTAAATTATTATATATAAATTTATTTTTTTCAGGTTAAGGTGTTCTTGGGAACACCTTGGACTGAATGTGGTGCTGCCATTGCTCCACCACCACCTGTAGTTCCAACTCCAAAGCCCCCCGATCTTACCCTCTAGTGGGTTCACTTTTCGCCATCCTCGCCAACTGAAAGTGCCCCATCCCATGGCTCTCGGCCATCCTCCAAGCCTTACCCTTTACCTTCTTCGTTCTATGTTGCTCCTACTCCACTCACTAGGTTTTCACTGGTAACCCTGCCGTGGTCCAACACGTCCTCAAGTACCACTTCCATTACTACGGAAAAGGTGACACTTTTCGTTAAACCCTCACTGACTTTCTTGGCCACGACATCTTCAACGTCGACGGTCAGTCCTGGAAGTTCCAAAGACAAGTCTCTAGCCACGAGTTCAACACCGTGTCTCTCCATAAGTTCGTTGAAAACGTTGTTGACACTGAGCTCTCTCACCACATCATCCCCATCCTCTCCTCACCTGCCAAACATGGAACTATCCTTGATTTCCAAGACATTCTTCAAAGTTTTGCTTTTGATAATATTTGTAAGATTGCTTTCGGCTATGACCTGGCCTACTTGTTGCCTTCTCTCTTCCACAGGCCAAGTTCGCCTTAGCTTTTGGAGATTGCGTCAGGATCAGCAGCGAGAGGTTCAATGCATTACTTCCCCTCACTTGGAAAATCAAAAAGTTGTTGAATATTGGGTTAGAAAAGCGTCTCAAATCTCTATCTCACAAGTACAGGAGTTCGCCATGAACATAATCAAAGAAAAGAAGCAAGAGAAACAGAGCCTCAACTTTTGTCAAGGTTCTTGAGCTCAAGCCATTCTGATGAGAACTTCTTGACCGAAATTGTGATTAGCTTTATTCTTACTGGGCATGACACTACGTTCGTGGCTTCAACATGGTATTTTTGGCTTCTATCGAAGAACCCAAGAATCAAATCCGAGATTCTTAAGGAAATCAAAGAAAAGCCGGAAGAGCCTGTTTATGACGAAGTGAAAGACATGGTGTACACACACGCGTGCCTCTTTATGTGAAAGCATGCGGCTGTGCCCACCAGTCCTGTTGGATTGAAAGGAGGCAGTGAACGACGACTTATTACCCGGGGGAACGGTAGTGAAGAAGGAGGGGGGGTGAGAATAACATACTTTCCATATGCTATGGGGAGGTTAGAGATGTTGTGGGGATTGGACTGGGTTGAATTCAAACCCGAGAGGTGGCTGTAGATGCAGAAGGAGAAGAATTCCTAGTCAGGGAGGTTTGTGGGGAGGGACTCGTACACATCCCCAGTGTTCCAAGAGGGTCCTAGAATTTGTTTGAGGAAGGAGATGGCTTTCTTGCAGATGAAGAGGGTGGCAGCTGGGGTTTTAAGGAGGTTTAAAGTGGTGCTAGCATTTGAAAAAGAAGGTGTAAAACTAGAGTTTGTTTCCTACTTGACTTCCTAGATGAAAGTTGGGTTTTCGGTGAAGATTGTGGAGAAAACTAGATCAGAGGGACCATCATTCCCATTAGAATGGGTCATGGGTATACTGTAGTTACTGAATATTAATTAAGCCATCAGCCATGGCCTACATGCGCTTGCTCGCTCGCTCGCTCGTTTTGCTTTGTTTATTTATATATGATTAGTCTCATGTAGGGCTGTCCATGGGTCAGTTCGGGTCGGGTTTGTGTCCAACCCGGAATCAACTCATCGGAATTGGGTGGAGAAAAAATTCACCCACCGCCGACCCGCCGGAGTAATCGGGTTGGGCAGTTTAGATCATCAACGAGTGGCGGGCGGGTTGGTCGGAGTCATAGATCTTAGAAGACGGCGAGAAAGCGGTGAAAAAAACACAGATACGGTGAAGAAACCTAGATTCGGTCGGTCTTCGGGTGGGTTGGGTTACTAGATCCTTTTGGACAACCCTAGTCTCATGCATATATAATTCATAAGGCTATTGCATAAAAAAAACTATTTCAATCTCATGGTGTTAACTAACTTACGTTAGATGGAGGACAACATTTTTTTTTGCCTACCTGGATTACCTTTAGCTACCAACCACATATATAATTATAAAAAAATAATACAAAAGTTCTATAATTTTTTTGTAATGTTCATGTGCGATTATTTTATTCATAGACAAAGTTTAAGTACACAAAGAATTTGACAATACATTTTACATCGGTTGAGATGACAGAAATACGTAACGATAGTACACAAACAAAGTGATAGTAAAATGAACAAAGTTTCTCTCCAAACTAGATTGGAGAGAAACTTTTCAAACTTCTCATTTTTTTTTGGGTGTGAATTTTGAAAATCTAACCGTTGAATTTCATGTTCCTTATGTTCTTAATATGCATATCAAACTTCGTTCAAATTGAATATTATTTACTATTTGATCAATTAACTTATTTTTTATATACAATTTTAAATTACAAAAACTTGAAATTATAATATTTATTTGATAACATAGCAATTGATCTTTGATTTTCTTGAAATTTTGTAAGCATTAAGGATGTAATAAGAATATGCAATACAACAGTTAGATTTTCAAAATTCACACTCAATATAAATATATATGATGAGTTTGTAGGGTTTTTCTCCAAACTAGTTTGGAGAGAAACTTTGTTCTAGTAAAATTTATTGGGTAGTAGTACAATGAGTCTAATGATGGACTTGGATGTGATGTACCCTAACATACTTCATCATGGTCAAGAGTGTTTTCAAGCCATTTAATAGAGTATATTTAAGGAGGAGTATTCATTCTTCGTATTCTGAACGTATTTAAAAATTTTCCTAAATTTACATGAGGGCAACCGGCCTTTATTACAGTAATGTTAAGGAATTCTAAAGGTCACATCCTAAAAGCTTGGGCCAAACACCATTCCTAAGTGTTGTCCATAAGTTGCAAAATCTCAGGCTCCTGTGTTAATAAGATTTTCTTTTTTTGTTAATCTTAATAAGATGTTCTTTTGATAAAATATTTTGAGTCTTAAGCAAATAGTAATAGTAGGTGGCTGACTATAGTAGGTGGTTGACTGTAAGCCCTGCATGGATGCTTTAATAGAGTTGAGATTTGAAGACAATAAAACTATGGGCGGGGTGTAATATCATTTATTAATGATAATCAAATAGTATTTTTAAGTAAATGAAAATTTAGAAATAAAAGAGGACACTATATTGATGTGGAAGGTGAATAAGGTGTAATTCTCACAGATTTGTTTAATTGTAAACTTAGTAATATGAAATGGTAAATTAGTAATTATGTACTACTTATCTATTGTATATATATTTTTGATACAAGATAGAAATTTTATTATAGTCTAATTTTAGTGTAACGTGTGTGAAGCTCCATTTTGGAGACTTGAATCTAGCCCTTGCCTTCCACACTTCACAAGCACTTATACTTGTGAAGTGACTATCATACCAAGGGTATGTGGTGATTAGTTGGCTATTGTATTAGTTATAAAACTACACGTACTACACTTTCCCTTTTCTACACAGATGACACCTCACCCCCACCCCTACCCCCACCCACATCCTATTCTATCTTCCTGAACATTCCCACCCCAAGTTCATTCTCATGTTTTAATTCCCTCTATATTACTTCCCTCATCCGAAGCCTTACATCTCTCTAGTTGGAGCAACAATCCCTCTCCCCTCTCTCACTTGAATATATATACACCACTCTCTATCTCTCTCAAGACTGGATCCTCTATCTCTCTCAAGACTGGATCAACACAGTATGAACACTAGGGTTCAGCTTTTAAGTTTAAGGGTTGTATCTGGCTTAAAATAATTTCTGAAAGAAGTTTAAATATTAATATCTTGAATGTCTATATGTGAAATGTACTTTAGTGGCTTTGTGTCTGTTGATGTTGATAGCTAGAATCCATGTTGGAAAAGATTAAAACTATGGTGGTTAATTTAGTGTTTTGAATGAAAATGCATGTCTCAGTTCCTTGATCTTTCTGTTATAATAAATTCAAGCCTAAATGAAATTGTTTATTTCTTGGTTAGAGATGTTTCATTAGTGTTTCTTTATAAGTATGGTATTAATCTGGTGATGTGTTATTTAGTGTTAGAAATACAAATAAGTGTATTGTATTTCTTAGAATAATAGAATATACATGAGTGTCTTTATATAGGAGGCAAATGTGTGTAGTACAAGTAAGTGTTATACAAGTTAACAAGGTGGGCCTAAAGCCCGCAACCCAATACACGTTAACAGCCCCTTTCAAACTCAAGGTGGATGTGAGACCAACCTGAGATTGTCAACCAAAGGACGATGGCGTCTCTTAGGATGTGACTTGGTGAAGATATTTGCATGTTGATCTTTAGAGGAGATCGAGAATAGCTAGAGAGCATCATAGACAAGATAATAACAAATAAAATGACAATTGATCTCAATGTGTTTAGTCCGTTCATGGAAGACATCATTGTGAGCAATATGAATGACACTTTGGTTGTCACAATAAAGAGGAGTAGTAGAGGATGTGGACACACCTAAGTCCTTAAGAAATCATCGTAGCCAAAGGAGATCAAATGTGGTATCAGCAAGGGCACAATATTATGCTTTAGTAATGCAGAGGGTCACATGGGTTTGTTTCTTGCTTTGCCAAGAAATTAGAGAAGAACCAAGAAGAAAGCAATAACCAATGGTGAACTTGCGATTAGTGAGATCTCCCGCCCAATCAGCATCAGAGAATGCATGGAGAATAAAAGGAGATTAAGCTAAGTAGAAAAGGCCATGGAAGAGAGTGCTCTTCAGGTATTGAAAAATGCACAGAACATCATTATAGTGAGTCGATTGTGGAGCAGAAAGATACTAACTCACCTGATGAACAGCATAGCAAATATCTGGACGAGTGACAATGAGATAAACTAGGCTGCCAACCAATCTTCTGTAAAGAGAGGGATTAGACAATGGTTCCTCCCCTAGGGGAGTTAAATGTGCATTAAGTTCAACTGGCTTGTTAACAGTCTTGCTATCAGTGAGTACAGCTTGAGACAAAAGTTCAAAAGCATACTTGGTTGGAGTAATATTGGAAAATTTAGACAGTGGTTGATAGAATTAACAAATTTTAAACCCAAATAGTTAATTGGATTTATTATGAAAAAACCTTGTTAAAATAAACAAACATCAATATCATGTCAATATCATATGTAGTGAAAAGTAAATAAGGCAAGATATGATGACCTAGGAAAACCAATAAAATAAACTAGTTTCACAGTAAAAACCTAGGGAGAAACCTTCTCGAAAAGCAATTTACTATAGTAAAAAGAAGTTTCAGATATAGTATAAAACCTTTGTCCTTAGACTCTACAATTCCCGTAGATGAACTTACAGCATAAACCTTTTATCGTTTCAGAACTTCTGAACTGTTTAATATATGAACGCTACCCTTTGATGCACGAATCCCCATACGTGACAAACTCTTTTGCATGAATTCCAAAACGTAACTAACTCCATTGCATGAATCCCAGTACATGACTCACTCACCAACTTGAGGAAGAAGAATGTTGGCTGCAAAATTTTTTACTTTATCAACAATGAAGATCAAGAAGCACTTGGTTACAAAACCCTAAGGCATAAAAATGCAGTAGCTTCTTTCAGAGTGAATAAGACACTCGGTCACTTTTTGCATGTGTTTTTCGCGTATTCTTTTATGTCATGACCTTTAAAATAAGCCTTATATATGTCTAGGTTTGTGAGAAAGAAACCCTACACATACATGTTAGCATGGAGTGAAAATCAGAATGTAAAACTTTAATGAATCAGCACTTCTTCACTTGTTTCAAGGACATATTTGCATGACTTCAATACTAGACTTGAACTCTTGTTTTTTGAAATATTAAACACATCTTGTATTTACCCAAATACAAGTAAAGTGCATTTTGTCAAAGGATTAGCTAATTCTAAATGACATATGTTCCTAACATGACTCACATATGTCCTAACAAGTAATATAAAGTCCATCTATGGAATGAGTGATTTCAAGACCCAAGAAATAACTGAGATGTCCAAGATCTTTCATCTCAAACTGCTGACTGAGAAAATCCTTGAGGTCTTGAATGCCACTAAGGTTATCACCATTTATGATCATATCATCCACATATAAGAGAAGCAAAATGGTTACTTTGTTTGTGTGACAAAGTAATAAGGCAAAATCATAAGGACTAGCAGTGTAACCCAAGCGAAAGATGGTGGAACTTGGCAAACCAAGCTCTTGGAGCTTGTTTAAGGCCATAAAGAGAACATTGAAGGTGACAAACTTTGTTTGATTCAACAAAGAGATTAGGAGGAGGTTGCATATAAACTTCTTCACTTAGATCCCCATTAAGGAAGACATTTTTGACATCCATCTAAAAAAGGTCCCATTTACTAGTAGCAACAACAACTAAGAGGGCACGAACATATGAAATACAAGCAACCAGAGCAAATGTCTCTTCATAATCAATTCCATACTTTTGTGTAAAACCTTTTGCAACAAGATGAGCCTTATAGCGCTCAATGGACCCATCAGATCAAGTTTTGATCTTGTAGATTCACTTACAACCAACCACAGATTTTCCAAGATGGAGAGTCACCAAATCCTAAGTATGGTTTTTAGATAATGCATTGAGTTTCTCTTTCATTGCAATCTGTCATAAAGGGTCAGTGGAGGCCTCACGATAGGTATGAGGCTCGTGCAGTGTAACAAGGGTAGTATAACAATGATAGTCAAGTAAATGTACATGAATGGATCTTACCTGAGCTGAGTGACAAGGTGGAATGTCTTGTGCAAGATCTTCAGGTAGAGCAAGAGCAAGGGACCCAAGCTCAGGGTTGGGTGGCTTATCTTCGACCTGTTCATCTTCCACCTATTCATTAGAGGGTGATCTAAGAGAGGCATAAAAAATATCTGGTGGTTGAACAGAGAAGTCTATAGGAGGATTAGGAGTAAATATAGAAGGAATATGTGACTCATCTGAAAAAAGTTACAAGACAGAGGAGGTAGATAGGAAGGCACGAAAGTGAGAGAGCTCGACAAAGGAGCGATGTTTCCAAAAGACAACATTGCGGGAGATGCGAAGATGATGAGAGATAGGATCATAACACCGATACTCCTTTTGAGTTTTGCCATAGCCAGGAAAACAAAAAGTCTAGACCGAGACTCAAGTTTGTTATGCTCATGTGGCTGAAGAGGAATGAAACAAGCGAAACCGAAGGAGTGAAGGTGGTGATAGTCTGGAGGTGACCTAAAAAGGTGCTTACATGATGTTTGATTTTGGATAACAGGACTTGGAATGCGATTAATAGCATGAACAATGTGAAGAGTATCTTTTCCCCAAAAAGGAGTAGGAACTTTAGCAGAGAGAAGGAGAGCACAAACAGTGTCAAGAATATGACGAAATTTTCATTCAGCTCTACCATTTTGCTGAGAGGTACCTGGACAAGTTAGTTGATGAACAGTGCCATAGGAATGCAAAATAGCTTGGAAAACATATTGAGTGTACTCAAGAGCATTATCAGATTGAAAAATATTGATACGTTTGGAAAATTGGGTTTCAATCATTTTTGCAAAATTAGAATGTACTTGCAATAATTCAGAACGATGTTTCATATAAAAAAACCAGCTATAGTTGGAATAATCATCAACAAACACAACAAAATATCGAGATCTACCAATACTAGAGACAGAGGAAGGTCCCCATATATCAGAATGAATTAGGTTAAAGATATTAGTGGACATCGAGTCACTAGTATCAAAAGGCAAAACTGGTTGTTTTCCTAACTAGCATGAAACATAATTAAAATTTTGTGTAGACACTGAACCTAAAAAACCTCTAGAAGCTAAGTGTTGTACCCAAGAGGAAGATGCGTGACTAAGTCGGGCATGCCAAAGTGCAAGGGAAGGAATAGAATAAACTACAGCAGCTGCAGTAGTAATAGAATAATCAAAGGTAATGCAATAACTCAACTCAGCTAATTGGCCCATAAAATAAATTGTAAGAAAGGTTATGAACATTAAAGACCCAAAAAACCGAGAGGTTAGAGGTCAGATAGAACCTATATTATGACCGAACATTTTTGAAGTATTAGCTGTGCAAATATTAAGAGGGTGTGGTGTGGGGTCAAGTTGAGAAAATAAGGATGAGTGAGGTGTTATGTGGTTGCAACAAGTAGAATCCATAAGCCAAGAGGAAGGGGACATGCTAGATAAAGCTGAGAGAGAAGAGGAATAAGATGCATTAACAATCATGTGAATGGTATTAGTGATGATGTTTTTAAGGTCATCTGTGGCAATGCTAAAAATGGATCTAGAAGACTTAGACTGTGCAGAGACGGGAGCAAGTCTCAATATTGTGGCTAAGACGTTTGCAAAAATTGCAAAAATGTTTCTTGGATTGTCAGCGACGATTATTGCAACAAGAAGAAAACCTGTCCTTATTTTTCATTTAGAAGCAAAATATGCAAAAGTAGACTGCAAAAATGAAATATATGTGAAAAACTGAGTAAGGAGAACTTGGACTGCAAAAAGTCAACCTTGGAGAAAAGTCAACGGTCCAATCAAAGTCAACAGTCAACTTCTGTCAATGGTCAGAGGAGATGATTTCAGCAAGATGACGTGGTGTTGATGTCAGCAGATGACTGGATGCTAACATAAGCTAGGGCTGACGTGGCACTAATGACGGCTCATTGGGTGCGTGAGCTTTGGCGTAGAACCTTTGTGTGGCACGTGGGGGTGTGTGCAGTCTCCGATGGCTTCGAGGCTTCCACAAGTGTGTAGATCGACGCAAGACAATCTCAGTGGTACTTGCAGAAAATTAATCGCAGTAAGATTTGCGGCGGTGATGAAAAAAGCAATGGTCTTTGCGACGTGGGACTCCTCAACGGCAACGGATGTAGGTTTGGAACTCAGGGACGATGGATAGGAGACGTTGGAGGTTCAACGGCGAGAGGCTGTGGCGGCTGCTATGATGGCTGAAGCGATGTTAAGAATGGAGTAACACCAATAAGACAAGACTGCTAAGAAAGTGTTAAAGCAGTGGCTCTGATACCATGCTAAATAATAGCATTGATACACTATGTTGAATATGCTAATATGAATGCGGAAGCAAAAGTATAAAGTATAGAACACAATAACACACGAGGGTTACATGGTTTAGCCTAATGGCCTACATCCATAGAGGAAACCCTAAGTGACTACACCAATAATATATTAGAGTATAGTATAAATCCTATGTTACAATGAATCATAACATGTGTATATATAGTAGACTAAACCTTAGACTAATAGACTTCTAGTATAAATAGGAGACTTGGCTTGCACATAAAGTAGAATTAGGTTTGGGTCTATGCTAATGGGCTAATTTATCACGAACTGTTAATGTGTATTAGGTTGTGGGCTTTAAGCTCACCTTGTTTACTTGTATAGTACTCTTACTTGTACCACACATCTGCCTCCTATATAAAGACACTCATGTATATTCTATTATTCTAAGAAATACAATACACTTATTCAATATTTTTAATATGGTATCAAAGCCACCTTTTGTAGCAATGATTTTCTATCCTTGCAGTGTATTTAAGAGCAATCTTTTGTCTTTCTCGGTGTTTCTTCACTGCGTTTATCTTTTTTAGCTTCCTACTGCTGTCATCAAAACTCTCCAGTATTTGCTTTTCTTTTTTTTTTTTTTTTTTTTTATGATTCAGCTCCTTGATTTTTTTTTTAATATATATATATATATATATATTTTAGTCAGTGATAATATATTAAATAAGTATTTATTTATGCAGGTTGAGATTGCTAAAAGCTTGTTATTGTTCGGTGAAATTACAACAATAATTTCTATATAAATCAGGTTCTATTTTTCCTTTGCTCTATACTTGAAAGTTATTTTTTTATTTTAGTCTTTATAAATATATTGTTTGATTAGAAATGTCAACTAGAAAATATGCATCTGGATATGAAAAACTTAAAAAAAGAAAAAAAGAAGAAAAATTAATTGAGTCTAAAAAAGGATCAATGGATAAATTTGTTATTGGTAATAAACAAAATATAACACAAAATTTAGATGAAAATATCACAAATGAGCAAGAAATTCACCAAAAAGAATTAGAAGATAATGAAATGACACAATTGCAAGATAACAATGATGTTCAATTTTGCAATACAACATTATATAATCCAATTGAAATGACACAATTACAAGATAATAATGAAGATAATTAAAAGATTATAATCCAATTGACATACTACATTATATAAAAAGATTAGATTCATTTCCAAATACGTGCATTGCTTATAGGATTTTACTAACAATACCTGTTACAGTAGCCTCTGCAGAAAGAAGTTTTTCAAAATTAAAATTAATAAAATCATATTTAAGATCGACTATGTCCCAAGAAAGATTAAGTGGATTAGCTATACTATCGATTGAAAAAGAAATGTTAGAAGAACTTAAATACAAAAATTTAATTAGTCAATTTGCATCTCAAAAGGCAAGAAAAATAGATTTTAAATAAAATATATTATAATATAAAAATATTAAATAAATATTAATTTAATTAATATATAAGTATAAAAAAGACCCCATTTTTTAGTTTTCGCCTAAGGCCCCTAAATGTCTAGGGCCGGCCCTGGGTAAGTATTGGTATCTTCGGTAAATTTATGAACTGAGATTTAATTTTTGGTAATATATGAGGTGCATGTAAAACATTATGTAAGAGAGGAGGACCATTACCAATGCGGATTTGTTCTGAGCCTTGACATTATTCTGCTAAATCAGAAGCCTGGTGATGAGTAACACCGAAGTCAAGATACAAAATGATATATGTGGGAACGTGGGTAGATGCAGGATGAGCTTGCATGTTGCAGTCGAATCCACTTCGGTAGGAGTTATCAAAATGGTGGTAGCTATTGAGAACTAGCTATGTGACCTCACCTGATGATCTATTGCATACCAGGCCATTGGTGGATGAAGGATTTCCACGACCACGCCCCTTCCCTCAATCGTTCTTCTGATTTGGTGATAGAAACCTCGGCCAGCTTGAAATGAATTTGTGTGGAGGTCATGGCGTCCATCACTTGTAGTAGTATAAGTTTTATTGGCACCAACAGGGGAGAAATATCAACAACATGTTGATTTTGTTCAAAGGCGAGATTCATGAGCACATAGATTCCCATGTAAGTCATGAAGTGAGAAAGGATCAATACAAGTGATGATGATTGAATTCACGAAGGAGTTATTTTCTGAACAAAGGTCTACTAATAAAATTTGTTGAGTTGGTGATCGATTGTTGTAAGAGTGTCAGCCAAACACGTGAAATTGTGAAATAATCTGCGATGGAGGAGTTGCCCTTGTTTTTTAAGCTTTCTACTTGGTAGTGAATTTGCATGCATGTTTCAAACTTTAGACTGTGAGGTGTACATACACGTAATCCAAGGACAGCCATACATCAAGAGAGGCTTCACATTTCACCACATGTGCAAGAATTGTTTCAAAAAGAGAGAAGATGATGGCACTAAGAATTATTTGATATTGTAAATGTTAGTTTTTAATATAATTAAACTCTGGATTTAGAATGACTTGTGCTCCACAACTTGCCTGAATTAATGGTGATGACTACTTGAGGTGGACTTGGTGTTGACCTATCAAGAAATCCATACAAATGTTGTCCTTTCAAGTAGGGAACCCTTTGTGCTTTCCATAAATTTGTTGAATTTGAATTTGTCGAACATTGAATAAAGTCATTATCCTAAATTACACAACATTCTGTGTCCAAATTGATCATTCTCTTAAAATTTTGTCATCTATAACTGACGAAAAGTGGCCACGGTCACGCTTGATTATTATATTATAAAAAATTCATTTTTGTTAAAATTTATAATAAATTAAGATTAAAGCACACGCAAAACTTGTTTGGCTAATTAACAAGACAAAAAAAGAGAAAATTTAAAGGAGTGTGATTTGAATCCTATGATCGAATCTTTTTTTATTACGAAGATGCTATAGTTAATCTTGCTATAGTTAATCTTGCTTGAAGCATTACAATTTTTTTATTATAAAATATTAGAAATATATTGGTGGCGGGGTGGTGGATATGTCCTTTAGATTGTCAGCGAGTCTTGAGATCTTGATTTTTAGTCTAATGATCGAGAGTTGCCAGTCATCGGAGAGGCATTGAGATTCAAATGCTTGAATTCAAAGCCGGCTGAATGCTAGAGCAAAAAATGCATTCGTCTAAGGCCCTATGTAAAAAAAATGCTCATAAATTTTAATCAATAGGGTTATTTATAATTCATAAATAAAATAATATTTTTTTACCAGATGAAAAACAAATAAAAAAGAGAAAAAAATGCAACGTTCACAATATTTTTTCATAACATTTTTACAACTAATGTTAAGTAATAGGTTGTTATTGATGGGAAAAAAATAATAATAGTGATATTTTCAAATAAAAAATAAAAAGCAACTTAAAACTTAGAATTTGTTATAAAAAATATTGTGAATATTGCACTTCTAAAAAAAAAAAAAGAATAATAATAAGAGTTGAGTTAACAAGCTTTTATTAGTTCTCATTTAAGTCTACCATTTACACCGCTTTTTTACTTACCACTATCAATCTGCCACATCAACAATTATGAAAAATTTTGTCAAACTTTTTCTGTTTATAAAATTTCTAAAAAAAGAAAAAATTCTACGTAGTTCATATTAATTAGTAATAATTTTTTATTTAATACAAGATAATTAATTTTCGTTTTAGGCCCCCAAATGCATCAAGCCGCCCCTGCTTGAATTGGCTCTTAGATGGTGCATGCTTGTCCCTGGTGCAAAAATGTTCTCAGAGAGAGAGAGGTTTGTGTATTTTGTATAACCTATTGCAATCACATTGGTCTCCCTAAAATTGGGTATATAAGACCAATTTTGGAAGAGAAGCTAAAACGACACCCCACATTAATTGGCTTACCTTCCCATTCCCTAAAATAAATTTTAGCTGCAACGCCTCCCTATCTTTGGATAACAGTTACATTATTCATTTTTCAAATCTTTACTTTATTAGTTTTTGCTTTTTGATTAATCGAGCTCATTAACAGTTGAAGAAATAATAATTAAAAAAATGAATAATGAATATTTTTTTTAAAAAATAGGGTTTAAAATAGAAAATTGGATGTGAATGTTTTGAAAAGTTGTTAATTAAAATAGGAAAGAAATTGTAGGGAGACCAATATGAATGCTTCACATCTGGAAATGCAAAAAAAAAAAAAAAAAAAAAAAAAAGCATTTGATTTCAACAAAAAACTATTTTATGATCAATACACTCTACATCCCATACCATATTTTCTTGACCAATAAAAATACACCCTATAGGGTTGTACACCCCATACCAAGCTATTTAAGTATTCTTTTCTAATTTATTTTACAGTATCAAGTGCATGTGGGATTTTTTAAAAGTAATTGTTGCTATAATTTAATGTAAATTAGCTGAAAACACATTTTAGAACACTAGATGGGAATGCTCTAATAATACTAAAAGTTCAGTTTTTCGTCACTAAAAGTCCAGTTTTTCGTCACTAAGAACTTTTAGTGACGAAATCGGACTTTTAGTGACGAAACTCATTTCGTTGCTAAAACCTTGTCACTAAAAGTTTTGGTGACGAAAAATTTCGTCACTAAAAATCCGATTTGATTTTTTGTAAAAAAACTTTTAGTGACGAAAACCTTTCGTCACTAAATGTTTTCCTCACTAAAAACACCATTTAGTGACGAAAATATTTCGTCACTAAAAACATTTTAGTTTATTAGATCATATTTAGTGACGAATAATTTCGTCACTAAAACTATTTTCGGGTACATATAGTGACGAAAAAGTTCGTCACTAAAACTATTTTTAAGAAAATCCATGCACATATAGTGACGAAAATTTTCGTCACTAAAACCTTTGCTTACAAAATTTTGCTACATTTAGTGACGAAATATTTCGTCACTAAAACTTATTTTCTGTTTTTATTTTTTTCATAACTTTGATATTAACCTGTTATTACATTACTAAAATCTCACATTTGAATAATACATTTATTTCAACAACACATTTATAAAAAAAGATCCATACATTTCACAAGTAAAAAATAAAACAAGTATCTAATTCAAACTTCTTCCATACAATAATTGTTTGCAACATATACAATAACTCAAGATGTAATTGTTTGCAACATATACAATAACGAAAGATATGTTTGCAACATATACAATAACTCAAGATGTAATTGTTTGCAACATATACAATAACGAAAGATATCCTCATATGTCTTCAAGTAATGCCAAAAGTAAATCTCCAAATAGCCACCAATAAAAAATCTGCACAAATATAAAAACAATACCACATTAAAATCGTAAAGTAAAAACATTAATTATGTTATATGAAACATTTTTAACAATACATTAAGAGTAGTCACACCATGTAATGTGGGTCAATTGCTAAAAGAAAGTACTAACTAAAAAATGTTTTAACTTGAAGTTGAACCACCCCCATAGGTAAGAGCGTCATCATAACCATTCCTCCTTAAAAAGTTAATAATATTCTTTTGGACCTCTTCTTGCTTAGCTCGTGCCTCTTGGTCCCTAGCTCGCTCCTCTTCGTCCTTAGCTCTTGCCTCTTTGAGCTCAATGATCTCATTTTCTAACCGTTGAATATACTCCACCGAAGAATTAGATGAGGCGGTGGTTACTAGAGAAGAGGAAGGTCTCATGCCAAGTCCTTTCACAATACCGGACTTCTTCTTAAAAACCAAGTTTGAGATCTCCTCTTGTGTAAGGGGAATTGCATTAGGATCTTGACAATGATCCTCTTGCACTTTGAGAATATTTTCTTATCATTTGAAAAGAGAAAGAGACAAACAATCACAACATTAATAATACATATGTTATAACTTTACAAACATGATAGGGATGGAATGATATACATACATATGTCGCTTCATCCTCATGGTGTATCCACATATTTGTATTTTGATTGAAATGAACATCTTTGAAGATTTTTGCCAATTCAGGAACTTGACCATCATTACTATTTGTCTGATAATTAACATTCAAGTATTAGATAGATATACTTAATTAATCACAACATGTAATATATTAAAGTCTAAGAAAAATGAAAAAACATGCACCTCCTCATCAACCCTAACAGCAAGTGCCTTTGTCCCGCATCTACTTAAAATTTTAAGTAGATATACCTTAGGTACAGTACATTAGGTTCCCTACTTAAAATTTTGACACTTGTCCACTTTAACAAAGTAAGTAAACGGCGTTAAAACTAAAAATATCTTTCTTCTTTTTTTAATTTCCTTCTTCCTTCTTTTTTCCCGTACCTGCAAATGGCTTCCCTTCCAAACCCAAAACCTTTCTCTTCCAAACCACCTATGACCCTTCTCTTCCAAAACCAAAACCCATATTTCCTTCTTCCTTTTTTTTTTTTTTTTTTTTTTTTTTTCCTGTACCTGCAAATGGCTTCTCTTCCAAACCCAAAACCTTTCTCTTCCAAACCACTCATGACCGTTCTCTTCCAAACCCAAAACCCAAAAGAGAAAAAAAAAAAAAAAAGAAGAAGAATGTCTTATACCTCTCTCTCTCGGTGTGTGTATGTACATGTATCTGCTTACTTTCTTCTTTCTGATCTATGATTCTTTTTTTTTTCTCTCTCTCTCACGGTGTGTGTGTATGTATCTGTATATGTTTCCTTCTTTTCTGATCTATATTTCTTTCTTTTCTAATCTATGATTATTTCTTCTTTTCTGATCTATGATTCTGTCATCTTTTCCGATCTATGATTCTTTCTTCTTTTCTGATCTATGATTCTTGCTTTCTCTCTAGCTCTCTCTCTCTCGGTGTGTGTGTGTGTGTGTGTGTATCTGTTTCAGCTTTATTGATGTTAAGTGTGGAAGTTTCGGGTATAGCTGAAATGGGTCCCTTTTTTGGTTTGAAACCCAGTAGATCTGGTTTTTATTTTTTTATCTTTCCTGTTTGGTTACTAAGAAAATGAGAGAAAAGGGTGCTTTTTTGGTTTGAAACCCAGTAGAAAATGAGGCAACGTTGTGGGTTGTCGCAGTACAGGAAAAAAAAAAAAGAAAGAAGGAAAAAAAAAAAAAAGAAAAATTTTTTAGTTTTAACGCCGTTAATTTGAAATGTTAAAATGGACAGATGTTAAAATTTTAAGTGGGGAACCTAATGTACTGTACCTAAGGTAATGTACCTAAGTTTTGCCCTAGTAAAATTCATATATAGTTTTTTTTTTTTATTCGGCAATAGTTCGTGTATGGTTAGTTATAGACTTATAGTTAGTGCATCATGGACGGCTGGTGTGTGTGTGTGTGTGTGTGTATATATATTATTTATTTAATTTTTTTAAATAAAATTTAGGGCTGGTAGTTCTAACACATAGAAAATGATGTTCTTTTATTATAATTAGGGTAAATTGAAAATTACACTTCTGAAGTTTGGGATTGACTGAATTTTATATCCAATGTTTCAGAAACTTGATATTATAACCTGAAATTTGGTTCTGTTAGCAATTCACCCCATACGGCCTGTAACATATATTTCATCGAAAGAAATATTACAAAACATATATTGGTATATACATCTATGTAATTATATAAGACTATACGTGCTCAAATGCAACAATCATATATTCTCCATATCAATACAAAAAAAATTGTATCTTAATCTTTATAAATAAATAAGACCTTTCACCTTGGAACAGGGGTGAACTGTACTCTCTAACTAAGAGTGAAAACCATAATTACAGCCTCATTAGTGTGCAATTTGTCACATTCTTTTTCAATTTTGAAGCTATCAAATGTTGGGCTTATGTCCTCACTTTTGAAATTATTAATAATAGCTCTTGTAATGATATTTTAATATCAATTAATGAGTCCCTTGTTGAATTAATACAAAGCTAACCAGTGACTAAGATGACAGCCACAACCAAAAGATAATAATTTGTTAACCCCATACGCCGTTGCACATAAAAGACCAAGGACATGTTATTAGCATTAATGACATATTTAATTGTCATTTACATCTATAACTTTGATATCAAAGTTCACATTATATTTTACTAAAAAAAAAAAAAAATAGAAAGTTCACATTATACAACTATTGTGTCTATATAAATCTAGCTGTAATATGCCACTACCACGCTCCATTGGTATTGTGGTTACTCTATAAGTATAAGTACTTATGACGTGTATGGGTTGTAGGGTGTGTGGAGCAAGGGCTAAAGTTTAAGTTTATAAGAGAGAATTTCACACACATATTCACTTTATATTAAACTATAGTAGAATTTTTATCTTGTATAAAAAAATTATATGTAATATGCCAACAGACCATCGTATCCACCCACAATATCAAAGTTATGAAAGATCTCATATATTAAAATATGCCAAGACTAAGCGCAAAGATAACAGTGATATTCCAACGATTAGAACAATCAGATTGGCAATATCACACAATAAACAAATATATAATTTGTAATATCCAATACAAAGTTCGCTGATTAATAATAATATACTGTTAAGGCCAATCGTATAAAGCAAGCAATGATTACAAAGGACAAGAACTTATATACCATTGCAAGATTAGCGTTCAGCAACAGTACACGTTTAACATTCAAGATTATCAATCAAACGTGTCGTCCAATCAAAATCAAGATCAAATGCAACTTGCAATCGTTAGAGATTAACCACAATTTTTTGAAAAACCGTATCATATCAAACCATCAATCTCGCAGTCACAGACTCACAGTGCGATTTTGCGAAACTGCCCAGGACTCAAAAGATTTAATATAGCACAGTAAATACACACGGAAATGAAAAAAATAAATTAAGAAAGAGAAAACATGAAAAACATACAAATCTAATTATATACAATAACAAAAAAAGATGTGATAGGTAAAAACAATAAATTGATACTGTATATATATATATATATATATATATATATAAATTTGCAAAAATAATTAAAAACTCATAGAGCAAATGTGAGAAGAATGAATGATACATATCAAGTTTTGTGTTTGACACAATCTCTTAAAAGTAGATTTCGCCCTTACACAATTTATGGTGTTTTGAAACTCACAAACATTTGCCTCCTAGAAGAAAATATCTACAACACAGAGAAGAAGCATACAAAGTCCGTGCTTTGCGAAATAAACTATGTCTCTTTCTCTTTTTTTTTACTCAAATGCTAATGCACAAAATATTTTTTCTCTAGGAGAGTTTCTCCACAATTTTTTTTCTATTTTATTTATTAATTTTTTTATGAATGATGGATTATAAAAATATATGTCATTGAACAGGCACGCTGTTTCAGGAATAACAACTATATATTCAAACTTACCGTCTTAAAAAATAAAAAATTATTATTATTATTATTTAGACAAAAAGACCAGTCCACATATGCTTAAAGTCCAATCCAATGTCCAACCCATGAGCATATAAATTTATAATATCTCTTTCCTTTTCTACATAGGACTCAATGATTTTCACCATTTTAATACCATGTTAAGTGGATATATAAGGAGTCAATTTCTTATCTACTCCATAATATTTTTCTAATACAAACATGTTCAAGAAATGTTTCTCTTGATTTCAGCCATTTTTGTCTTCATGATCATAATGGATCCGTAATGAGGGGTTTAATACCTCCATTAAATCTGGGATTATAGGCAGGTAACCATATTTAGGTTCTCATATTTGACTCATTTCTTGAGTTCAGGCCGGACAAGTTGGGAGATTTCTAGGTTAGATTAATTACTCAGTCAATAAATTAAATAAGCTTAAAAGTAAGATAACCCGATTTTACTGAACTTGATAAAAGGATTAGTTAATTTTTTGTCAAATCATAGTAATATACATTTTGCTATTAAATTTACCAATAAAATATCAAGAAATAAATAAATAGAATAAAGGCACTTATGTTTTGTATGTGTTTTGGTAGTCTTTTAATTAGCATTCTCATGAACATCTTTACGTATCTAGATAAGTCTGGAATATATTTTATTTGAAGGTTTTCATTACTGTTAGTCAATAAAAACTAAGTAATTATGGGTTTGGATTGCAATAATTTTCAAACAAAAGGATAAATAGTAAATGAATTAGAACTTCAAGGCTACAAATCTCCCTAAAACTCTAAGAGATTTATATAAAAATTGGACACAAAATGGGTCTAGTGCTCCAAATCCAATGCATTGAACCCATAATTGTGACGATAACGTGTCCAATCATCCCTAACCAAATCTTATATAATTTGCTCTCCAAATCCATGGCTCTTCTTGTAAAAGACTTGGAACCTTTGTAGACGTGTAACTAGTTGCATATATCATAGATCACCTTCTACTCATACTTAGGATATTCCTGTTATATCAAGCAAAAAAGACAAATATTCCTATACTATCCTCCACTGCCAACCTTGGGAAAGGTTTTTTTAAGCTAAAAAAGATTTAATACTATCTTTCTCAGCTCTCTTTAGTGCATTCCTGATGAGGGACAGCCACTTGTCTAGAGACTATTCTCTTAAGAAAGTATTTTAATTCGAGTGCTCGACAAAATGTTTAAAATTTATATTGCTCAGGAGGACTTTTGTTAAATTACCGATTGTCCCAAAAGCTTAAACTATTGGGATATGGTAAATTTAATCATTTAACCAATACTTCTAACACTCCCCTCACGTGTGGGCCGAAACTACCTTTGAATAGGTGAGGCCCAACACGTGAGAATTTAAATGGGAGGTAAAGTAAAGGAAATAAGGATCGAACTCAGGATCTCATGCTCTGATACCATGTTAAATTACCGATTGTCCTAAAAGTTTAAGCTATTGAGATATGGTAAATTTAATTATTTAACCAATACTTCTAACAACTTCTAAGTCTTTCCACTGAAGTACGTTCAGACATTGTAATTTTTTTTTTTCTTAAAAAAAATAATAATAAGAAGGAAAAAAGTTTTATTCAAGAGGAAAAACAAAAGAGATCGAGGGACCAGGGATATAGAAACACAGGATAATATATTTTATTGTACATATCCAGCCTTTGAGGGCTTTCGTCGTCTATAAAAGAGTCCTATAGGGGAGTTCTTCATTGTGAAACCCATGATCAATAGGATTGGTTCCTGAGAGAAAGACTCCATTATATAAGATAGTAAACTGATTTTTTTACATTTATCCACCCTAGCCCGTCCCTTTTTATTCCAACTATGGCAGTTAGTCGAGGAGATGTTTATAGCTATACCTACAAAATTTGCAAAATAATTTTCTTGTTAATAATTCTCATGATCACGACCACCAAACCTAAACCTCTCTTAGCATATAGGCCATTTAAAGAAGTGAAAGCAGCACTAGGAGTTGAAAAGAATGAAACCAAAGTTTCACTTGAAAGAAATCCTGTCCCACCTTCTGGTCCTTCCCCTTGCACTTATATAGGATACACCATGGTTGGCCACGATGCCCATTGCCCGACTCATCGGTGAATTTTCATTTGCTGCATATATGTATCATGTGCAAAAAGCAGGGAAAAATTACTAGTCCCTAAATATGGTACGACATATATCGTCTGTGGTTTTATATATATATATATATATATATATATATATATATATTGTGTAACTTAAAGAATAACACTGTGATTTAATTAGCTTGTGTATATTGGTGTCTCTATTTCGGTTTGTGAAATAGTTTAATGTAATAGTGGGCTTCAAGTTATCGCGTTACTGGTATGATTTTTTTTTTCTTCCTCTTCCACATTTTCTAGACTTGTAATAATGTGTTATCCTTCAAAATCTACAACGTGTGTTTAATCAAATATTTAAAGATTATGAATTTGATCTTTTCTCTTTCAGATGTTTTTCTTTTCTAAATTCTAGGCGTGACGTAAATACGGGATTAACAGCAAGCACCAGATTAAATGGAGTAACACCCCAATCTCCCTAGTAGTCAGTCTAATTTCCATTAATTGAGTGGCTGGTTTGAGTGAGAAGTTTGAGATATCAATGTTTGGTAAAGTTTTATTATTATTATTAGGGAAATGCTAACGAATGCCCTCAGGGCATTGGTTAACAATCTATTTAAAGAAAGTTTTTATGGGAAAATGAAATAAAGTAATTAATGTTTTGACAGTTTTTTTCATTTCCCACAAAAGTGGTGTAAAAACTTTCTTAAAATTGATTATTAACCAATGCCCTAAGGGCATTCGTTAGCATGACCCTTATTATTATTATATATTGAGAAATATAATTTGACCAAATCTCGCGTGAGTGAAGTGAAATTAATTTAATAATTGAACTACTTTTACATTTCAAGAAAGTTCTGTTTAATCCCAAGGAATTACAAACAATAGTACGCGTGGCTAGTTCTCTCTTCTTAGGTTAATTAATTATTATATGTAAATTCTGAACGGCTGTATCAAAAAGAGATCAAATGATCTTCGAGTAAAAACGACCAAATGATTTAGATCACATAGTTTTGCAGAATTCGTTAAAAGGACAGAAGAATATTCTAGGTTTCATAATTTGTGTGCTAGTGAAACTTTTTCAAAGCCTCGTAGGCTTCCACGTTTTGCATATGAAGGAGAATATATCAGGAAATAAAATACTACGTTGCAAATTACAGATGTTGCTTCCAACTTCCAGAGGGAAGTTTAGTGGCCGGGAAGGTTTAGAGAATTATAAATATATAAGGATACAAATCCTTAGATCGATGTTGAACCTTTCATCTCTAATGAAATTCAATTATAACTACCGTGTACTTTTAGTGCGGTAGTCACTCTACAAGTATATACAAATACTTGTCGGGTGTGGGGGGTAAGGGTCAGGATTAAGGTTTAAGTCTTTAAGAGAAAACTTCACACGCATATACACTTGGATTAAGTTAGAGTAGAAATTCTACCTTGTAAAAAAAAAAAAAAAAAAAAAAAAAAAAAAAAAACTTGAAATTCAATAACGTTATTGTGTTTATCAAAAAATTTCACAGTTAAATTATTATCCTAAAAAAAGGGATAACATTCCATCTCTAATGAAGTTCAATTCTGTGATTGTCTTGATGAATAAATTTCATACTTAAATTATTATCCTAGAAAAAATAAGATAACATTTTTAAAATTTTATTGCATTGGTTAATATATCTATATAGTTAAATTAATTTTACAAATGATGATAATTTAAAAAAAAAAGATAAATTCTACTCAGCCATAGGTGGTTAGGTGCTACGTCTACAACATTTTTATAACAAATCATAAGTGGTTAATTGTTATAAATTCAAATTTGAACCTGATACTAAGATTACGTTTTTGCCCTAGCAATAATAACCAATAACAACCTGCCACTTAGGATTTGTTGTAAAAATATTATGAAAATGTTGTGGACATATCATTTCTCTTATATTATATAATATGATATAGTTTTTTGTTGTATAGTTTGTGGGTAGTACATATTTTCTTGAGATGCTTGGTCAAATTGATCATTGAAAGTTACGTTACTGGCGGCTTTAATATTTTCTGATCTCCAGCTACTGTTCAGATTAATTAAGAAGTTTGTAGCCTACCATGCGAATTGATAAAGGAGATTGTGAAGGTCTGCGCGTGATGAATCACGTAGAGATAGTAATATTATATATTATTTGGAACTTTTGGTCTAACAGAAATTTAGATTTGGTTCCCCCTAATAATATATAATATATATAATATTTTAATATTTGGAAGCTGTCTCCATTAATTAAAATTAGTAGTGAGCCTGTACAATTGGCCAATGGCAACGAGGATGGTCAGCAAAGCTAATGGAACAAAATGGAATTTAAAAAAAGTTTCGTTGATTTTTCTGAAGACCAGTGCGCATGGCGAAGAAGACATGCAGGAAAAGTAAAATTTTTTATGAACTTTCATATAAAAAGCACCACTAAAAATTTAAGACTTGACTGGAAAAGGAACGATTCATAAGGGTCAAATGGGAAAGCAAAAAGATCTGTCGGTTTAGTTGTCATCCTATCAGAAAGATTAGTAGAATTAGTACATATACTCGGTTTATCCTCAAGGATAAACCTCTTCCACCCAAAGATCGAGGTTGAGTGTTTGTTTACAGTTAGGTAAGAGTACTTTATTGGGTGTAGAGCTGTTTGTTATTTAGAATTATTTAACTTAATATAATGGCTAAATAGTTATTTAGGTTTATTGTGCATATGTAAGTAAAACAATGACAATTATATCACAATAGAGAAAAAGTAAAGAAGACAAGTACTATGATAATTTAGGAAAACTAATAAAATCATCAAGTTTCAAGATAAAAAACTTGAAGAGGATTTAACCTAAACAATCCACAAGGTAACAAATTCACCATATAAAATGAAAGTGTTTACAATAGATTTTTTCCTAAATCTAATACTATTTCCTGTAGTACTTATTTTTGTAATTACACGCAACTTCAAATCTACGGACTCTTCTATTTACATCTGTTGCATGCAAACACTTCACTTTGTGACTTTAAGATCTCACTCAAAGGTTTAGATCATCAGCAGTAGTTGATCTTGTATGCAGCAACTTATCTCCATCGGTTCATGCAATATCAATCTAATATCTGGTAGATGCTTGTTAAGTTAGAAGGTTACAAAATTTCTCTGATCTCATAGGAGTAATTCACAAGTCTTGGAAAATATGTATAAGGGTTTTGCTTTTATATCTAGCAGTGTTGGACTCAAACCTTAAATGTTTCACAGGCTTTCGGGATTTATTTAAAATGTGCAAAAAATGCATCTCGATTGGTCGAAGGTGTCTCTCGATCAGTTGAGCAAAGTAGATGCTGAAGTCTTCCTTTTGTAGCTTGACTTGAATCTTAACTTGAATCAACTTGAGCAATGTCTAAAACTGTTCTAAGACATAAATATCATATACTAGACATGTTTTTATACTCAATTTGCCAACATACATAAAATAGAACCTAAACATTTAATCTTAAATATTTAGAACCTAACAAAAATGCAAAATAACATAATATTTGTGTTAATTTGCACGTGTATGTAATTTTTCTTTCTTAAATTCTTCTATGTATGTGAGTTGCTTGAGAAAAAAATGTTTACATTAGTGTGATTTGAATTGTGTATCTTTACTTAATTTCTATTGCTTTGTTAGTGATGGTTTTCTTTATAGTCGCATTTCATTTGTAAAAAGGAATTGTTGCTTACTTTTACCTGTGCTTGATGCATCAGGTGGTTGTGGAGAAGAATTGTCATATATGAAATCTTGTAACTGTAGGTACCCGTAATATTGAATTGCCGAAAAGGTATGCACAAAAATTTACTTCTCGATACACATGACGAATCTCAATCTACTAGGATCTGTAGGCTTTTGCAATTAGATTCCAACACAAAAATCCCAGGAGGACATAGAATAGTCACTACAAAAAATATAGGTTTAGGTGGCATTTTTTTAGCGAATTTGCTGCTATAAGTGGTATATTGGGATGTTTTTGACTAGTGTCACTAAAGTAAGGGTCATCAAATAGCCCATGGCCCATAACTCAACCCAGAAACCCAATGGCCCACTGGGCTAATGGGCGGCTCGGCTCATTGTTATTAAGGCTCATGGGCAGCTCACTAGCCCAGTAGGTCAGGCCATGTGTC
This sequence comes from Castanopsis chinensis, assembly GCA_032878915.1. Classification (NCBI taxonomy): domain Eukaryota; kingdom Viridiplantae; phylum Streptophyta; class Magnoliopsida; order Fagales; family Fagaceae; genus Castanopsis; species Castanopsis chinensis. The sequence goes on from JAVQMG010000101.1 coordinate 12,172,190, forward strand.
TTTTGTGGAGTTTTTTATTTTTTTTTTCTATCTTTTAAAACATCGCTATAACCCAAAAAAATAGAGGTGTTTATTAAAACTTCACAAAAAATACAGTTTCAACGACATTTATTTGGCTTATAGAGACGTTTTCTTAAAACGTCACTGTAGTTATTAGAACAAGAACATTCATATGGATATCCTTATTCTACATTGAATATTGTGGTGGGCCTTTTTACGTCCTGGGCTAGACTACTTTTGCCGTACTAAGGCCCAATGATTCTGGGGTAGGAGAGTCGGAATTAGCTCAATTGAAACTCACCTTAAGCCAGCTTGTGCGTAAGTTAGGACCCTTGGTAAGGATCTTGGTCACGTACCCATGGCAGAAAATGCTGTCATAAAAAACGTTATGGCAGGAGAAACATAATACAGTAGGATAGCTAAATATTCTAACTAAAGAACTTACTACTGACCAAAGATAATGTTTTAAACAATTTTGCAATGGGAAAATACGATAATATGAGTATGGTAGAAATGAATCAATAACAAGAAAAATAACGTAAGTACTTAAACAAACATGATAAAAGAAGGAAGGGGATTAGTCTGTTAAACTTGGCTCTTTAGCAAATTTAAGTCCAAGAAGGGAACCAATCTCTAATATTGGTAATCTCACAGGAAAATCCTGTCATAGAAATTACCTACTTTGGAAAATGGACCTAAGTGACTTAATTTTAGATTCTTAACTTGCTAGAGAGTAGGCTATTGAGAGGGAGAGAAGTGGGTAGCCTATTGGCGCATGTTCTATCACTCCTCACAATCCTATTTTCTCACTTCACTCGCTACTCTCTTTTGTTTAGCCTCTCTATTTTATTTGTTTTCTGTTTCTCTGTTTTTTAGTGCTTTCTCGTATTCCTTCTTGTTGCCCTTTTTTTTGTTCCTCCCTTACTGTGCACGACTAAGGTCTTTTTATACTGTCTGCTATAATAAGGTTTTACCATTTTACCCCTCAACTACTTTTGGCATATTGTGGGTGTCCTTCTAGGACTACCCACTGGTCTGCTAGCTGCCTAGCCACCACCACTTCTCTGTGCTAGCCGCGCCACACTTCATTCCTAGACAATAGTAGTTTTGTTTTGTTTTCTTGCTTCCTGTGGCATTTCCATCCAGATAAGGGTTGGACTTGTCTCTTACTAACTCTTATAGCATACATCTAGTGATTCCAGCATATTTTTTTTTCTTCTAGATGGTATGTCATCTCAATAGGACATTTCCCCTAAAAGAACTTGAGCGGGAACCCTAGAATAGGCTTCCCCCTTCTCCCACCGCCAGACTATACCCTCTCTTACCTTTGACCCGTGGCCCTGCCCCTGTATTGACTGGGTTTAAGTGGGCGGTGCCTAAGCCTTGTGCGTGCTCCACTCTTATATGAGTCCATTGATTGTTTGGTGTTCACGCATTTGTCATTGCCTACGGGTTTGTCTGGTCCTGCTGCACATTCTGTTGCTCATTTAACTCTTTGTGGCATGGATGAGTCATTGGGTTTTCATTCTTTGCATCTCTTTTCTTCTTTGGGCTAGCTATTGCTTGGGTATTGACATTTTCTTCTTTAATTCAGTCTCTGTCTCCTTTTACTTCCTGTTTGTGGGCTAACTGGTATTCCTGCCACGCTACTACATTTTTTCTGCTATAATATCGTTTAACTTGTGTTTTCTAAGCTTCCTTTGGGCCTACCATGTATTATTCATTCCCTTAGTTTACGTTGCCTAGTATTTTTGCTGGGTCAGTTCTCATATCATCTTGGGCTTCCTCAGCCCATTTTATTGCCTTGAGTATCCTCGACCCATTTTATTCCCTTGGGCATCCTTGGCTCATTTCATTCCTTTGAGCATTTTCAGCCCGTTCCATTCTTTCCTACTTATGACATTTGCATGGGTTTTTGCTAAATATTTGGGCTTCCCCAGCCCAATTATCATATCCTTTAATTTTGGGTTTATTGGCTTTTGAACCAATCCCATTTACTAATTTCTTTCTTTGGGCTCCTTCGGCATGTCTTTGCTTGCTTTCTACTTCTTATAATTTCCATGGGCTTACTACTTCCTTCTTTAGAGCTCCCTTGGACCTATTTGCTTTCTTTGGGGCCCTTTTACTATTTTGTGGGCTTTTGTACCATTATTCCTACCATTTGGGATTAATGATTTTTCTTAATTTGTTGGTTTTTCTTAATTTGTTAATTCTTCTTTCTTCACCCCCTTTTATATTGTTGGGCTTTTTTTTTGTCATTGGGCCATTTTGCCAAAATGGGCATCAATAAATATCTACCATGAAAAATATATTCAAATAATACTTTGTTTAAATATGTCATTTTTTTTGAACATATATAGGATCTTGCTTTGGTGAACAAAAACAGTCGTTCCAAGCAAACAAATGTACATACTAGTGGTTCAAAAAACTTTGCTTTGTATGCAGAAGAAATGGTAATGAATCAATAATTATCTTGTAAAGGACTTATTAGATTGTTCTTAAGTTTTTATGAAACCATTATTCCTAATTAAATAAATGTAATGATCATAATTTAGGTAACAATGCTTGGGCATCATGCAGAGCGTGCAAATGTATATGTAAAACTCCCTCTTTGTAAAGATAGTACTCTTGTTTATTAACAATATATATGCTAGCTCATATAAATATTTTTTTAAAAAAAATAGAGAGCTCAAATTGATGACTGAAAAATAAAAAATAAATGAAAAAACCAATGAAGTGATGAGCAGTACATATTGAACAAACCAAAAAACATTGTAGCTTTTACACACTTACACAACAAGTGTTACAACATTTTCACAAAACATTTATTTTTAGTTGCAGTTGGTCACAGTTTCATATTTTGTTATTTTATTTTGACCTATAAGAAATGACACCTCAATAATTGTTAATATATTGTGAAATTTATTATGTCAGTATAACAATATACATGTCAGCTTACATAAATATTTAAAAGAAAAAAAAAAGCACAAACCAATTACTGAAATAAAAAATTGTAGGCACTAAAGCTACAGTGCCAATTAAATAAACCAAAAGGCATTGTAGTTACTATGCATTAGTCACATTCGCCCTTTATATTTATATATATATATATATATATACATATATATACACACACATATATACATTTATATTAAAAATTGTATAAACAATAATTTAAAGTAATAATATTTTATTTTTTAGTAGTAATTCAATACTTTTGAAATACAATTGATTGGTATGCCCTCTTTTCACATGAATGATGAGTTCCAATAATGAAATTTATGGTATGACCCACTAATCATGTGAGAGGAGAAAGTACCTCATTACACTTCGAGAGTATCTAATACTTTTCCCTCATTTTTTCTTTTAATATTCAATTTTTTTACCATAAATAATTCATTGACTTTAAAATATTTAAAACATATGTTTCCAACAAAATCTAAATATATATCTCCAGTAAAATCTAAGTATAGAAATGCATAGATTTTTTGGTTTTTTCAAAAGAAGAAATGATGATATGAATTTCATTGTTAAAAAGTTGGGACATTCATTCATAAAAAAGAAAAAAAAATTCATTTAGTATTTTTATAATTATATTTCTCTTATATTACATTATTTATATTGAAGCATATAAAATTGATATTTATTATTTAATTTATTTGAAATTAATTGATTGATATATATTATATGTTTTCGAAAACTATAGTATAATGTGTAGTCTAAAATCTATTTAATGAAAAATCAAAGACTTTATTTTAAAATGTTGAAAGAATATTAACTATGTTTTGACATAGAAGAGGAGGAGGAAGGTTGGGGAGATGAGTCAAAAGTATCCATTGATTAGGGAAAATGAATCGAGATTAGGTTTTTGTAGGTCATTAAAGGCCTAAGGGTAAAAGCAACTAATAAAATATGTATTATTAAAATATTACATATGTTGGGTCAGATCATTCCATATTTATCAAGCTGAATCCAACATAAGATGAAGTTTTTTTTTTTTTTTTTTTTTTTATAATATATTTTTTAAAATCAACTCAATCCAACCCAATTCAAAAAAACAACATGAAATACCGGAATTTTTTTTTTAGATTGGGCTAAACCCAGTTTGGTAAATTGCGAGTTGGTTAGTAATTTGGATTAGTTATTACAACATGCAATTAATAAATTATCACTTAGTTGTGGAGATGTAAAAGTTCAGATAATTAAAAAAAATAAAACATTAAAAAGATAAAAATAAATTACTATATTAATTTTTACATCAACAAGTAGTAAACGCTTGTTATGGTGGATTTAAATAAGCTAGTTAGCACATTTAGGAGAATTTGGCAAGAACTAAGAGCATTCACATCCGTTTCTTAAAATTATTTTATTGGTGGTTAGTTGTTATTGGTTTAAATCTAAACTTAACATTAAGATTACTTTTTTGCCCCAACAATAACAACCAGTAACAACCTGCCACTTAGGATTTGTTGTAAAAATATTGTAAAAATATTGTGGATATATCATTTCTCTTTTATTTTACTATCTTAAAAGCTATTTTATCAATTATACCATACCATTTTATAACACACTTAATATCCTACATTTTGTTTATCTCCTCTATTTATTAAAATATTAATTTCACCAACTCTATCTCTCTCTTTCTCTTTATAAAAAATAATTAAAAATACCCACCCACCTTCATAAAGTGCAATAAAAACCTTTCACAAGTTGCTGTAGAAAATTGTCACCCTACAATAAATTCTCTTGCCATAAAAATATCACCCTGCAATAAATATTACATTTATATGTGCTGCCCTATCAAAAAAAAAAAAAAAAAAAAAAAAAAAAACGAAATAGCAAGTATGTATGGGCTGACTTGCGTTATTGTTACTTTGATTTTTTATTAGATTTTTAGGGGGATCAATCTATAACGTCTGTTCTTGATGATAGTTCATTATCGTCAGATTAAGATATTAATCAGTTTTTGATGTAAGTAAGGATTAAACCCCCTCTTCTATTCAACTATTGAAAATTTTACCAGTTGAACTAATTAAAACTTACACGATTACCTCAACTAGTACTGTGTTATTAAATTCTCTATATCGATATTCTACCGACTAGTATGTCTTATTAAATTCTTAATTCAAAAAAATAAATATAAAAAAACTTATTTTTACTTTTTATAATGTCAAATAGGTATCACCAAACTTTGGTGGTAGATATATAAACAAAAATTCTAAGATTACAACTTAAATTACAATTTTGGTTATAACTGTTCATATAGTAAACTATGAAGGGAGGATAAATATTGGTGGGATCTTGTAAAATTGACATATAATTAGTCATAGTCTACAACTTAGGATAGTTATAGCAAAAATTGTAACATTTTATGTAGAGTCATGTCATAGCCGCAAACTATTTTACTACACTTTTACAAAATATTAATGTAATCAACCTCTTATTGGTTTTCATCTAGACCCACCATTAATATTACTTATCTATTTATTAATAGGGATAATTACAGTAAACCCACCTGTGGTATGACCTGTTTTCACTTTGCCTACCCGTAGTTTAATCATTTACACTTTGTCCACCTGAGGTTAGTTCCGTTACTCATCCGTTACCCACCTCTGTTAAAATTAGGGGTAAAAATGTATTTTATCTTCGTTGTTATGTCTCTCTCCTCTAAAAACAAAAAATAACAGAAAAAACTCAAACAAACAAGATCAAAGAGGGAGTTTTGTAGCTTGGATTCAAGAACATACTTACTTTTGGTATGAACAGTCTTGAGCCAATCAATCCAAATAAAATTTTCATATTTGCACAAATCCTAAAAAATATTTACAAAAATCCTACACTTGAAAGTCCTCTCCTCTAATTTTACAAAAATCTTTTCATACCATTTCAGTTATTTACAAAAATCATACACGTTTTTTGTTTAGGGTGGATTGTGGGTGATGCCGTGACTGGGTTGGGTTTGAAGAAAGGGAGAAGTTAGAGAGATATAGATGAAGATACACCAACACAACCTTCCCCTTCCTTCGATCCACACCGCCACCACCAACACAAACCCCAGCCACCACAAAAACAACCCACAGCAACCCAAAACCCACCATGCCGATACACCAACACAACATTCCCCTTCCTCTGATCCATACTGTCACCACCAATACAAGCCCACAACCACCACAAAACAAACCCAAAACAACCCGAAACCTACCACATCGATACGCCCCAAAGCCAAAACCCACTTTGAACCATGAGCAAGAACGACCCACTTCGATCCACACCGATACGCCCCTATGCTGATACGCCCCAACATTGAAACCCACTCCGATCCACGCCGAAACCCACTCCTACCCGCGAGCAAGATAGCAGAGAGGCCATCATCTCAGTCCAAGTCCAAGGCCAAACCATCGAACCCACTCCTGTTCAAGGTGAAAGACGAGGCCGAGCCATCGAAGGTGAAGGCATGGCTCGACGCTCTCAATGGCTTGTCCTCCCTAGAACAAGTGGCCCAGCTCACCACCGCCCCATTAATCGAAACTACTATCACGACCTGCTCTTAGTCGAAGACGTAATGGCCTTCGATTGGGTCACCTTTGATCTTCATTTGGCAGTCACAGCCTGCTCTCACTCGGATCTTCAATTTGAGTCAGCTTCTTCAAACTAAAGGAAGGAGACGAGGGCAAAGATGTAAACAAATCAGAGAAACTTGGGGTTTTAAAAGAAATGAAGGATGGTTTGTTGTTGGGGGCAACAATAAGAAGTTCTTCAGCGGTCAAGAACCCTAACTTTTTTATTCTTGTTATATTTGTTTTTGTCTAAAAATTTGTTTTTCTAACGGCAAACAGAGAGGTGGGTAACGGATGGGCAATGAAATTAACCTCAAGTGGGCAAAGTGTAAATGATTGAACCACGGGTAAGCAAAGTGAAAACGGGTCATACCACATGTGGGTTTACTGTAATTATTCATTATTAATAATCACTTATTACATCAATAATTTATAAAAATTTTATATAATAATTTGTATTTCTAACATTATTCATTTAAAAATAAAATTGTCGACTAACACTACTATGTTACTGTTATCAGTGTATATGTCATAAATATCCGTACTACCAAAAATAAATACTCTATATCAATATTCTACCGTCTAGTCCTTGTCTTATTAAATTTTTAATTCTAAAAAATAAAAATAAAAAACTTATTTTTACTTTTTACAGTGCTCCACTGGATCGAAGAGTACTAGTTAGTATTCAAGTACTTGAATTTTATTGTTAGTCAGTGTAATCTGGAAAGCAGCTAAAATAGGACAGAAATTTGCTGCATACGTTGCTCTTTTGCTTAGCTTGCATGTTATAATTGTTATTAATAAGAATGACATAAAACATATATCTATATAAAATGTTTACCAAAAAAAAAAAATATATCTATACAAAAGTGATGCACGTTAGTTGATAATAATTATAATAATAATAAGTGATGTACATTAGTTGATAATAACAGTAATAATAATAATAATCTGAAAATTTTCGTGTAGCATTACTCTAAATTCTCTAATAGCATATAAATGTGAGGCTTCCCGAGGCAGAATGCTCAAGGGAAATAATATTGAAATATGGCTTCTAATCCAGGAATCCAGGAACAGGGGCGCTTGATGCATTTGGGGGGGCTAAGGCGAAAATTGATATAAACTATGTAGAATTTTTTATTTTTTTATAGAAATTTTATAAACAAAGAAAGTTTGGCAAAATTTTTCATATTTGTTGATGTGGCAGATTGATAGTGGTGAGTAAAAAAATGACGTAAGTGGTAGATTTAAATGAAAACTAGTAAAAGTTTGCTAACTCAACTCTTATTATTATTCTTTTTTTTAGAAGTAAAATATTCACGTTATTTTTTATAACAAATTTTAGATTTTAAGTTGTTTTTTGTTTTTTATTTGAAAATATCACTATAATTATTTTTTTATCATCAATAACAACCTACTACTTAACATTAGTTGTAAAAATGTCGTGAAAAATATTGTGGACGTTGTATTTTTTTCTCTTTTTTGTTTGTTTTTCATCTAGTAAAAAAATATTATTTTATTTATTGATTATAAATAACCCTATTAGTTAAAATTTGGGAGCCTTTTTTTTTTGCTTGAGGCCTTAGGCAAATGCATTTTTTGCTCTAGCATTCAGCCGGCTCTGTCTAGGAATTAAGGTGGTGTTTTTATCTAAACTTACTATTTCTCTCACTTTACTAGTTGAACTAACTAAAATTTATATTGTTACCTTAACCAGTACTGTGTTACTGTTACCTACGTCCACGTCATAAATATCTGTACTACCAAAAATAAATACTCTATATCAATATTCTACCGACTTGTACTTGTCTTATTAAATTTTTCATTCAAAAAAATAAAAAATAAAAAAAACTTATTTTTACTTTTTATAGTGCTAAATAAGTATCACCAAACTGTGGTGGTAGATATATAAACAGAAATTCTAGGACTACAACTTAAATTACAATTTTTGTTATAACTGTTCATATAGTAAACTATAAATGGTGGATAAATAGTGGTGGATTCTTGTAAAACTGACATATAAGTTATCGCAAGAATTGTAACGTTTTATGTAGACTTATGCCATAGTCGCAAATTATTTTACTACACTTTTACAAAATATTGATGTAATTAACTTCTTATTGGTTTTTATTTAGACTCACCATTAATATTATTTTTTGATTTACTAATAATCACTTACTATATCAGCTGTTTGTAAAAATTTTTGTAAAATAATTTATATTTTTAGTATTATTCATTCGAAAATTAGGTGGTCCTAGCTCAATGAACAGTACTATGTTACTGTTATCAGTGTCTATGTCATAAATAACCGTACTACCAAAAATAAATACTCTATTTCAATATTCTACCGACTAGTCCTTGTCTTATTAAATTCTTAATTCTAAAAAATAAAAATAAAAAACTTATTTTTACTTTTTACAGCGCTCCACTGGATCGAAGAGTACTAGTTAGTATTCAAGTACTTGAATGTTATTGTTAGTCAGAATAATCTGGAAAGCAGGTGAAATAGGACAGAAATTTGCTGCATACGTTGCTCTTTTGCTTAGCTTGCATGTTATAATTGTTATTAATAAAAATGACATAAAACATATATCCATATAAAAGTGATGTTCGTTAGTTGATAATAAATATAATAATAATAAGTGATGTACGTTAGTTGATAATAATAATAATAATAATAATATGAAAATTTTCGTGTAGCATTACTCTAAATTCTCTAATAGCATATAAATATGAGGCTTTACGGGGTAGGATGCTTAAGGGCGGGATGGATCCAGGATTTCAAGTCAAAGAGCCAAAGATAAGCGAAATTTTTTTTTTTTCCTCAAATACGCATTTATATAGTATTAATAAACTATCAACCAAGACAAATACCCAAATATCATTGTTTCTTGCTATATTAAGATATAATCATCTATCAACAAAAACAAAATGTACGAAACACTATTGTTTCTTAATACAATCATCTATGAAAAAGGAACTCGATACTCTTTCAAATCTTCAAAATCATTTACGATTGAATCCAAACTAAATGTTGAAACTATATCCTTTTCAATGTATAACATTAAAAAGTCTATCAAAAAATCATTTTCCATGTTAACTCAGCTCCCCCTTAAGTCCGTGCTGCGGAGTGCTGATTACTAAGTGTTAAACAGAACCTTAGCTACGTCGGGTCCTCGGACCATTTGCTTTGGAAAAATTAACATGCAGTTCATTTTTGTAAGTGTTAAACAGAACTTTAGCTATGTTGGGTCCTCGGACCATCTACTTTGGGGAAATTAACATCCAACATATTTTTAATAAGTGTTAAACAGAACCTTAGCTACATTGGGTCATCAGACCATCTGCTTTGGAAAAATTAGCATGCAGTTCACTTTTACTAAGTGTTAAATAAAACCTTAGCTATGCCGGGTCCTCGGACCATCTGCTTTGAAAAAATTAACATGCATTTCATTTTTGTAAGTGTTAAATAGAACCTTAACTACGCTGGGTCCTCAGACCATCTGCTTTGAAGAAATTAACATCTAACATATTTTTACTAAGTGTTAAACAGAACCTTAGTTACGCCAGGTCCTCGGACTATCTGCTTTGGAAAAATTAACATGCAGTTCATTTTTCTAAGTGTTAAACAGAACCTTAGCTACGCCGAGTCCTCGGACCATCTGCTTTGGAGAAATTAACATCCAACATATTTTTACTAAGTGTTAAACATAACCTTAGCTATGCCGGGTCCTCGTCCATCTGCTTTAGGAAATTTAACATGCAGTTCATTTTTACTAAGTGTTAAACAGAACCTTAGTTACGTCGGGTCCTCAGACCATCTGCTTTGGAAAAATTAGCATGCAGTTCATTTTTCTAAGTATTAAACAGAACCTTAGCTATGCCGGGTCCTTGGACCATCTGATTTGGAGAAATTAACATCTAACATATTTTTACTAAGTGTTAAACAGAACTTTAGTTATGCCGGGTCCTCGGACCATCTGTTTTAGGGAAATTAACATTCAATTCATTTTTCTAAGTGTGTGATAACCTACTCTGGCGATCAGGTTCGACAGGACAACTACTCTAAAGTTAAAATGCTCTCATTTTGGTTTCAAGTATACTTCTGTATACTCAACTATTTGCTGTTGCACTGTGAATAAAATGAAGTTGCTCCCATCTCAGTTTATTAATTTTTAACTAGGACATTATGGAAATCCATCCTGTATACTTTAAACATTAGGTTATTCAGGCTATGCATATAACTTATGTAACAATAAGGCAAAATATACGGCAGTAAATGAAGACCGTAAGGAATTTAAGATCAGAACCTTGAAATTATTATTGATTCTATGGGCAATTACATTGAAACTGAAAGTGAAAACTATAAGATAAATACTGAATATAAACTTCCTAGAAGGAAAAGCTACTTGAAGAAAGAACCTTAGGTGGCCTATGCCTTGATTTTCAGTGGAGGGTCTTTTTCCAACTTCGCTGCAGGCTTTTTGGTTTTGCCCTCTACTTTTGCTTATTTCAGCTCAATCTTGGACAAGGCTTGGACTTGCTTTCCTTTGTCCTTCGCTTTTGGTGGAGGGGCATCCTGGTCAGCTTGCTCGCTCAACCGCTTCTCAGCCTTGTCACCTTGTTCCCCCTATTTATTGAAAGCAGTAACTCCTTTGGGAGGTTGAATAGGTTCTTGGTTTATAGGTGGCTGTATCAAAGGTGCAGTCTCGGAGACAATCGAAATGGGTGGAAGGTCTTCAATCATTCGGATATCCTCGGGAAACCAAACGTTCTCTGCTCTTCTCCATTCAGAAGTAGCAGGGACTCCTGCCATATTTAGGGCTTCTATCCAAACTTACTGGTAATAGTCTCTACATAATTCTGCTAGCTCTTCGGCTAGTCGGTTCTCCATCGCTTCGACCCCTTCGTTGTATGTGGCCTTTGTTGCAGCCTCTACGGTCTCTCTGGTGGTGTAAGCCACTTCCTTGGCTTGAGCAAGCTCCTTTTTCAGGTCTGAGACTTCTTGCTGAGCTTTAGATAGGGCTTCGTTTTTTTGGCGCAGCAACTTGCGTTGACCCTCTACTTGAGCCTCAGCAGTTTTCATCCCAGCCTCGGCGCTCCTTCTTTCGTTCTTCTCATCTGCTAGTTTGGTAGCCAGATCGTCTCTCTCCTTCTTGGCGCGGCCCAATGCCTTCTCGGTCTCAACTCTCACCGTGAGTTCAGCCCTCGCCTATTTTTGAAAGTTCCCCACCATTTTTTCAGCAGCGAAAACTTCTTGGATGGCCTGTGAGGAAGTGTTTAGCGAGTGCATTATGGAAGGAAAGATATAAAAGTTTATAGAAAGGAGTTTGGATAAAAAGGGGAATAAAGGTGAACGAGTTAGAAGAGATGGAGTGGCACGTACCAAACCCAAATCCCTTTTCAAGGAGAGGAAAAGGTGTTGCTGGCTCATCTTGCCCAGATCCTCCATATCCTTTGGTAGGAGGATAGGTTGCTCTAGAGCGTTGGCCAAGTGGTGGGCGTGTCCTCATTGAAACTCCCTTATGCTGGAGTAGCCAAGAATCAGAACCCCATCCAACTCTAGTACGGGAGACCAGTTGGATGATGTGCGGTGCACCTCGGCCAAACCGTGGCCTTCCCAACTTTCAACGGAGGAGGTGCACGCTCCACCTTTGGCACCTTGTTGTTGTTGTTGCTGCTTCTGCTTCTTCTCTCGTTCCTTGTCTGTTTCCTCGGTCTCATTTTTCCTCTTCTTTGGAAGATTTGAGGCGGGGATAGATGAGTCAGAAGGAGGGGGAGGAGGTGGCAGCTTGGGCTGAGATCCGGAAGCCCCCCTTTTAGAAGCCTATGCGCCTCTCTTGGCGAAGAGTGATTTTAGGCTTGACATGTCTTCTTCTTCCTTAGAGCTATCATCCACTCGGGCAATTATTAGGCCTTTAATACTGGAACTCCTGTCCGAATTGCTTTCTTTGTCCGAGATGTCGACTATATGACCCTTCAAAGGTCTCTCAGCCTCCTCTAAATGGAATCAATCTATCTCCTCATCAAGAGATGAGGGTGAGGCAGTGGTTTCTGCTTAGACAACTTTTATCTTAACTTTCATTGGAACGGAGGTAACTTTGAGTGGGCGCGTGTAGAGGATGTGATGGGGTGTGATAAAATAAAACTCCTAATTTGTCCATGAAGATCGTCCAGGACGAGCAAGGTACCCAAGATGAGGTAAGCTGTCTTGACTTGCTCAAGACGAGGTAAGCTGTCTTGACGTACTCAAGACGAAGTAAGCTGCCTTGACGTGCTCAAGATGAGGAATTATGGACGATACGTGAGCACTTGAAAAATTTACGAATATGTAAAATGTCTCCGTATTATACGAGTAACCCCCAGTGACCGTTGCGCAAAAAAAGGGTAACTCCTAAACAGTTGAGGAAGTTATATTCAAATACAAACCTCCTCAAATCAAGGGGAGGTTACAAATCCAATAACCGCTCTTAAGACACTATATAAATGTTGGTTCAGACCAAGAAAAGGTACGTGAAATAATTCCTAAAAAGTTGGAACTTAAAAATAATCGGGAGAAAACTGACTTTGTCATCGGAGGGTTATTGGCCGGCGACCCCGGTCACCTTTGATTACTTTCTTTTCTTGTTCAGGCTATCAAGGCAACTGTAAGCCCTCTCTAATCTGAAGCATCCAGCCTACTGATTTTCTTCGCATCATCAGTTGGCGCCGTCTGTGGGAAGCTTAGGAAATAATCTTCGTTTCTTCATCGTTCTTTCGATCATTCTTTGTTCCTAGACAAAAGGCTGAATGGTTCGGACAAGATCAAGGGCTACCAGCCCAGGCCACCAGGAGAGTAGGGATGCTTCTAGTAATCCTTACCGCGATCGCCAGTTAGCGCCTGTCGCGCAGCCTCCGTCCATTCAACAAATGCAGTCCATGGCTGCTGCTATGGCGAAACTAACCTTCCAAAATCAGGAGTTGAACCAGGAGATCAACATAAGGAGGCAACACCGTGAAGGACATGCAAAAGGATGACCCCAGGGTCAGGAAGGTAGAGGAGAAAATGTTGAGTCCGAGGATCAGACAAGGGGTACTACTTCAAGAAGGGTGCCACATCTGGAGAAAGAAATGGACCAGATGAGAAAAGTCATGGAAGAAATGAAGGAGAATATGAGGCGGGCGAACCCCGTGGAAGATTTGGTTCATCGAACGGACTCCCCATTCACGGCTTCCATCAACAGTCATCCTTTACCCCCTAAGTTCAAAATGCATTCCTTGGATTCGTAGGATGGAAATCGTGACCCCTGTGATCACATTGCTACTTTTAAGACTACCATGCATCTTCAAGGAATTCCAGACGAAATTATGTGTAGAGTATTCCCTACCACACTTAAGGGACCAGCGAGGGTGTGGTTCAGCAAGATACCCCCAAACTCTGTCGGGTCATTCGAGGAGTTGAGTAAGATGTTTGTTAATAACTTCATCGGAGGGCAATGCAATAAACGTTCTTCTTCTAGTTTGTTAACTATTGAGCATGGGGAGAATGAGAGTTTACGGTCCTTCATTACACGTTTCAACAGGGAGGCCTTGACGGTGGACAAAATGGACGATAAGTTGCTGTTGGCCGCTTTCCATAATGGAGTCAATTCTGACTTGTTTATTCATAAACTGTACGAGCAGGATCCTCAGACTATGGCTGAACTCGTCCATTCAGCCCAGAACTTCATGAACGCTGAGGACGCAATAATAGCCAAGAAGAGGAAAAGGTCAAAACGCTCGGAAGCAGGTCATCGACGACATCCAGACCAAGGTCCTCGTCCCAAGAAGGCCCGAGTAGATGAGAAAAGGGATAGAGATGGTAAAAAGGCAGGTTCGTCATCAAGAAGTCAGCAGTACACTCCCCTGAATACCCCGCTAGAGCAGGTCCTTATGCAAATCAAGGATGATCCGTCCTTGAAGTGGCTGGAGAAAATGAAGGGAGATCCTAACAAGCGCAACAGGAACAAGTATTGCCGCTTTCACAGGGACCATGGGCATGACACGGACGAGTGTTTTGATTTCAAGCAGCAGGTAGAGAACCTCATCAGGCAGGGAAAGTTGAGGAATTTCCTTGGACGAGACTACAAGGACGAGAAGTTGAAGGCCAAGGTGGAAGAGACCTCACGACCCCCGCTAGGAGAAATAAGGGTTATTATAGGAGGAACCTCAGCAGCGCAGTCATCCAAATCGAGGAAGACATACCTGAAGGTTCAAAGCGTCTAGCTGTCAGGACGATCTTCCAAGACGAGGGAAGCTGACGAGCAAGCCATCACGTTCATGGATGAGGATGCTGGAAGAATTCATCACCCCCACGATGACGCGATTGTCATCACCCTACTCATTGCCGACTATACCACCAGAAGGGTGTTAGTAGACAATGGAAGCTCAGCGGACATTTTGTATTACCCCGCTTTCCAACAAATGAGGCTAGGATGAGACCAGCTTCGTCCGGTGAGTTCACCCTTGGTAGGATTTGGGAGAATGAAAGTACAACCGGTGGGCACCGTCACACTGCCAGTAGTGATTGGAACATACTCGCAGCAGATAACCAAAGAGGTAAACTTCCTCGTGGTTGATTGTTCATCATCATATAATGCTATTCTTGGAAGGCCTACTTTGAATAGCTGGAAGGCGGTAACCTCTACCTACCATTTGTCCGTCAAGTTTCTAACTGAATATGGCGTGGGTCAAGTGCTAGGAGATCAGTTAGCTGCTAGAGAGTGCTACCTAGCTATGTTGGCGATGGATGAGCATGTACAGACAATGAGTATAGACGAAGGAAGAATCATAGCGGAGCCTGTTGAGGTGCTAGAAGAGGTTCCCTTAGATGATAGTAGAACCGAGAAGTTCACTAGAATAGGGGCGGGCATGGAAGAAGAGGCAAAGAATGCATTGGTCTAATTTTTGAAGAAAAGGCTTGATGTCTTTGCGTGGAGTCACGAAGATATGCCGGGTATTGATCCAAGTGTCATTACCCACCATTTGAATGTATGTCCCTTCTCCAAACCCGTGCATCAGAAGAAGAGGGTATTTGCTCCTGGGCGAGACAACGCCATCAAAGAAGAAGTACAGAAGTTGATTACGGTGGAGTTTATTAGGGAAGTTTATTACCCGGACTGGTTGGTGAATGTAGTCATGGTAAAGAAGGCTAATGGCAAGTGGCGAATGTGTGTGGACTTTACTGACTTAAACAAGGCTTGTCCAAAGGACAGTTATCCGCTGTCGCGCATTGACCAGCTGGTAGACTCGACGGCTGGTCACAAGTTGCTAAGCTTCATGGACGCCTTCTCAGGCTACAACCAAATAAGGATGGACGAGGCAGACCAAGAGAAGGCTTTGTTCATCACCAGCCAAGGGTTGTTTTGCTACAAGGTAATGCCTTTTGGTTTGAAGAACGCGGGGGTAACTTACCAAAGGCTGCTTAACCAAATGTTTCGTCCTCAAATTGGAAGAAATGAAGAGGTCTACGTTGATGATATGCTGGTAAAAAGTTTGGACGAGGGAAAACATCTGGACGACCTTCAAGAGACCTTTGACACACTTCAATGATACAACATGAAACTTAATCCAAGTAAGTATGCCTTCAGGGTTTCATCAGGGAAGTTCTTGGGGTTCATGGTTTCATATAGAGGCATTGAGGCAAATCCAGATAAGATCCAGGCAATACTTAACATGGAACCGCCAAAAAACATCAAAGAAGTCCAGTCTCTTACAGGACGAGTTGCTGCCCTCAACAGGTTTGTTTCGAAAGCTACTGACAAGTGTTTGTCGTTCTTTAAAGTCCTCAGGAAGGCGTTTGAATGGACGGACGAGTGTCAAAGGGCCTTCCAAGATTTGAAGACTTACCTCACAAAGGCACCGCTACTAAGTCTATCTGTACCTGGTGAAGAGCTGTATTTGTATTTGGGGGTATCCCTGCATGCCATAAGTTCCGCGCTGGTTAGGGAAGAAGAACGAGTGCAGAAACCGGTATACTATACCAGCCAGAAACTTAGAGGAGCCGAGGGAGAGTACCCAATGATGGAAAAGTTAGCCTTCGCCTTGGTCACGGCTTCAAGGAAGCTGAGGCACTACTTTCAAGCTTATGTCATCATTGTCTTAACGGATCATCCCCTAAAGAAAGCAATGAACAAATTGGAAGCTGCAGGACGACTAGTCCAATGGGCAGTGGAGCTCAGTGAATTTGATGTCAAGTACCAGCCAAGGAATGCAGTAAAGGCGCAGGCGCTGGCAGACTTCATTGCGGAGTTCACTCCAAGCCAAGACGAGCTGGTCAAGGACGAGCGAACAAGAAGGTGGATTATCAACGTGGATGGATCATCAACGATGTACGCAGGAGGGATTGGAGTCATACTTAAGTCCCCAGAGGGTGATAAGTTGGAGTATGCAGCCCGTCTACAGTACCAAACTACTAACAATGAAGCTGAATATAAAGCACTACTTAAAGGGCTGGAATTGGCTAAGTCCTTAGGAGCAGAGTTGATAATAGTCAAAGGAGATTCTCAGCTAGTCATTAACCAGGTGAATGGAATGTGTGATGCCAAGGAAGATCGAATGAAGAGATACCTCAGCAAAGTGAGGAGGCTTGTGCAAAAGTTTTCAAAAGTGAGTTTTGTTCAACTCCCGAGGGAGGAAAAATGGAAGCGGATGCGTTGGCGAGAGCGGCATCGGCAGGCAGAGTTATGGACGAGTATGGCAAAGTCCAATACATGCCGAGTATAGACCTCCCGGAAATACAGCAAATTGGAGGAGAAGAAAATTGGATGAGTCCAATTGTAATCTATCTAAAGGATGGGAAGCTTCCGGAAGACAAAAACGAAGCTAGGAAGCTAAGGGTTAGGGCTGCAAAGTACGTCCTTATAAATGAAGTGCTTTACAAGTGAGGCTTATCTCAACCCTACCTAAGGTGCCTAGCTCCGGACGAAGCTAATTATGTTTTGAGGGAGGTTCATGAAGGAGCATGTGGGAATCACTCAGGGGCAAGATCACTCGTCCATAAGATCATTCGTGCCGGCTACTACTGGCCCACAGTTCAGGCAGATGCTAAGGCTTATGTCAAGGTGTGCGACCAATGTCAGCGCTACAGCAACGTCCCTAGGCAGCCGTCGGAGTACCGGACCCCGATGATGGCCTTGTAGGCCTTTACGCAGTGGGGACTGGATATCCTAGGTCCTTTCTTCCCCAGAACCAGACAAATGAAGTTTTTGGTAGTAGGAATTGACTATTTTACTAAGTGGGTGGAGGCTGAACCCCTTGCAAAAATTACATAGCAAAATGTTAAGAATTTTGTTTGGAAGAATATTCTGTGTAGGTTCGGAGTACCGAGGGTGCTGGTATCGGACAATGGACGACAGTTTGACAACACATCGTTTAGGGACTTCTGTGAGCATTTCGGAATCAGAAATCATTACTCCTCACCCTCCCACCCATAAGCAAATGGACAAGCAGAGGTAGCAAACCGATCCTTGCTGAAAATCATTAAGACTCAGCTTGAGGGGGCAAAGAGGATATGGCCAGACGAGTAATCAGGCGTTCTTTGGGCCTACAGAACCACTGTGCGAACCCCGATAGGAGAAGCTCCCTTCAAGTTAGCCTATGGAAGCGAAGCGGTCATATCGACAGAAGTTCATATGGCTAGCCATCGAGTAATGAAGTGTTAGGAGAAGGAAAATGAAGAACTACTTCGTCTTGACCTTGATCTTATTGGTGAGGTAAGGATGGATGCGGAGTAAAGGACAGCAAGGTACAAGAATCTTATGGCCAGACAGCATGATGCCATGGTGAAACCCAAGCACTTTAGCGTAGGGGACCTCATTCTCAAAAAAGTATCCTTGGCAACTAGGAACCTAGCTCATAGAAAATTGGGACCCAATTGGGAAGGACCATACAGGGTAGTCAACTGCAAGAGGCAGAGGTCATATTACTTGGAAGCTCTGGACGGACGAAAGCTAGAGCATCCTTGGAATGTGGAGCACCTGAGAAGGTATTATCGATAATGGGCTTGGACGAGGTTAATCAAGGACGAGGTTACAATTATGGACGACTCTACTACTATATTTAATATCTACTATTGTGTTCTTACTATTGCTATGGTGTGTACTAAGAATAAAGGTGCACTACTGCACTAGTTCTTAAACTTTTGCACCGTCTACGGACAAGTTTGTGAAAGACAAGGTTATGTATTTTAAGTATTTTCCTAAGTACTTTCATAAGGCGCTAGCTTCTAAGCAGGTGCCATGTTTGTGAACAATGCATATGTAATGATATGGTTTGGATTTTTAATGTATTTTATGCATAAAATCTAACTCTCATGGTAAAACCCACGAGGGGGGCAAAATCTTAAGACGAATGAAAAATCCTTGGACGCAGGGATGTAACGTTCACAAGCTTTCCTCAAGACGAGGATAAAGTGTAAAGTAAGCTAAGGTACAAAAAATTGCAAGTCCATGGACGAGCATTTGACCAAGACACAGGTGCTCTAGGACGAGTCAAACGCTAGAAAACGTCCTTGACAAAAGACCAACGAAAAGCTTACGGACGAGGCGAAAGCCAAGCCTATGGAAGAGGTAAATAGGCCAAACCTATGGATGAAGGAAACGTCTGAAAAGGTTGTCATCAATTTGTCTATAGAAAAACAAATGGATGAACCAATAACATCGTCCATAAGCAAAGTATAAGGACGACCCTTTAACACTTAAGAAATATGCAAATCTCAATCACAATAATCACAAAGAGGGTAAGCACGTCCATACAAGAACAAATAATGAATAAAAATAGACATTCATTGAAACAGAGAAAAAGGGTAGACGACCACCGTCTAAAAACCCTTACATAAATTAAGCCTTAAGGCAATTGTTAATAAACTCGTCTATAACAATCTAGATGAGGTGATTGTACTCAAATACATTTCAATATAAAAAAAAAAAAAAAACAAAACAACTACAACAAAGCAAATTACATCAAAGCAGAGACATCTCAAACAGGTGGAGTGTTGGCATTGGGCTCGTCTTGAGGTGGCAAGGTAGTAGCGTCGTCCTCCACGTTAATATCTTCAGAGCTGGTCTGGACGAGGGTGCTTGTGGATGCCCCACCATGGTTGAGCTTGATAGAACTGAAGTCCACATCGGGGAACCTTTCCACGGCGTCCATCCTAAAATCTTCGAAGCCAGCTGCATAGTTGGCGTCCATTGAATCAGTGAATTCTTTGGACGCCTTGAACTCTACAACAGCGTCTCTTTTAGCTTTCTCCAAAAGGGCTTCTAGCTTGTCATTCCTCTTTTGAAGGAAGGAAAGACGATCGTCCTTCTCATGGACTTCAGTCTACAGCTCAATGGCACGGATTTGCAAGTTATCTGCATCATCCTTGGCCTTAGCTGCTACCTCTGCCCACCTCTTGGACTCATCCCTTCCTTTTTGGACCGTTTTCTCCAGCAACACCCTCATCTTGTCTAGTTCAGTTGCCTGCCTAGACGCGGCGATGAACTTAGACATTGCCTGCACAAATCAAAGCTTTATTATAATGCATACATAAGCTAATAGTAAGACGAGACAAAAATATAAAACCTACATACCTTGAAAAGATCGTGAATGCCAGAACGCTCAAAGTCCTTCAACGACATGTTGTAGCACGCCGTCACATCCTTGTCTGTTACAACCTTCTCAAACTTCTCCCAAGCCAAGTCCTCATTCTCGAGAAGATTGTGAGGAACTTGGTAAGAAGGTTGAGATGAGGTTGGGACTTCAACTCTAGACGGGGCAGGTGGAGGAAGTTCAGGCTCAACATCCAAGATCTGAACAGGATGGCTGGGAGGGACGAGAAGAGAGCCAGGATCCTTAGCTTGGATGTCTTGAGGCTTGGACGACTTGTGCTTGGCCTTCTTATCCTTGCGCCTACTTGGGAGGTTTCCCAAGTCTACGCCTAAAGAAAGGCTCTTCCTCTTATCGCTAGAAGCCGGACGAGGATGGGACTTAGCTCCAGGCCCAGTTCCCTCGTCCACCGCGTCCTTGCCTTTGTTCTGCTTCATCGTCGCCATCCCTATAAGTGAAGACGTCAGTAAAAAAAAAAAAAAAAAAAAAAAAAAAAGAAAAAGAAAAGAGAAGACAAAAGGGAGAAAAACTTACGTCTTCTGACAGTAACTTCGTGGGCAATTGCCTCGTCTGAAAGGTCAGGACCTAGACCCCAAGTGGCAAGACGCCGTAGGGTAACCAAAAAGTGAAAAGTCCTGTCGCTGTAAAGACGAGCTTTTTGAACTCGTTCCAAATGGAACCTATCCAATGGGGTCGTCTAACACCTTCAAAACAAAATGAAACAAAAAACGCGTTAGACGACCATAATCAAAGATGAGTGTAACAAATACAAAGACAAACACATACCTTCAGAACGAAGATTCCCTATCTCTCTTGTATAAGGAGGGAACGGATCCTTGTCAATGTCACTAGGACGTCTAGCCCAGAAACCAGAGACGAAGAAAAACTCCGTCTTCTAGTTTCTATCTGACGTGACTAATGACTTAATCAATCTACAATCTTTTCCTCTGGCTGTGAATTGATAAAAACTAAGGGACTGGTTAATTTCGGAGGGTTTATAACAGAAGAGGAACTCGTCCATGGTAAGAGGACGGCTCCCTTCAAAAACCTCCCTCCACAAAATTTGCATGGCTACTATCAACCTCCATGCATTGGGGTTAAATTGACATATACCTAAACCTAATCTAGAAAGCAACTCCCTAGCGAAGGCATTAAGAGGCAACCTCAAACCCCCTAGGAGGTAGGCCTCGTAAATGCCAATGCCAAAACGGGGTTGACAACACTACTCGTCACGGACAGGTAGCCTAGGATTTAAGCTATCAGGGATTTGGTACCTCGTCTTGAGAAGGTCCAACTTCCTCGTTCGTCTTAGAGCCAACCCTTACAGCATAAGTGTAAACTACCTCCTCCTCCTCGTTTGGAGCAGAAGACGAGGGAGCACTTGTGCCAGCCCTAGAACTAGACTTGACCCTCGTCCTATGCTGTTCCCTAAATACCTCTAAAGGAACCCCTAGGACACCAGATGTATACTCGTCCGTGGTATTCCCATCACTACTGCTATAGCTACTCCTAGAACTATCACTGGAACCACTAAAACTACTTGGATCTTGGTACTCGTCTATGGCTTTGACAGTACTATCGCTAGATGAGGAAAGGACTACCTCAGACATTTTTAAGGAAGAAACTTAAAACCTGAGGAAGAAGATTCAAGAAAATACCTGGAACTAGACGAGAGAAGACTATTGACGCAGGAAACTTCTAGACGAGGCGCTAAGATGAGAGAGA
Organism: Castanopsis chinensis; assembly: GCA_032878915.1. Lineage (NCBI taxonomy): Eukaryota > Viridiplantae > Streptophyta > Magnoliopsida > Fagales > Fagaceae > Castanopsis > Castanopsis chinensis. Next base: position 12,194,080 of record JAVQMG010000101.1, read on the forward strand.
TCGAGGAAGAAAATTTGAGAAAATGAGGAGGGTAGCGGAGGAATTCTACTATTTATAGGCATTGACCCCAGTACACGAAGCGACGCGACCAGCCAAAAAGTGACAAATGGCACGTCCCTCAAAAAATGAGTTGACATGATTGGTCTCCAGTTAGATCATGACAAGTGGCACCTACAACAGCTGACATAAGGACGCTTGTCCAAATAATGGCGTTAGTGGATGTGAGTCCTAGACGACCCATGGACAAGGGGGCAACTAATGGGGTGTGATAAAATACAACTCCTAATTTGTCCATGAAGATCGTCCAGGACGAGCAAGGTACTCAAGACGAGGTAAGCTGTCTTGACTTACTCAAGACGAGGTAAGCTATCTTGACGTGCTCAAGACGAGGTAAGCTGCCTTGACGTGCTCAAGACGAGGTAAGTTGCCTTGACGTGCTCAAGACGAGGTAAGCTACCTTGACGTGCTCAAGACGAGGAATTATGGACGATACGTGAGCACTTGAAAAATTTATGAATATGTAAAACGTCTCTGTATTATACGAGTAACCCCCAGTGACCATTGCACAAAAAAAGGGTAACTCCTAAACAGTTGAGGAAGTTATATTCAAATACAAACCTCCTCAAATCAAGGGGAGGTTACAAATCCAATAACCGCTCTTAAGACACTATATAAACGTTGGTTCAGACCAAGAAAAGGTACGTGAAATAATTCCTAAAAAGTTGGAACTTAAAAATAATCAGGAGAAAACTGACTTTGTCATTGGAGGGTTATTGGCCGGCGACCCCGGTCACCTTTGATTACTTTCTTTTCTTGTTCAGGCTATCAAGGCAACAGTAAACCCTCTCTAATCCGAAGCATTTAGCCTATTGATTTTCTTCGCATCATCAGGATGATAGACGGGTCGTCTGGTAGATCGAATGGAGTAAGGAAATCGGGCTTGGAGGCGTCTATCCTTCTACGTCTTTTGTCACCCATGATGATCGCATTGTCGACTTCTTGGTAGGCATTGGATAGAGGGTCATACCCTAATATGAGATGAGCAGCCCTCACTTGTAGGTCTTCGTTTACAAATACCTCGGACCTCAAGACTCTATTAAAGGTTGAAATGTTAGCTTCACTTAGGCGGGGTGACGTGTGCTCTTTGTCTGCAAAGGGAATACCCGAGAAGCCACATATGGTCAGATTCAAATAAACATTATGCCAAGGAAACATTAAAAGTACTAAAATTATGATGAATCTAAGTGAAAAAGTCGAAGAAACTAAAACTCAGACCAGAGGTTCTAAATCCTAAGGAGTCACACCTGGCTTTCCCTCTCTAATTGGGTAGTAAGGATTGTCGTACCACCTATCGGAGACGATCAAGTAGTCGTCCTTCATACCTTTATTAGACTTGGGAAGGCACGATCTGAGTCTAACGACGCTAGACCTAGATTTGAGGTAATAACCTACGTTTTTCAATTGGTGACACTCGTACAGGTGGACGACATCGCACCATGTGAGGTTTAGACCCATTTGCTCATTTAGGGCATCGACACAACCTAAGACCCTAAACATGTTGGGTGTACATTGGTCGGGGCACAATATATGGTTGCAGAGGTATTCACTGGTGTCGTTTTTCATGGGAAGTGTCATCCCACCCTCTAAGAAGGCGATTATGGGGATGACAACTTGCCACTCTTTCCCAGAGTCTGCTACAGCTTCTGGGGGGCAGTACTTTAAACCCACTTCCTGTGGAATGTGGTATTTGGCTCAGAAACCTTCCATGCCAGAATGGTATCTACTAAACACTTAAACCTACCCATTTGGTTGAAGTAAGGATGGAGATTTAGAACGAAAGAGGTAAAGTCGGTAGCCGAGAACTACAGTTGAGGAGAGAAAAGTCTAAGAAAGTGAGAACTTACGGGAGATAAGTGAGCGATTCTTCGTGAACTTCTTGAAAGAAAATGAAAATAGATGTTCTCAAGATGCACTTGCTTTTTGGAGTAATGACTGATTTCACGATTTCCTAAATGTTTTGAATGTTTGGAAGGCTACAGTTCGTGAGAGCTATCCATTTCAAATTTTCGGGAAAAAACCCGAGCCATTGGATTTGCATCTCACCGTTGAACGTGGGGGACAAGGAGTTACTTAGAGCAATTAATGAGGGCGTTGTGGGTTACTAAGTGTCAGGAGCCATTTTAGAAGGTACAGGTGGACTTCTCACGTGCAGCAGTTTGGGGAGGCGTGTGGAGGCTGTGTTTTTGGGTCAAAAATTTATTTTTCTCCTCGAATTGGAGTAAAATAAATTTTTGAGGGGCTATTGTGAGGGCGGAAGCATCAAAGCACGTCTTTGGGCCTTGGGCCTGATCCGAGAGCGTTAACTTGTCCGAGGACGGTAGAGCGACAATAAGGGCACAGAACTTCAAGGCCTATAAGCCCATTGTCGGGGTAGAGGCTATTTAGAACGATCCGAAGAGGGACGCATCCTCGGCCAGCTAAGGCGAGGGTCATGAGATATGCCATGATGTTTAGGAGAAACCTAGAAAGCTCAATGAGTAAAGACATACTCTAGAGGAATGCAAAAAGGGAGTACGAGTGAAAGACATATTGCAAAAGGCTACTACCACCGCATTAAAGACTTCGTACCTACCCCTCTGGCCGTATTAATGAAGAAGTGATATTTGAGATGATGGTGATTAGCCTTACAACTATTGGAGGAAGATTTCAAGAGAGTGGTAGATGGGAAATGAATCTGCATTGATGATCTGATGAATGAAAGAATGAAGGAGAGGAAGAATATAAATAGAGAGATGAGAGACCAGAAAAGGGGGAGAAAATATGGTATACAACATCATCAATTGTAAACTTTTCTTTAAAGAACACGAGAAGCTAATACAAAAAGTCCTCATCCGAGGAGAGCTTGTGCTACATTAAAGTTTGTTTGCTTGCAATTCGTGCACCTAGCCTAACGTTTTTGTTTTTCATCGTTTAAAGCAATCTAGGTTACAACCCACCCTCTACAAATTTTAATGTTTTAGGCCATTTGGGCCTGTCCCCTTCACGTGTTTGGGTCCAAACTTGAATTATGTCCTTACAAGTACTATGTTATTGTTATCAGTGGTTATGTCATAAATAATTGTACTACCAAAAATAAATACTCTATATCAATATTCTACCGACTAGTCCTTGTCTTATTAAATTCTTAATTCTAAAAAATAAAAATAAAAAATTTATTTTTACTTGTTACAGTGCTCCACTGTATCGAAGAGTACTAGTTAGTATTCAAGGACTTGAATGTTACTGTTAGTCAGAATAATCTGGAAAGCAGGTGAAATAGGACAGAAATTTGCTGCATACGTTGATCTTTTGCTTAGCTTGCATGTTATAATTGTTATTAATAAACTAGCGTTGGCTGCACGTGCAAGCTCCAGTAGTGAGAAAATTAATAAAAATTTTATGTGTAAAATCGTGAATTTTGCCTCACTCAATTTGATTATATTAGAAAAAAAATTTAAGGACACAACAAAATATCACAATATCTTCATTTTTAGGGTCTGAATAGATATTTTTTTTATTTTATTTGAGAGAAATGCTACATTCATAACATTTTTAGAACAAATTCTAAATGACAAGTTATTATTGGTTTTAAACTGATAACATTGTTATTGTTATTCTCAAAACATTTATTTTTTGTTGTGATTAGTCACAGTCTCATATTTTATTATTTTATTTCGACTTGTAGGAAATTGATACTTCAATATTTGTAAAAATATTGCGAAATTTGTTGTGTTAGTATAATAATATATATGTCAGCTTACATAAATATTTAAAAGAAAAAAAAACACAAACTAATTACTGGGAAAAAAAAAAAACTTTAGGCACTGTAGAAATTACTGTTAAAATGTTGTGAACTTAGCATTTTTTTATTTGATCTATAAGAAACTAAGATCTCAACAATTGTGAAAATATTGTGATAATAATAAGTGTTGTAACATTTTCTCAAAACATTTATTTTTAGCTGTGGTTGGCTACAGTCTCATATTTTATTATTTTATTTTGACTTATAAGAAATTGACACGTCAATGATTGTGAAAATATTGTGAAATTTGTTGTGTCAGTATAACAATATAAATGTCAGCTTACATCAATATTTAAAAGAAAAAAAAATACAAACAGATTACTAAAAAAAAAAAATGACTAACTAAACTAAAGCATTGTTGTAACTACAGTGCTACAATATATTGTGATAACAATATGTATTGTAACATTTTTTAAAACATTTATTTTCAATTTTGGTTGGCTACAGTCTCACATTTTATTATTTTATTTCGACTTATAAGAAATTGATACGTCAATAATTGTGAAAATATTGTGAAATTTGTTGTGTCGGTATAACAATATAAATGTTAGTTTACATCAATATTTAAAAGAAAAAAAGTACACAAACCGATTACTTAAAAAAAAAACAAACCTCATATTTTATTTTATTATTTTATTTCAACTTATAAGACACGTCAATAAATGTAAAAAATAAACCAAAGCACTGTTGTAGCTACAGTACTACAGTGTATTGTGATAACAATAAGTGTTATAACATTTTTTTAAAATATTTATTTTTAGTTGTGGTTGGCTACAGTCTCATATTTTATTATTTTATTTCGACTTGTAAAAAATTGATAATTGTAAAATTTGTTGTGTCAGTATAACAATATAAATATCAGCTTACATCAATATTTAAAAGAAAAAAAAAATACAAACCGATTACTAGAAAAAAAAATCAATCTCATTTTATTTAATTATTTTATTGTGACTTGTAAGAAATTGACATATTAATAATTGTGAAAATATTGTGAAATTTGTTATGTCAATATAATAATATCAATGTCAGCTTATATCAATATTAAAAAAAAAAAAGAAAAAACCGATTACGAAAAAATATAATAAAATCAAAACACTGTTATTGTTACAGTGTTGCATAGTATTTTGCATTGGATGCAATATGCCAAGACACTGTGCGCGCATTACATAAATAGAATGCGGAAAAAAAAAAAATCACTAAAAGAAATCACTGTTGCCGCTACAGTGCTGCACAGGATGAACAGTGCAAAAGCACTGTAGCGACATTCTCGCTTTTATTATATAGAAATGACATAAAACATATATCTACATGAAAGTGATGTACGTTAGTTGATAGTAATTATAATAATAATAAGTGATGTACGTTAGTTGATAATAATAATAATAATAATAATAATAATCTGAAAATTGTCGTGTAGCATTACTCTATTCTCTAATAGCCTATAAATATGAGGCTTCCCGAGGCATAATGCTTAAGGGAAACAATATAGAAAATATGGCTTCTAATCCAGGAATTCTCACCAATTGGCCATGGAAGCCTCTTGGAAGCTTTAAGGTGGTGTTTTTATCTAAACTTACTATTTCTCTCATTGCACACACACCCCGTACAAGCACTGTGTGTAACTTGGTGGTCATTTTTGTGTGAAATGTATAGTAACTATATGTTTAAACACTAGATTATTTAATTCTCTCAAAAAAAAAAAAAAAAACACTAGATTATTTAATTGGTCCACATCGTGAACAAGTTCGGATTAAATCCCCCTCTCTCTCTCTCTAGGGTTCCTCTTTCTAGAAAAATTTTCGAAAAATTGTTTCTTGTGGATTGTTGTTAACATACAGGTAGTGGATCAAGATGCAAGTTCTGTAATCTGTATCCGGCTTTTCAAACCTTTTGTGGTCCTTTTCTCTATAAAAGCTGGATGTCTACCCCTGCAGAAAATTTTTCAACCACAACTCAAAATTTTATCTTTTTAATCTTTTATTGTAATGTTAGGACTAGGCTTAACTTAAACCTTTAGAAGTAGTATAACTTAAAATTTTTCACCCATTTGTATTAGATTTTGATCGAGACCACTCACAAGGTCTATTACATTAATTGAATACATATATTTTTCCATTAATATAATATGGGTATGTGCTTGAAATTTATTTATACTTATTATTTACTGACTTATATTACTCTTTTTGTAATTATGTATTATCTTCTTTACAATTGTTATTGTGTTGTTGAAACCTTCTTAATTAAGACACACAAAACTTAGATACAACTCCTTAGTGCAATATATTATATTTTCAAAATGTGATTGTATTGACTAATAAAGTATAAACTACATTATCTTTTTTGAGGATGATTAAATTCATTGAAGTTATTTATTTTAATTTAATTGAAAAACTAAATGTACAATACATAAGTTTTATCCTTAAGATGATATCCAGCTCAAAAATACAAATGGTTTTCATTTCGTGTACTAACTTCTCATCCTTTCATTCAATTGAAGTATTTGATCTTGGCTCCATGGGTGGTACACAGCATATACTCATTCCTAGTCAAGGAAGAGAGTGAAAGGGACCTTTCCAACTTTCTCATATTCCCCTTTCTATTATGGAGGGTGCTTCACAACCAGATATGGATTAGTATTTCTCGTTACCGAAATGCAAAAGGCAACAACCTACTTGTTGACAAGAGTCTTCAATTTGAACAAGTCGACAGAGAGCAAAATTGGTCAGTATATATATATATATATACACAAATATATTGGCCAAAATGGGCTTTTACTCATTTCTCATGAGCTTTTCAACAAAATGCTCTATATCTGAAACTAATTAGGAAAATGCTCTTGTTTAGATTTTTATTTTTTGGAACTCGAGTTCCATGTAAAGTACTCAAGTTCATGGAACTCGAGTTCCACTTGAATTTTTTCAAGGAACTCGAGTTCAGAAATTATTATTATTATATTTAATTTTCAGTTCGCTATAACTCGATTGTCAAAAAATCGAGTTTTAAATTAGAACTTGATTTTTAGAAAATTGAGTTTCAAAATAGGGCCATTTCCCTAAATAGTTTCAGATATGTGACATTTTACTGAAAAGTTTTGGCAAAAGGAGCAAATGCCTATTTTCTCCCATATATACGCATTGGTGTGAGCAACATATATGCACAAAAGCTAAGATGATATTAAAAAAAATTCTTACGTGACATTTCTTTTTTGTTTATATCAAACTTAGGGATGACCAAATAATCTTCAATGGAATCATATACTACTTACTCAACAGCTTGTTGCCTGGGGCTTCACACTTTCCTATTTGGAGAACAAATGGAGCAATTATAACAATTTTACTTCATGTGGGTCTCGTGGAATTCCTCTACTACTGGTTTCACCGAGCATTGCACCACCATTACCTTTATTCTCGCTATCATTCTCACCACCATTCCTCAATTGTCACAGAGCCTATTACATGTAAGCCCTATCATATTTTTATAGGACAAAAAATTATTGTTGGTCCTATACTTCACGATTTTGAGTAGTTGAACTTTAAACAATCGTTTTTAGTATCTAACAAATATGAAGTATTTTCTAAGTTAGTTTGTTAGGGACTAAATTATAAATTTAGATTTTACGAATGGACTAAAATCACTCATAGACTAAAGTTTAGATACCAATATTGTAACTTGGCCTATTATTGTGTTCTTTGTTACATTATCATTTCTCACAAGCCAGTGAATTTTATTACATAATATTGACAACAAAAATACACTAAATATTTTTTTTCATGAATAAATACACTACTAGATATAAACTCTCTGTATATAACAGGTTATAGATTCCACATGAATAACTTATTGTTTTTCGTAAAATGAATATATAACTAATATAATTAAATTATAGATTTCACATCAATAATAAATTAAATTATAGATTTCCAACTACAAAGGAGTCGATGATAAATTAAACTAGTCCAATAAGTTTCTGATCCAAACCTAATTTAATACAAACCTAAATGGGTCCAACTTGAGTTCGATCCACTTGACCCATTTTCCATATCTAAGTAAACTACATGCATAATTTTATAGACAATGCTATTTTTATAGAATTCGAATTTGGTAAGGATAAGGTATGAAACTCATATTTTATACCATCAAATAAGAAATTATCATATCAGATTTTTTACTTAACTCGATATATCTTACCACATATAATAATATCTTAATAAACTCATAATTAAGTTAAATTTTTAAATGAATATTATAATTGATTGAATGTGGTTGTGCATATTATATAATATGTAATATGCATGATAATGTGGCACGTTGGAATTGGAGGAGTAAAACTTAGGTTTTACATACCACATTCTTAAAGAATATAATCTCATTCTTATATACATAATATCTTTTTATGGCAGCTGTCATTCATCCATTTGCTGAGCACATGGTATACTTTATGCTCTTGTCCATAACATCGTTAACAACGGTATTGACTGGAACTAGTTCTTTGGGTGCTCTATTCGGATATATTACCTATGTTGATTTCATGAACAACATGGGTCACTGCAATTTTGAATTTATTCCGAAGTGGTTGTTCTCCTTCTTTCCTCCACTCAAGTATCTCATGTACACTCCTACGTAAGTCAAAACCCCTATCTTCTACATAATTCTTTATTTTAAAAAGGTAGTAACTTTTACACAAACAAACCTTGTTTTTAATTAAAATCACGATTTCAGTTAAAAACAAGTAGGTGTGTGCATAATAACCATTTCTCTATTAAAAATCACAAATGAACTTAATCCTTTTGATAAATATTCTAACATTTTCTTTTTTCTCACCCAGGTTTCACTCTCTGCATCATACACAATTTCGAACCAACTACTCGCTTTTCATGCCGTTCTATGATTATATCTATGGTACCATGGACAAATCCACTGATACACTATATGAAACTTCTCTCAACAAAGAGGAAGAAGTGCCCCACGTAGTGCATTTAACGCATCTCACAACACTAGACTCAATCTATCATCTAAGGCTTGGACTTTCTTCCTTGGCCTCTAGCCCTCACACCTTAAAATGTTACATGTGGATAATGTGGCCTATAACATTATTGTCTACAATGTTAACCTTGATTTTTGGTTGTACATTTGTGGTTGAGAGGAATCGTTTCAATATTCTCAGCTTGCAAACTTGGGTCATCCCGAAATATAGTGATCAAGTAAGAAAATTTCTCACCACTAGTTCTTAATTTAATATGTAGTTTTGAAAGATCTTTCTTCATCAACTTGGACAAACATTTTCGTCGTCATTGTTCATAAAATTTGTTGGAAGCCTATATATTCAAATCAAATATAATATTTTGCTTACTTATTCATCTACTATTGTCACAGTACTTCTTACAATGGCATAATGACTCTATCAATCATGTGATAGAACAAGCCATACTTGAAGCAGAGAAAAAAGGCGTTGAAGTGTTTAGTCTAGGTCTCTTGAACCAGGCAAGTCTCAGTTACTCAGTTTTCGCTCTTTTTTTTTTTTTTTTTTTAAATGGTATATTTAGTATTTATCCTTTAACTTGTGTTTCAAAATTGTCTTTATATTTTTAATTGTTTTACTTTAGTCTATATACTTTCAAAATTGCTTTAAGAATGTCATTATTGGTATTGGCAATATACTGACGTCGCTAATGGAATTCATGAAATCCTTTAATTATGTTAAATTTCTCATCCACGATATTGGCAATCACTTATCGAAAATATTTTGAAGTATACTTGCAGAGTGAGAACCAAATATACATTTTTAAACTGTTTTTTTCTTTTCATATATGTCTGTGGGGTCAATGGGTCTAGGAATATGTGTTGGGTTAGCTTAAGGATGTTTGTTGGGTTGAAGGTCCAATCCAAGGACATTGAATGGTCCAAGGATGAGGGAATATCAACCCACGAGGTAATACTAGTAGGCAAAGAAGTGATATCTGATCAAGTTTATCCACGAAAGTGATTCAAGAAAGAATATGTTCTCGGCTATGTAAAGCTGAGGTAAGAAAGAGTTGTCTAACGTCCAGAGGCAATATTCTAGAAAATTCTACAGGTAAAGGTAGGCATGGTGGATGTACAAGATAAGAAGAGGAGCTGTGAAATATCTAAAATAAAGCTATTACCACTGCATTGAATGCTCTGTAGCTACTTCTCTGGCCACATTAATGGGGAGGTGATGCCTAAGCATCAGGGTTCAACCTTAAAGCTGCCACCAAAGACTTCAGGGATAAATGGATGGGACAAGTATCTATATCAAGGTTCTAATTCATATGTGGAGGATGGTATAAAAGGCAAAGGAAGACGTCTAGGAGGGGGATCCGGGAGAAAAGAAAGAGAGAAAACACAGTGCACATTATCATCCATAATTGTAATCTATCTTTGAAAGAAGAAAATATAATACAAATCATCCTCGGTTTGTGTCCAAGGATAAATTCTACTACTTAAACAGTTCATTGTGTGTGATGCTGCAATCTAGTCCATTATTTTTTTGTTATGCAGCAACATTAGAACTTAGATTTCAAACCCACTCTCTACAAATTTTATTGTATTGGGTTTTTTGAGCCTATCCTCATCTTACTATTGGGTTTGGGTGCAAATTGTGACCTTACAATGTCCATTAATGGGTTTATACTTATGCCGTTTGGTGGTGCACTGAGAGACAACTATGATTAAAATTTTAAGAATAAAAACTGTGGGGTACAAAAATTCAATAAAGAGAACATGCCACGTGTCATACCTGAAGCTGAGCAGGCTACAGTAGTTTTGAGGAGATCACATCCTAAGACGATAAGGCCACATCAGTGGCACGTTATCAAAGAAGGTCACATTGAGGGGAAAGAACTTCGGGGAAGGGGCTAGCCCTGATTGAAGGGATGGAGGTTGCCACCACAGTTAATACTTCCCACCAAACCTCCTGACCGCATTTATGTGAAGAAGACCCCTGAACAGTACTATTTTGATTGCCGCGACTCAAAAGAGATTTAGGAAGGTGTCTGATGAGACAAACACTCAAGTAGTAGACTGAGCGACCAACAACTAGGGGGCCAAGATCATCCAAAGGGGGCTATATAATGGGAGAGGCCCTTTAAAGGAAAAAAAATTTGGAAAAATGGTGGGAAAAGATATTGTAGTAACTTAGAACAAATAATGTAGCCAAGTATGAAGGAATAATTTTCTTCGCATACAATTTAATTTTCTATTATCCTTGATATATTGTGCGTGCTGATCCTTTAGTGGGAACCCAGCCTTTAAGTCCACTCTCTACAAATTTATTGTGCTGGGTTGTTTGGGCCTTAGTCCTGTTGTTTTTTGGGCCTGAGATCCAAATCTCGTCCATACAAAAACTTTTACCAATTTTTTAATGTGCATGTAATTTTTTTGCTGAAAATTGATTTGCTTATTTGTTTGAATTGATAAATATAGTTATACCTCTAAAAAATAAAAAATAAAAAGAGAGAGAGACTCTAAAACTTTAAACATAAACTAAAAAAATATAAACCAGATTCCAAACACCCCCCCCCCCCAAAATAGTGGGACTATCCTCAATGAAATACTGGAGGCTTAAAACTTTGTTTTTAAAACGATAGGTTGGTACTCTCTCTCTCTCTCTCTCTCTCTCTCTCTCTCTCTCAATTAGGGATGGCCATACCCATTGGGTAATGAATATCCAACCCTACCCGATCAAAATGTTCCAAGTAATGCCCGGTTCTTCATGGGTAGAGTTTAACCGGGTAGGGTATGGATATTATCCAAATTGTTCGGGTAGGGTATGGATAATATCCAAACTCGACCCGTATATAAAAAAAAAAACTAAACCTCTCTCACTCACCATCACTCACACTCTCTCTGCCTCTCCTCAGTCCTCACCACACTCTAACTCTCTCAGAGCTCTCTAGTCTATGGCTTTCCTCACCGTCACTCTCTCTATGTTCTCTCTCTCTCTCTCTTCCATGGTTAAGCGTTTGAACCCCACAGCTACCATGGACAACTAGAAGAACAATAAGAACAACAAGACGAAGTCTTCAGGACCAAAGGCCAAATCCATGAAAGTATCGGAGCCTCCAAAACCGAACCCGTTCGAGAACATTTGGTCTCGAAGGAAATTCGATATTCTCGGAAAGAAGCGAAAAGGCGAAAAGCTTCGCATTGGTCTCAATCGCTCCCTCGGCATCCAGAAGTGGAAGTAGACTTTGCTCAAAGAGTACGAGCAAAGCACGAAGTCTTCGGTTTTCTTGGATAATCGAATTGGCGAACAAGGCGAAGCACTTCCCGAAATAAAGCCCTTCTCCGCTCTCAGCGCCACCATCAGGTTAGGTTCTTATTTTGATGATCAAAATTAAGACTTGTTTGTAAAGTTTTCAAATTTTTGGTTTGGTTTGGTTGGGTTGTTGTAGTTGAAGTTGGGGTAAAAGAGCAAGTTTAATTTAGGGGAGGAAGAAGAAGAAGATGAAGATGAAGAAGATGGTTTTGGTTTAATTTAGAGAGAGTGAGATTTTTTATTTTTATATAATAAAATTTCAATCCCAATCTCAGAAAAAGAAAAAAAAAAAGAAAGAAGCAGATTTGGATTAATTTTTTTTAATTGATTTGGATTAAAAAAGAAATTAAATGGGTTTTGGGTAGGGTATGGTAATCAATAGATAATAAATTCAGGTAAGATTCGGGTATGGATACTAATGGGTATTAATATTCGGGTATCCATGGGCAAACTTTTCGGGTAGGGTTTGGGTATACCCAATCCATATCCTACCCATGGCCATCCCTACTCTCAATACATCAAAGGTTTTGCAGGGGGAGGAACTGAACGGATATGGCGAACTCTATGTCAAGAGGAATCCTCAACTGAAAATTAAGGTGGTGGATGGAAGTAGCCTCGCAGCTGCCATTGTGCTAAACAACATTCCCAAAGGGACAACCCAAGTGCTTCTTCGAGGCAAAATCACTAAGGTTGCTTGTGCAATTGCAGTTAATTTATGCAAACGAGGCATCCAGGTATGTGTATTGTGTATACCTCTCAGATCCATGTCACACTATTTAGTGTTTATTCATGCACTGGTGGTGTAGTCAGTTTATAACCAATTTTAAACTTAAGAAAAGCTCAAATATGAAATAGCTTAAATTAATTTCGGAATTGATAAATGGGCCAGTAAAAAGGTAAATTATTATCATTTTCTCACATGAGTTGAGCTCCTCATTTTAGGTATCTACATTACATGAGGATGAGCACATGAAGCTTAACAAATCGTTGGACATGAACTCAGAGAGTAGTTTGATCCTTTCAAAAAGTAACAGTCAAAAGGTAAACGATAAAATACTTTCCCTCTATTATCTCAACCTCAAGTACATATCATATTTGTTCTTACTAAATATTTAAATTAGTATTCACAGACTTATATATATTGATTGACACCATTTCTTTTCAACACCTGAAAATTCTAACATCTAGCCAGACGAAGATTAAATTTTTAACAACAAAAATATTACTATAAATTTGTACAGATATGGTTAGTGGGAGATGGATTGACTAAAGAAGAACAGTTGAAAGTGCCTAAGGGAACATTATTTATTCCCTATTCACAATTCCCACCAAAGAAATTACGAAAAGATTGTTTGTACCATAGCACGCCAGCAATGTTGATTCCCGCTTCTCTTGAGAATGTCCATTCTTGTGAGGTTCGTAGTATTACACTTCATGAGATTTTGTGTTAAGCATCAATCACCTCCCTCCCTTTTAAAATGTGATGGTGTCACTCTTATGTTTAATTTTTCAGTCTTTTTCAAATGAGAATAATGCTAAAAGTTATTATTAATTTTATTACAAAACGTTCACAAATTAATGTGATAATAAGTATCATTAGTGTTACATCAATAACATAATAATTTTTTTTTGTTAAAAAAAAAATCATTTACTATATAATAAAAGTTAAGTCCTAAAAACTGTTGTTGCATCAAATAGCAATTTTCTCTTTACAATAAATGGCTACATTCTCATTTTATTAAAATAGATTATCTTATTAATTGTTAATATAGCTTGCTTTAGGTAAAACGTTTTTACATTCAATTTCAAGATATTTAAAATTATACTCCAACTACATTTTATTACAAAAAATTTCTAAAAATTTGAAATAAAATTTAATGTATACTTTCTCTCATAAAAAATTGGCTTTATATTAAATTATTTAAAATATTTTATCTTATTAATTTTTAGGAAAGTTCACTCTAGGTAGTAATTTATTAACTAAGTCACAAAATTTTTAATTATAATCCAACCCAGATTCTACTACGTACAAGTGTACAACTACTAGAAATGGAAAGAAAGACACACACACACACACACACACACACACACACACACACACACACACATATATATATATAATATTTTAATTTTTTTTTAATGATTTATCATAATTTTTTAATTTTACTAAATTAATATAACAAAACGTATAACATACCATTCTTATATCAAGTTACTTGGTGTGTTTGTATCTCAATAATTCAATCTAAGCCGCTAGTAAAGTTTCTGGGGATGATAATTTATAAAATAATTTTTCTTTTACATAATTTTTTTGATTAATCCGTGCATTGCATATTTGCATGGCAGACTACTACTTAGTTTATGAAAGCTAGGTACTGAAATTAAGAAATAATTGTAGCATTGTACCTCAAATTTTTTTTTTTTTTAATATTACTCATTTGTTTATGTAAACCTTTAAATGTGACCACAGAATTGGTTACCAAGAAGGGTGATGAGTGCATGGCGTATAGCTGGGATAGTGCATGCATTAGAAGGATGGAATGAGCACGAGTGTGGTAACACAATGTCCAACATGGAAAAAGTTTGGCGAGCAAGTCTTCGACACGGATTTCTACCTTTGAAGTTCCCAAATGAATATAAATACTAGCTTTATAAGCATATATATGCATACACAGATGCAACTTTTTGCATTGGTGTGTGCAGTGTGGTTAGAATTTATATGTATTCCTTCTATTCGGGATGTGATGTCTTGTTTAATTAATTGGGTAGAATTATGCAACTGCTTGCTTAATTTGGTTTGTGCGTGCAATGTATTTGGGGATATCAATATCATGCATGTCTTGTAATTTATTTCGCTATTAGTATGTAATTCTATGTGTATGCATGGGTACTAAAATTATGCCTTGGGCAAAGTAATAAAATAATGCAAAAGTTAGTTATGGAAAAAGTCCACTAAAAATTGCACCTACGTGAGTTGAATGATAAAGGCAGCTTGAAATTTTTGGTTTTTCTTTTTGGGTGTCTGCAAAAACACTAAAAACAATTATTGGATCATGAATTAATTTTGTAGTGTTGTACCATAGCAAGAGTCCTAATACTAATTTGGTGTGATTTGGAATTAACAAAGCTCATTCATACGACAATAAAATATAGTAATGCATTATATATATATATATATATATATGTATATATACTATCTTTATCCCATTTTGTTTGTCGTGTTTGAAAAGTCAAACTTTTTAAAATAAACTTTTCAATATCATGCATGTCCTGTTAGACAATTAGGCATTAACACGGGTCCGTGAAAGGAAAAATAAAATAAAATGTTGAAGCATGTTAGTGTACGAATAAACTTCTACTAGAAATTAAGATTATATATTTGTTGACATTTGATAAGAAAGACTTGTATCTTTTAAATAATGTCTCATGTTTAAATTGACTCGCCCTAAAGATTATAGGCTTAGTTTTAGTTTTTTTTTTTAGTAAGATTATAGGCTTAGTTAGGTTGTGCTTAATAGACACATCATTACCAAGCATGAATGGAATAATTTATTTCAAAATGCTAAATAATGTTAATGGTCCAAATTGAAATTTTAAGTGCTACTACATTGTGCTTTGAGCTATGGGGTTAGTAACATATTGTAATTATCTCCACACAAAAAAAAAAAAAAAAAAAAAAAAAGTACTTCACATAAAATAAAAATAAAATAAAATAAAGAAGAAGAAGAAGAAAGTGTTACATGAATTTATACAGAAATGCGTTAGACAAATAAAGAATATTTTCTCTTAGTGATATATTTGAATTTTACAAGTATCATGCCTTGGTCAAGGGAACAAAATTATCCAAAAAGTCTAGAGGCACTAAATGTTCATTGAAAATTACACGTGCTCCCTTTTGTGGTTATAATATTGTGGCCCCAAAAGCGAATAAAAATCAATATACTGTTAGGAGAAATGTAATTTAAACCCTAAATGTTTCCATTGAAAATACTTAGAGGTGTCAACTAATTGAGTTACAAGACTCTTGATTGGACCTAAGTGAGTTGAATGGTAGAAAGAGCATAGACCTTTTTTCTTTTCATTAACAAGGCTAAAAATGCAATGAGAGAGGGGGAGAAGTTGATTATGGTAGGTTACAATAGGTCAATTTGGTGTGTACCCGTATGCACTCTCTATAAGCCTTTTGGAAGTCAGGCTTAAAAATGGGTATTGGGCTTAAGAATGTATTTTGGACTTAGGCTTGGTTTCTTGAATCACATTTTGGGCTTTATTAAGTTATTGGGCTCCACACACAACACTGATAATTTTTGTAGCGATTTAATTTGATTTCTATTCATTGGAACCAAGAGGCTCAGATATAGGCCAAAACGAAATAGAGTATCTACAAATAGGGTTTGGTAGGGCATTAAAGGGCTAAAGGGTAAAAGCAACTAATAAAATATGTATTTTTAAAATATTATATACCTTAGATAAGGTCATCCCATATTTTGCAACCTAAACCTAACCTAAGATGATTTTTTTTTTAGTTGATGAATTGGTTAGGGATTTGGATGGGCTATGGCACCATGCAATTATCTTTGAGTTGTGAGATATAAAATTTAAAATCATGAAAATAATAATAATAAAATGTTAAAAAGGTAATAAAAAGATAAAATGTTAAAAATAATTTACATGTTAAGTTTTACATCAACAATTAGTAATTGTATGATACACCGGATCTAAATATTTTGAGTAGAACACCTAGAACTAGTAGTGTGTGATAGGGTAAAAACGTATTGACCTATTGTGATGGATTAATTGATTAATTAGCCAAGTTTAATTAATTAATCAAATTAACATGCAATGTACGTGGCAGCATAAACAAATCACCAACTAAATAAATATGCAGCAGAAAATAAATTGACACGGTGATTTGTTTATGAATGGGGAAAACCTCCGAGGCAAAAACTCCACTGGGTAATTTTAAGGTCATCACTCCCAAGAATCCACTATTATCAAAACAAGCGGTTACAAGTAAAGAAATCTCAGTACCTTATACCAACTTACAATTGAACCCTTACCCAAATACTCAATTGGACTTGTTTTGTAGTGACAATCTCTCCTTGTATTGCACGGCTCCCAATACGTGATTAATTAATAGATGCGCGGATCCTAGTATGCAACTTGATCACCAACTTGAGAAGGATGTTGGCTGCAAAGTTCTTTTGTTCATCACACAATGAACAGATAACTTTTGGTTGCTAAAAAGTTATTTTTCCTTTTGGGAATAAGTTCCTAAAAAATTTAAACTGATAACTTTTGGTTGCTAAAAAGCTTAAACTGATCGAGTTCGTTAATTATAGGAACCAATTTGTTGTATCCTGGAGTGAAGGAAAAGACTATTAAGGGTCATGTTAACGAATGCCCTTAAGACAATCAATTTTAGAAAAGTTTTGACACCATTTTTATGGGAAAAATAGAAAAAGCTGTCAAAACATTAATTGTTTTTTTTTTCCATAAAAATTTTCTTTAAATGGATTATTAACCATTGCCTTGAGGGCATCCGTTAGCATTTCTCATAAATGTTTTCATAGAATAAAGTCAAGGTGTTTGGGTATTTAGAGCATCTCTAGCAGATTCTCCAAATTTTTGTACTGTTTGGAGAATGAATAGGAACTTTTACCATTTAGCGACTCACTTTTTTAAATACACTTTTCAACAGATTCTCTATCCCATTCTCTATCTCATTTAAATATTATTTCTTTATTCATTCTTTATTCTTTTTTATCATCATTTATTCTTCCTATATTCATTCCCAACAATTATATTTTTCAATGAAAAGTGTTATTTCCACAACATTTTTTGCAATACTTTCACAATAATCACATCAAAATCTTATGTAGAAAGTTGTTACTAATTCTAATTTGAACCCACCGCTGAAATTATTTTTTTACTTACCAATATTAGCTAATAACAATCTATTACTTAAGATTTATTGTGAAAATATTGTGGTAGCATTTCTTAATTGCTACTTCTTATATTTTATATTATTTTTCCCTTCACATCATCCGTCATCCATGCGTGTGTGTGTGTGTGTGTGTTTTTTTTTTTCTTTTTTTTTTTTCCACCATACACGTATCCCACTCCTTTCCTCTATCTACTTTCTTTTTCTTTTTCTAGTTCATTCTAGATCATTACTTCACCTATCTCTCTCTCTTTTTCTCTAGCTCTCTCTTTTTTGACTTTTGCTATTTCTACTTGATTCTAGAACACTCTCCCTCTATCTCACACAAAAAAAATTCTCTCTCATACACATATAGATCACTGGCAAAGAAGTGGAGATCGGCGTTCTACATTTTTTTTTTTGTTCTGGTTTGATTAATTTTATTTTATTGTTCAAATTTCATTAGGCTTATGAGAAAGATTGTTTTTGTTTTTCAAATCTTTCGATTGGGTTTTGTGTTTTTGTTTTGATTGTGGTATATTACTGTTGAGATAGAGAGTGAAGAATGAAAGAGAAAAGGAATGAGAGAGAAAGAATTATTTTTTTATTCAGCCGGGTAATTTTTTTAAGATAAAATAATGTTGGTGCAAATACAATGATAATGGAAATAACATAAAGAGAAACTGAATATTACTTCTGAATTTTATTAATTTAAAGAAAGAGATTACACAACACTATTTGGACTGAGTCGCGGCACTCGCTCTCTTTAAGGAGATTCAAGCCCTTGGTTGGCTAAACTTTGTAACCGGTGCAGACCATCTCTGACTTGTCTCTCCTAGGATACAATAGCCCAACAAGTATCGTATGGCTAGAATAACCTCTGCACAAAGTGTTCAAGCCCAAAGCTCCACTAGAAAGAACACCCTTTCTTGCCAAGAACCTCTCTAATTTTTTTAGTGTATGTTTGTTGTAACTTGGATTAGGACTGAATGAGTCTATTTATAAGCTCAATGGGCTTCACGAAATTGCTACCCTAATAATCTGATTAATTTGGTCCATTATTTTGATGTAGTCTGGCCCAATGTTTAAGACAATTCATGTTAGCCCATTAATCGCTACAATTAAAAAGAACAAAATAGTCTCTCTCCTTTTCAATGTGAGATTAAACATTTTCATTAACTCCTCATCTTCCATATTCACTCTCATATCTTTACATTTATGTTATAACATTTATTCATTTTAATTATTTAATGTTAAAATGCTCCAACAATCCCCCACTCATTTTAATATTAAATTTTTTAGTTAAAGAGAGATTACCAGGCAAAGATGGGTCACTATGCATCATGGAGGTGTGCTCTGAATCGAACCTTCACTTAGTAAAACAGCGATCTCAACTCCATAGTCGTAGTGGTCTCTGACTTGAACTAAGACTGTTTTAGGGAAATTATGTGTCACTGCTTACACATAACAACCCAGGTGTTGACATAACCTTTTATAGCTAGCACTTTTCGGCCTTGTGCTGATCCCGGTTTTATGAGTGTATTTGAGATTAAGTCCAAATCTCATAGGGAGTGGCCCTACCCCCACACTCACATCGGTGAAATTTTGTCAAGGGTGTTCCTGTAATTCTGACACGCCACTCATACGAGCTACAAATTTCATTAAGAGTTTTTTTACTCAACCTCTCCACATTACAGGAAAAATGCACTTACATCATAGGGATGAACAATTAAAAAATTATTTACAAAATAGTGCATTTCTTACGACCATCGTATGATTCGTTTTTCCCATTTAACCCAATTCTTAGGATCTCTGGTCCTTGGGCTAGGTATTCTCATATATGGCTCATGATTCTATGGACTTTAGTCCTATCCCCTTTGATGTATTCCAGACTCTATCTTTCGCCAAGGCTTTGGTAAATAGATCTGCAAGATTATCATTAGATTTAATATAATCCACAGTTATGATGCCACTACTCAAATAAGATCGCACGGTACTGTGCTTTCTTCTTATAGGTCTGGATTTACCATTGTAATAATGGTTTTTAACTCTACCAATTGTGGCAGTGCTATCACAATGAATTAATATAAGTGGAGTTGGCTTTTCCTAAAGTGGAATTTCATATAACAAATCTCTACGTTATGTTGGCGATCGGAGGCGATGAAGGAGGAAATCAAATGTATTAGCTGTGTTGCATTTTTTAGATTTACATATATATATATATATATATATATATATTTTTTTTTTTTTGGGTTTTCGATAATATTTGAGTTTTTGTGGTTTTTTTTGTAGGCTTTGCCGAACCAACAGAGCGTAGAGTATCCAAGCTTGTTATTGTTGGCGATGGTGGAACCGGTAATATTTTTTTTTTTCCATCATTAATTTGATTTACCACTCAAGATCTGTTTGGTTCCTGAGAAAATGTAATGATAGGGGGAAAAAAATTAGACCTTAATCATCTATGTTTCTAGGGTTTATTACCATTTTATAGGCCTGTTTGTTTAAACAAGATCGCAAATTATTATCTTGGTTTTCTTTGTCATTTCCATTTTGTGCAGTCAGTTTGGTACTGATGAATTGATTTGGCTTTGGTTTTTTTTTTTTTTTGGAATGAATATTGGATTTTGTCGAATCGAGCTTTCATTTAATTTTGTCAAAGTGAAAATGAAATTAGAAGTGTTGGACAATGCAGGTGAAACAACATTTGTCAAAAGGCATCTTACCGGCGAGAAGAACTCATTTGTGGGTTTGTTTGTGGGTTTTGGTTTCTTGGTTAAGTTTTGATTGTGGGTCTTGGCGAGAAGAATTGTTGAAAGTGCTTTGTTTGTGGGTTTTTGTTTGTGAGAAGAATTCATCCTTTGGACTTAGTTATAAGTTTGGAATTTTATGAGTTTTAATTAAAATTCAGTTTTTATATTGCCTGCATTTTTTGTCTATTGTATCAAAATGCGTAAATCCTTGTAATTTGTATTCAAAGGGCTATTATTATTTTGTGTTGGTGATTATACCTCTCTTTTCTTCATTCTTGTTTTGGCCTTTTTTGGGGGTTTAAAATTTATATCTTTGAAAATGTGTAGCTCAATGTTTGTCCTTTACAGCCCTAATGGCTGCAAACTTCATTTGTTTTTTGCTTTTCTTGTTGGGTTGTTTCCTTTTTCTCTAGTGGTTGTCAATGTGACTATTAGATTATTTAGTGTAAGTGTCGCTGTGGCTTATGCACTTATTTAACAAAAATTAGTTGTAGTGCCATTATTTAACAATATGCTTCCTTTTTTTAAACAGATATGCCAATTATTTTGTGTTGGCTTATGTTTGGTACTTTTTTTAAACAGTTAACGAAGTATCTTGAAGAAAGGTGCTACAAAGAACTGAGACTGGCAGCCGAGGCAGAAGCTACCAAAATTGAGAGGGACAGAAGCATTAGAGCGGGAATGGATAGCCAAGCGCAGAGCTGAGAAGTATAGAGTTGCAACCCGAATTGTTGAGGAGAAAGTGCAAAAGTTTAGAATTGCTTTGATTGTCTTGGGTTATGATTGGGTTGTCTTGGGTTATGATTGGGTTGTGTTGAGGGAAATAAATCATTGCCCATGACTGTGTATTTAATTAGGGCTCTTGTTCTAATAGCCTTGTAATCAAATTATACATTTCAATAAAGTTTTGTTCATTAAAGTATATAGTACCTTGAGTTGCTTGTTTGTGATATTATTGGGAACCATAAGAAAAAAGCATACACTCAAACTAAATATGCAGGTTGACTATATAATACACTCGAAAACAACTATGCAGAAACATGCAGCAATTATGCAGAAACCCAAACAGTAATTATGCAGAAATTACAAACAGTAATTGTGTAGAAACAGTAATTATTTTTCTTTGTTTTCAAAATCTAAATATTGCATTGACAAAGTCCAGGTGGTATAAGATATTGAAATAAACTATTGTTATAATAAAACATAAAGCCTCCCAAAAAGCTTTATGGCAATAAATTAGATATTTTCGTAAATGTCCCAATTAAAAATAAGTAATTCAGCTTAAAAGTGCTGAGAGGTTATTAGAAAAAGTTCACATTTGGGTTTGTTCTAAAAAGTGCATTTATTGATAATATCAAAATGCACTTATTGGCAAATATTAGTTCTAAAAAGTGCATTTATTTTTGTAAACCAAATATTAGTAATATCAAAATCTTTCGACCTACTTATAAACATATCTTAATTACCTTCTTCTTCTGTTTTTTTTTTTTTTTTTCTTTTTTCTTTTTTTGAATTGCCTTAGGTTCAAGCTTATAAGGGACTTGAAATTTTAAATTAAAAAAAAAAAGAAAAGAAAAAAGAAAAAGACCAGCACTAGCTTCGTAGAGTTCATTCATCAAAAATATATTCCTAAAAATGGAAAATCGATGAATGATTTTTCTTTTAACAATCATGATTAGGCAGCACAAATAGATAGATAACAAGAAATGAGAGATATGCAAAAGAAGTAATAATGAATTGAAACAAAAAAAGTAAATGAGACAGAGTAAAGATTCAATCTTTATCTCAAAAAAGAAAAAAAGATTCAATCTTTATCTCAAAAAAAAAATAAAAAAGATACTGTAAGAAACAGAGCTGTTTTGGATAAAATGTTTATCTCAATCTTTACCTCTGTTTTGGCAAGATAGAAACAGAGCTGTCTCTGAACTTTCTCTGCCGTGAAACTTTTTTTTTTTTTTTGGGTTAAAATCTGTGAAGCTTTGAGATGTTTCACGTTTCCCTCCTAAAAGCTTTGAACAAGATACACCTCTATTTCACTTGTTCTGAACCTGCTGTGAAGCTTTTTTTTTTTTTTTTTATTGGGTTAAAATTTGTGAAGCTTTGAACGTGAGAGATAGGCTGATACATCTGTTTTACTTTTCCCTCCCAAAAGGTTTTTTTGGTTTTCAGTAGGTTTTGTCCGGTTGAGTTAAACAACCCTCCCAGTTAAGTGCTTAACCCCAGTTAAAGTGCGTGTTTACCTTTTAAATGACGTGGCAGAATTTTGAGCGTTGATATACTTCAAACAAATCTCCACCATAAACTGGACCCTCTCCATTTCAAAGTGAAATGGAGAGGATCCGGATCCACTAGAGTAGTCTCTGTGGCTAGCTAAGAATTCTTGCACATCTAATCCAGTGAATTGTTTCAAAAGTTGTTGACTAAACCAAACCAATAGCTGTGGTTTTACTAATCTCTAATATTCGTGGGAGATAATCATAATTTTAGTAGCTACTTAAAATTCTTTTCACCTTTTGGTAGTTCCCAAATCCCAATAACGAAGGATAAGGTCCTCTACATAAGGACTCTTTTGTCCTTCCACTCAGCACTCAGCGGTGCTTGATTGCTAACATCATCATCTTTAACAACTACGATGATCAAGGAAAAAATATCCCCAACAACTATGGGACAAAAGAAATCCCCAGCAACTATTATTTGTCGGGGGGGTGGCAAGGGTGGTTTGCGAATCCCTCTATATATAAAAACGCTTCCTTAGAGCTTGGTTTACAGAATTCAAAGGTTTAATAAGCCTTACCTACTACAATCACTTACATTTGCACCTGATTCGTTATACAAAAATGGAAGTTTGCAAAGAAGTTCTCTACAAGTCTTTCAAAGTTATGGTCATTATGTTGTTAATTCTCACGACCAAACAGAGACGGACCCATGATTTCAAGTCGGGGGCAGCCAGAGATAAGTGAAAAAAAAATCTCAAATATGCATCTATATAGTATTAATAAACTATCAACCAAGACAAATACCCAAAAATCATTGTTTCTTAATATATTAAGATACAATCATCTATCAAAAAAAAAAAAAAAAAAAATACGCGAAATACTATTGTTTCTTAATACAATTATCTATGAAAAGGGAACTTGACGCTCTTTCAAATCTTCAAAATCAACTAGGATTGAATCCAAAATAAATGTCGAAGTTATATCCTTTTCAATGTATAACATTAAGGAGTCCGTCAAAAAATCACTTTCCATTTTACTTCGAAGGTTATTTTTGACAACTTTCATAGTTGAAAATGTTCGCTCCGTAGTAGCAGTAGAAACTGAAAGAGTAAGCACAAGTCTCACCATTCTATAAACACGTTTGTAGTATTCTGAATTTCTAGTTCTCACTAATCATTGACACAACTCAGATAAACTTTTCAATTTTTTTGAACTCTGGATCTTGGACTACATTATGCTCAAAATGATAAAGCTCGTTCTCTAACACTTGTTTGTCATAATCTGTGAAATCTTGTGGATAGAAATTCTTTACCAAAAAACAAATATCACTACTTCTGAAAGATTTTAATGCCTATTGAGGTTCTAAAGCTGAGCTAAGCCTAAGTAACTCCATTGCATCTTCATTAAACCGATGATTTAGTTCCTGTAGTTAAGAATCTATTGCAGCATAAAAAATATTTACTCGATAATGATGCTCAATTGTAACGTTATCTTGCTGATTATGAGCTCGACCTCACCTCGTAACATAACGAGCATTCATATCTGGAACATCAATGGAATGCTTCTCACAAAATGATATCAAAGTGGTGAGTAAGCCATCACATCCATCATTTTTAAATTTTTGGATAAGTTCTTTAGTAGATGAAACTAAATGCATGGCATTTAAAATGTCTTGAGATTGACTTTGTAAAACTTGACAAAGTTTATCAGTAATCTTCATAGTTTCTTTCTCAAGATGCATGATGAAGACAAATTCAAATGAAGTTAAACCATCATAAGCTGACTCTGATTCTGCCCGATGTTCTCCATCAATTGCATAATCAATTATATTTTGTAAAACTTCAAGAGTTGGAGTAAACATCCTTAATAAGCTAGAAACTGATCTAAAATGTGAACTCCAACGTGTTTCTACAGGTCGTTGTAAAGTGCCAATTTGATTAAGTCCACTTCCAGTCTCAAGCTCTTCAAGATCAATCAAACGTGTTATTTCATTAGTATTGGCAACTTTCAATTGCTCATTACGCTTGCATGAAGCATTAACAATTTTGATCAGAAAAAGCAATGCAAGAAAAAACCCACTAATGGGAACAACTTGTTTTGATGCTTTTACTAATACTAATTGTAAACGATGTGCAAAATAATGGATGTAGTAAGCATATGAGCAATCATTCAAAATCAAAGCTTGTAATCCATTCCACATACCTCGCATGTTGCTTGCTCTATCATATCCTTGCCCTCGAATATTTTGTATATCTAAGCAATATTGAGATAACAAAGAATATATTCTCTTCTTTAGAGTCAAAGCCACAGTGTCAACAACATAAATAAGCCCAAAAAAACATTCTTTCATAAAGCCTTCTGTATCAACATATCTAAAAACCATAGCCATTTGCTCTTTCATGGACTCATCACGAGCTTCATCAACCATTATGCAAAATTTTGCATCACCAATTTCTTCTCGAATGGCCTTCTTCACTTTGGTTGAGAAAACATGTAGAATTTCTTTTTGAATCCTAGGTGATGTGTAGGTTGCATTTTTAGGAGCTTTTTCTATTATTTCAGCAACCTCCTCATTCCAAAAAGTCACAATACACAATGATTCAAAAAAGTTCCCACGATTTAATGAACTAAAACTTTCATCTTGACCTCTAAAAGCTATAGCTTGAAAGGCAAGATATTGGACAATAAAAATTGAGGCCTTCAGTTGCAACCGATTATTTGCAATTTGTTTAATAGTGAAATGATTAACTACCCTTTGTAAATGCTGCGATTGGTTCATCAAATCCTTACACATTTGCTCAGCAATTCTATGAGTTGAATTAGGATCTTTTTCTATATGACCTTGAAAATAACAATCTTTGCCCCCAACTTTTCTCCCATTTCTAAATCCACCAATAGTGAATATTTTTTGTCCCACAACCTCATTTGGACTATGAAAGACAAAGCAGGGTAGACAATAAGCTGCATCTGTTGTAGGAGAATATTTAAGCCATGATTTATTATATTCAAACCGAAAAGCTTGAAAACTACGATTGTGCTTTCCACTTTTTTGTTTTTCTTTAAAGGAGGTTGGTGAGGACCTTTTGAAATGTAAGCCCGTCGAATTTCATCACGTTGTTTAACATGATATTCTCATATTTGTTTGCGTGTTCCGGTATCATAATCCAAAGAATCAAGATTAACTCTTTGAAATTGTGTTTGAGAGATTGGAACATTGATACTTTCCGGAATTGAGAAATGCATATTTTCTAGAATTGGAACATACACATTTTCTAAAATTGGAATAGCTACATTAGTTGTTGGCAATCTTACGTTAACTTCAGAAGAACTTGAATCTTTATTTTTGAAAAAATCAAGCATTGTAGTTGATTTTTTTCATGATCTACAAATAAAATAAAATTCATATATATTAAATTTGTGTGACAATATTCTATATTATATGATTTGTTTTTTTTCTTTTTGTCTTTGGTCTGCCTTTATTTATCTCTGTCTTTGTGTTTTCTCCATTTTTCTAACATTGACCCACTAACCCAATCTCACTACGGCACTACAGACACTCTTTACTTATTCTACACAATACTACTAACAAAAACTTTTCTTAACTTTATTTTTTTTTGTCTGTCACTTGTCCCTATTATGCCTAACTACCAGTCAACAAAGTACAAAGTTTGTGCTTTGTTGATCGGTAGTTGTGCCACAAACAAACAAACAGTCAAACAATTAAATAAATATTCTCTAATCCTTATCTGAGTAATCTCTATTCTCTACAAACTCTTCTCTCTCTCTCTCATCTATATATAATACAAGAGACAGAGAGAGAGAGTCACAAACACAGAGTGACAGAGAGTCACAAAGCTAAAAAGCCCAAAAAAAAAAAAAAAAAAAACCACAGGCCGCAGCACAAATTCAATTCACAATCACCAACATCAGTAATCAATTCATCACTCTCAGTTTCATCATCAGTAAAAACACAAACACTTCACAATCACAGATTGTTAAAACAGTTGATTCACAAACATTTTATTAGGTTTTGATTCTTGAAGGAAAGGATCATAGATTAAGTACCTGTGAAGGCTCAAGCCTCAAGCAACTGACGACGCTGACAACTGAGGAAGGCTTGCGTGATGATGGCGCGCCAGCGTCGGCGTGGGTGGGTATTGCCATACTGCGGTACTGGGTGAGTGTCTCGCGTCGCATTGCATCGACGTGAAGCGTGATGACTAATGATGATGATGGCATCATGTCGTCGCGTCGATGTCTGAGCTCAGTGGCTCACTCACTATTTCTCTGTCTCATCACATCTCTGTATCTCTTTGTCTCTCCTCAGCCTCACTATCTCTCTGTTCTGTTTCCTTTCTTCTTCTTCTTTTCCTTTGGCTTTCACTTTCTCCATTAGGCGTTAGGTTTACTGCTGAGTTTTATTTATTTTTTTTATTTATTATATTTTTTTTATTATTATTTTTTTTGGATTTACATGGGTCATGGCATGGGCTCTTGCCTCTGGGCTGGACGGCTGGGCTTGAAACTCATGAATTTTGGGAGGGGCTTGAGCGGGAGGGGGGCCTAAGCAAAAAACTAAGGGGGGCTCAATTCTTTTTTTTTTTTTTTTTTGAAAAGTTTAAGCTGTTAATTTTTTTTTTTTTTGGGCTCGGGGGCCGAGTCCCTTTAGGCCCCCACCTAGGTCCGTCCCTGTAACCAAACCAATATTAGCTTATAGACCCTTAACAGGAGAGAAAGCAGGAGTCCCTACAACTGCGAGTACTGCTGCTAAAGCTGTTCTTGAAAGAGCACCCGTCCCACCATCTGGTCCTTCTCCTTGCACTTACATAAGCTACTTAGTCCCTTCAGGGAATGGTCAAGGACAAGGAGGACATTGCCCCAACTACCCATGAGTGTACTTCCTTTCATTAATTAATATTGCTGCTTTGGTTCAAGTCTGATCATCTTCATCTGTGCATGAGATGGTATCGTTTGTGGTTTGGGTATTCACTAAACTAATAATAAGACTGATCGATGTTATGTTTGTGCTTATATATATAAATAGTTAAGTAGTGCAACCATTAGTTGTGCTTATATGTTTTAATAAATTAACGAGATGCTTACTTCTTCCCATAAAATAGCCTAGTGAATATTGCTATGATCGAATATCGATGATAGGCTTTTCTAGTTTTCTTCTCTCCCTTCTCTGATTCTTTGCAGATGTTCATCTCTTGGAAATCTACAGGAAAACCCTAAGGAGTCATCTCATAAGTGGAAGATTTATAATCTCTCTTGGTTCTAACGTTAATTAAACCTACAGCATACGTTGGTGCAGCTGCCTCTGTTTTTCTTCTTCTTTTAAAAATTAAAATTAAACTTTTTCTTGGATTCAAAATTTTTTTTTTCCTCCTCTTAAATATGGAAAATGATATATATATATATATATATATATATATATATATATATATATCTTTTTAAAGAGTACAGTACACTAGTCTCATGATTTGTGATCTTGTAGACGGTGTAAAATTTGTCACGATCACCGTATCTTTTCTAGTATGCTTTGAGTTTCGATCGAAAATCTTATATAGATCTGCGTTCATTGACTTTTTTTCGTGTTGAACCTATTCTAGTTCACTTTACATGGTCGCTTTATATATAATCCCTGTGGATGTCAACCAGAGGTTATAAATTTATAATTTTTAAAAAAGAAAAAAAAAAGAAAAAAAAAAAGAAAAAACATGAGTGTGTGTTGGATTCTTTCATATCCGGTCTTGGATATTTTTAAATCATGCACGATCGATGGAGGTTTTATGATAGAATTTGGACTGATCGAGTAGTTCAAGCTAGTAATGCTTTAATCTAGGCCTACAGCCTTCTGTACGTAGTACTGATTAAACCCCAATGCCAACAGTGGTCAATCTTGGTAATACTAGTACTACTGGCCGAGCTTTGAGTTAATTTCGTATCGTGTGTATAGGCAAATCAAGCGAAAGTTTCGCTTTTTTTTCAAATTTTTTTTTTTACGCCTAAGTTTCTTTTCTTGTTTTCCTGTTTCCAAATTCTTAAAACAATCTTATATACATTCTCAAAAAAAAAAAAAAAAAAAACCTTATATATATGCTTCCTCTCTTTGGCTTAATAATGAAATTTTTTTAACCAACTTAGGCCATTAGTATTGGTGGAAGCAAATAGGTAAAATGCTATGTTTAGCAACTGAATATAACAAAAGTGGATCATTAGAGTGCGCACTAATATAACAAAGAACCCTCCCTCTCTCTGAACATAACAAACAACTAATACCCTCCCTCTCTCTGAACAAGTACGCACACAGAATATTTTGTTTCCATGAAATACTTGAACTATTCCACAGAAAGCTGGAACGACATCACTTCACTTTTAGTGATAAGTACAAAATTCGATGGCAATAATTAATTCAAACACCATTCGTTTATTTCCTTCAAAATAATCCAACGAAAGGTGCTACGTCCATAACATTTTTACAACATTTTCACAACAAATCATAGGTGATTAGTTGTTATTGGTTCAAATTTGAACCTAACATTAAGATTACTTTTTTGCCTTAATAATAACAACCAGTAACAACTTGCCATTTAAGATTTATTGTAAAAATATTGTAAAAATATTATGGACATATCATTTCTCTAATCCAACGGTTTGCTTTATCTAATTTTTGATATCACGGGCTTTTTCCTTAAAAGTCATTACTGGGCACTGAAAGCATTACCTTTGTTTCCAAACAAGCTTGCATGTGTAGTTTTCAAGAGAATCAAAAGGAGTTATAATATGCTATTACAAATCATCTATCATCATCGTTGTCTTGATCAGTAGAAAATTTTGGTAATATCTTAATCATCATGCTAAATCGGTAAATCCTACTTCAAAGTTTTTTTTTTTTTTTTTTTTTTTGATACTTCAAAGTAATGTACAATACTAGGACAAAATTCATTGTGCTGGACTTTAATTTTCCTATATATATTTTAGAAGTCAATGTAGTAATGAATGTGATTGGTAAATTTCAAAATATAATTAATGAATTTTTAAATTATTTTTTCTTTGATTTGTGACATGACTACATGAGTTTGTAAAAATTTAGTAAAATTTGTAATACTTTTGGTATCTCTTTTTCAAAAATTTAAATTCAAATATGTATTTTATTACTAAATACGGCTTTCTTGTGTATATTTAATTTACTGTTTCTAAGGACACCACTCAATTAAACAACTATACCTAAATTTTGTCTTAAGTTAAATCACTTGGCTTCATTTACTTCTTTTTCTTCTTATTTATTTATTTATTTGGGAAAATTATATTTTACCAATTTAAATTATACCCCAGATTACACTTTACACTCTAAATTTTTCGAATGCACGTTTTGCACCATTTGTTACACTTTGCACCATAATGTTAAGTTTGTTGTTAATTTGGATGAAAAAGTATGGTATCACATAAAAAGACTCAATTGTTCATCTTCTTAACACCCTAAATTATACTACCTATTACACTTTGCACCCTAAAACTTCAATTTTCATCCAAATTAACAGTAAAATTAATGTTAGGGTGTAAAGTGTAACAAATATCATAATTTAGGATGTAAAATGTGCATTCAAAAAGTTTGGAGTACAAAGTATAATAATCGAGATATAATTTAGGATGATAAAGTTTAAATTTTACCATTTATTTTAAAGAAGATAGCTTGGCTTTTATCTACTTGAACAGTGAATATAATTTTCTGGTCTAGAAATCTCCTAGCCTGCCGAGCCAACTAAGTGAACTGAGTTTGACATATAGTTTCGCTTGCACCTTTAAGTAATCCAGGTAATTAATTAATAATTAATCTAATGTGGATTATTATTGTAGCAATTTAATATTAACATATAAATTCTTGTCCCCAAAACTCACTAGTCATTGTCCCTCATCAACTCAACTTTACGGCTCCATATTTTAGATCATTAATTCAAAGAAACTCATTGGACCACCTTCAACTTTATTATATATGATATATAGTTCCAATTCATACGGGTAGCGTAACGACCAATGCCTACGGATATGGTTCTATATATTTTTTGATATTGGAGTAATCACTTGCAAGCTGGAACCCAACTGATGACCTGAGTTGCAGATTCATTTGTGGGGACTACTTACTTATATCATATTCTTAATTCCAAAGTTATTTTTGAAAAAAGCAAATAAATCTTCTGGCAGTACTTGTTCTTTTGCAAAGGATCATGTTGCATTTCTTCCTGAGATATGATTGTTGTCTCTATATAATTAACTACCATTGATTATGAGGTTTGAAGAGTGGACCAAATAAAATAAAATAAGGAAAAATATATCTGTATGCATTTTTCGGGACATAAAATTAAAGTCTGTTTATCACAAAAATTTTCAAATGACAAAGATGGATGATTTATGAATTAATTTGTCTCTTTCTTATTTCTGAGATGGGATGAGAATTTTCTAGACAATATTTTGGAAATACTAGTAAAATATGAATGAATTAAAGAAACGTGAGATAAGAACATCAGCATCCATCAAAATTTAGCAGGGTTACTTAAAAAAAGTGCCTGACTAGGGGTCCAATATTATAACAAAACGTGTTTGCAACTATGTGCAGTAGCAATCACATTGCACTGAGGATGGTTCCGATTCGCTAGGGAAAAAGGAGGCCTATAAAAGAAATTTGGGCGAGATTCGCTGCTCTTGCCTCTCATTGAATCATATATATATATATATAAGGCCAATGCGCATGGCAAAAGATCACAAGAAATGTGAATCCTACAATATTTTACAAAGACAGTAGCCATTAACATTTAGTGAAGTACTTGACTGAGAAAGGATACGTCTTCTAATTCTTATGCTAAGGGAATGATTCCTGGGGTTGAATACATGATGACTATTATCATAATCTTCGATTCCTTTTTTGTTATTCTTTTCCCCGCTTTTCTTTTTTCTATAGAATATTATAGTTGTAATTAATTCTTAATTATTCTTGCTGTTCTTCTCGATCTCTTTTGTCCACCAAAATATAATATTTATTAAAGTGGACAATTTTACTTTTCTTAATTATACGTATGCAGCAAGTGGCATGTATATCACATCAATTTCTACAAAGAAGACAAAAAAAAAAGTTTTAATATATATATTCGCAGGAAGGAAACGTACCATTAGGGAAGAACTAAATGTGAGTGTCAGCACGATTATAACTAAATTGAACGGTGTATAAGGTTGGATGCCTTATTTCATAAAAAGGTTTCCGCCTTAGCATAATATTAAAGCTTGGAGCACTCAACTATTTAGTGGATGTTGCTTAATTCACTATAATAATTATAGTTATAATTTAATAATTACACCATGAAAATGACGGAGATTTGAATTCATATGAAAAAGAACAATTTATTTTACTACTTCACTTTACAAAACACTCAATATCAATAGTTTTATTTTAGCATAAAATACATTAAAATAATATAAATAACACAATAAACAACAGCAATGTTTTATTTGAGTTCTCTCTATTGTGATTTGATTTTGGTTGGGTTTCGGTGTGTGGCTATGGTGGTTGTTGCTATGGGTGATTGTGGTTATTTATTGTGTTAGATATATTATTTTATTGTGTTATTTAAATTATTTTAATGTGTTGAACGCTAAAATAAAACTATTGATGTTGGGTACTTGGTAAAGTGGGGTGGTAAAATGGATAAAGTGATTTTTTGAGTTTAGTACTTCAAGAAACACATTGTTCAAGCCAAGTATTAAAGTCATGAAGATAAGACCAATAAACAAGTGTAGAAAAGTTGTTCATTAAAGCTCGATAGATACATCCAAAGATACCTCAACAAAAAATCTATCGAGACTTAATGAAGGAAGCTTGACAGAACTTGAATCTATTGAGACTTAGGAAATCAGAATTTCCAAATATGATTTTCGGCCCATACTTGTATATTTGTGTAGGGTTTCTTTTCTTACAACCCTAGACATAAATAAAGATTATTTTAAAGGCCGTCACATATGCATTGAGCAAATATACAAGGAAAACACAAGCAAAAAGTTACCTAGTGCTTTATTCTCTCTATAAGAAGTTACTACGTCTTTTGCGCCTTAGAGTTTTGTAACCAAGTACTTCTTGATCTTCATTGTTAATGAAGTGAAGAATTTTGCAGCCAACAACATTAGGGGTGTAATCGGTTTAGGTCGGTCGGTGTTGAGGTCAGTTTTTGCACCAAACTGATAATGTCGGTTTCAACATATTTGGCACCGAAACCGACATGTAAGGAACAAGCGCCGAACCGACTGATTACATTCGGTTTCGGTTTCATTCGGTTGGATTTCGGTGTTTGGGAGGGGAGAAAAAAAAAAGCAAAAAGAAAAAGAGAAGAAGAAGATGGGTGGTTTTGGAATGAGAAAAACAAAATCAAGAAGGAAAAAAGCAGAAAACATACCCAAAGCAAACTCAAATCATAATAGCAGCATCAAGGAGGGGGTCGGCACTGAGAAGAAGAGAAAGGAATAATATGCCCAGTGACAGAGAGAAAAAATGGTGAAAGAAAAAAAAAGAAAGTGAGAGGGGCGGCTAGATACTATGCTAGGGTTATAAATGCTAGGGTTTTAAACTTTTAATGGTTTTAAAAATGAAAAAATGAAAAATGTTAACGCGAAGGCTCGAACAAGCGAGCACTTAGCCGTTGCACTTACACCATACCACTAAGCTACAGACTCTAACACGGCTTAGAATTACAATAAATAAATAAATATATATATATATATATATCGGTTCGGTTCGGTCGGTTTTGGTTGAAAAAATTCAACACCGCCACCGAAACCGAAAACCGAAAAACTCATAAAACTCAAACCGAAACCGAACTGGAATAACAGAAAACTGCTCGAAACTCTAAAATTTTGGTCAGTTTCGGTAGGTCCAGTTGGTTGGTCGGTTTTTTGCACACCCCTAAACAACATTGTCCTCAAGATTGGTATGTTATTCATGTACTGGGATTCGTGTATTAAAAGGAGAGATTGTCACTACATTACAAGTCTAATTGGGTATTGGGGTAATGGTTTAACTATAGGTTGGAATTAGGTACTGGGATTCCTTTTACTTGTAACCGCTTATTTTGATAATAGTGGTTTCTCGGGAGTGGTGTCCTTAAATTCACCCGGTGTAGTTTTGCTTCAGTAGTTTTCCCCATTCGTAAACAAATCACCTGTGTCAAATTTATTTTCCGCTGCATTTAACTTAGTTGGTGATTTGTTTGTGTTACCACGCTATTGCATGTTAAATTGACATAATTAATTAACTTGGATAATTAATTAATTAATTTGCCAAAGGGGTCAATACATTTTTGGCCTATCAAGTGGTATTAGAGCAGGTACACTCTGATTGGATTAATTTCTTAAGTATGATCCTTGACCCTGTTGTCATGAATCGTAGACAATCTTTTTTGATTCCTCCTTTATTTGATGGCACTAATTATAGATACTGGAAAGTTCGTATGAAAGTTTTTTTATAGACTTTAGGTGAAAAAGTATGGCAAGCTATTAAAGTTGGTTGGATTAAGCCAAAGGAAGCGCCAGTGGATTGGGATGAAGCAAAAATCAAAGCGGCAAATTTCAACAGTGTTTAGTGGGGTGAAGTTTTGCTTCAGTGATTTTTTCCATTCGTAAACAAATCACCTGTATCAAATTTATTTTTCACTGCATTTGACTTAGTTGGTAATTTGTTTGTGCTACCACGCTATTGCATGTTAAATTGACATAATTAATTAACTTGGATTATTAATTAATTAATTAATTTGCCAAATAGGTCAATACATTTTTGGCCTATCAAGTGAAATTAGAGCGGTACACTCTGATTGGATTAATTTCCTAAGTATGATCCTTGACCCCTATTGTTATGAATCGTAGACAATCTCTTTTGATTCCTCCTTTATTTGATGGCACTAATTATAGATACTGGAAAGTTCGTATGAAAGGTTTTTTTTATAGGCTTTAGGTGAACAAGTATGGCAAGCTATTGAAGTTGGTTAGATTAAGCCAAAAGAAGCGCCAGTGGATTGGGATGAAGCAAAAATCAAAGCGGCAAATTTCAACAGTGTTTAGTAGGGTGACCAATGAGGAATTCAAGAAAATATCATTCATGGAAGTTGCCAAGGAAGTATGGACCATTCTTGAGACCATATATGAAGGTACCAAGGCACTAAAGACTGCGAAATTTCAAAAACTCACTAGTAGTTTTCAGGAAATAAGGATGGAAAAAGATGAGACCTTTGATGAATTTTATGCTAAACTCAAGGATTTTGTGAATTCTGCCTTCAATTTTGGAGAATCTATTGTAAAACCCAAAATTGTTAGGAAAATCCTTAGGTCTCGACTTGAAAGATTCCATGCAAAAATCACTGTCATTGAAGTTGTGAAGGACATTGATCAAATTCCTTTGACTGAGCTTGTAAGGAACCTTCAAACCTATGAGATGGGATTAGGTTTAATGGGAAAATGTGGAAAGAGTGAAAACTTGGCTCTTAAGGGTATAGAGTAAGAGATTTATGACTTTGAAGATGAAGATGAAAGTGAAGATGAAGATGAAGATGAAGATGAAGATGATGAAGATGATAAGGATGACGATCTAACTTTCATAGTTAATGAGATTATCAAGCTTTTTCAATATAAGAAAAAAGAATAAGGACAAACCTCCTAAGAAATATAAATCCTCTAGGAATGGTAAGAATGAGAAACCCCTCATCCAATGCCATGAGTGCAAAGGTTTTGGTCATATAAGGATAGAGTGCCCAAACTATCGTATGAAGGAAAAGACCAAGAAGTCAAAAGATAAATGGTTGGTTACTACCTGGAGTGATATTAAGAATGACTATTCTGATGAGTATGTGGATGAATGCAGTCACTTTATGACTTTTGCTGCCACAACCGATAAGGTGATTGTGGAGAGTGCTAGTGACAATGAGGATTCTTTTGATGATGAAGTACCCAAGAAGTTGACCATTCAAGAAGCCTATGATAAGCTATGCACTGAATTTATAAAATTTGAAAAAACTTCTCATCTTTGAAAAAACTTCTCATCTTTGTAAAAAAGAGCTTAATGAGGTAAAAACTAAAAAAACTGAACTGTTAGTCAAACTAGATGAGACTACAAGGTTAATTGAGACTTTTGTTGTAGAGAACACCTCATTAGAAAAGAAGATTACAAATCTCGAGGTTGAGCTTAGTCAAACTAGAACTTAAATGGAGCGGATATCTATTGCAAAGCTTGATGAAGTATTGAGTGCTCAAAAGCCTAGTTTTGATAAGACTGGCTTAGGATATGCTATTACCTTCAACCCCTCCTCTTCCATGGCTTTTCAATCAAATACTGTCTTTGTACCCCAATCTGAGAAAGGTGATAAAGGTATGAAATCCATAACTGATTTGTCTAATTCTAAATCCTTTGTTAGACCTCACTGTAGGAAGTCTAGTAGTCCTAAAACTACTCATGTTTGTCACCATTGTGGTGTTTCTAGACACATTCGTCCTAATTTCTTTAAGTTGTATCATCAAAAGCAAGTGTCCAAATGGTCACAGGTTTTCTCTTAAGGAACTACACCTTTGTTTGGAGAGTTATAAAAAGTTTTAAACTTTTTAATTCAATTTTACGAGAATTCTAATTTGTCTATGTCCTTTAGTAGACATATTAGGATACGTGCCTTTTCATCTTCACGGCCAAAGACTCGTGCTGTATGGGTGAGAAAGGAGCCTAAGACTTAATTATCTTTTCTATCTATCTTCTACTTTAATTCTTTCTATCTAAAGTAGGACTTTCTTGCTTAATTTCTAAAGTAGGACTTTCTTGCTAAACTTGATTACAAACTTGGTTGTACCTAATAGCTACATTTTTTGAAAATCCAACCGTTGGATTGCATATTCTTTATGTTCTTAACATGTATTATCAAATTTTGTCCAATTGGATGTAATTCACTATTCAATCCATAAATGTAATTTT
Organism: Castanopsis chinensis; assembly: GCA_032878915.1. NCBI lineage: Eukaryota > Viridiplantae > Streptophyta > Magnoliopsida > Fagales > Fagaceae > Castanopsis > Castanopsis chinensis. Next base: position 12,231,078 of record JAVQMG010000101.1, read on the forward strand.
TATATATAATTTTATACTATAAAAAACTTGAAATTAAAACATTTGAGTATTAACATAGCTATTAATTTTTTATTTTTTGAAAATTTTGTAATTATGAAAAATGTAAAAAGAAAATGCAATCCAAAGATCGATTTCTCAAAATTCACATTCAGTAAAAAGATATGAAGTAAAGTTATAATCATTGATTACAATCAAATTTGTTGTTAAAATTTATCCTTAAATAAAAGACATTATTTTTGTTACAAAAATTACGCATTTTCCAATAAACACATATTCATACCAAATAACCAACGCTGTGTTTTCATTTTTGGAAAAAATGTTACAAAAACATGATAACAAACATTTTGGGTATTCAAAACACATGTTTTCACCCCCCCCCCCCCCGGGCACGTGTGTGTACATATATATATATATATATATTTATATATTTATTTATATATTTGGGGAAGATTTTACTATACAATTTAGATCACAATTTTCACATTGTTTTGAAAACTAATACCCCAATACTACTACCAAACCAGGCTTAGTTGAGTATAAACTTGACCTTTACAGCTTTACTTGAGATTAATTTGCTCACTAAACAAACGCATAAACGAGTCACTTCACGAATTAAAGCTCGAAATGTTGATAGACGCCTTGGTCCATTTACTGTGGTTTGTCCGTTTGTGGCACTTTCTCTGTTCATTTTGTTCACATCCGATTTTGTCGAGCTTAAAACGGCGAAACATAATGTCACGTTAAAAAATAAAAGAAAATGTTAACCATTATTGTGTTGTGTTTGTTAAGGTTTTTTTTTTTTTTTTTTTTGTGTTTTAATTAAAAAAAATTATAAAAAGATTGCCAAAAACAATAAAAAAAAAATTGCCAAAAATTAAAAGGTGGCCAAAAAACTGAAATTTTTTTTTTAAAATTACCTAAAATTGTATTGTTAATGTGCACCGTAATAAAAAGAGGAGAAAAGTTTTAAAAATAAAATAAAACAGAAGAGGAGAAAAGACATGTGGGGCTAAAATAAGAAAGAAAGAAAGAAAGAAAATAATAAGCATTCAGATCTGAAACGAAAAGAATCTATGCGTTTGTGGTAGTCAGGTGAAACTGGAGGATCCAGATGCTTTTTAATCTCGACCAGCACGTTAATTTTCAGGTAAAGTCTATTACTTCTAGTTAGAGCCCTTTTCAGAGTCTTGCTTCAAACTATTTCAGTTTGAAACAATCACAAACTGACTAGTTTTTGTATATAGGATCTCTTCTGAAAGATTTGTTAACTGGGTACCACGCGGATTCCTGAATATTGTTGAATTTCTTTTTCTTGAATTAAGCTTCAGAGAGAATTTATTGTTTCTTTAAGAGATTGTTCCGAAGGTCTGCTAGATGGGTAGAGCTAAATTTCTGAAATTTGCCGAGTTTCATATGGTGTTGTAATTTAGAAGACTTTTTAAGTGTAGAAGAACTGAAGATATTTGTTAACAGAAGCCCTCAAAGATGTTCCATCTGGGTAGACATCAATTCCTGATTTTTGCATAATCTCAGTGAAGTGTTTGTAGGAATTTGCTCTATAGATTTGTCTTTGTAAGGCCTTCATGTATTTATTTAATTGGCTGCACTTGACTTCTCTAAAGGTTTTTTAGTTAGTTTGAAGAATTTGGGGGTGAGGGTTTGCCGAAGCGGAAGATAGTTGTAGAAGAAGAAACATGGATGACAAATTTTGGGTGAATGAAGAAGACAGGGCCATGGTGGAGTTAGTATTGGGTACAGAAGCATGTGAGTTCTTGGTTTCATCAGCTTCTGAAAATGTATTATCAGATTTAGTTACACCGCGCAGTGAATTGGGTGTGCAGCGGGGCTTGTGCCAACTTGTTGAAGGGTCCGGTTGGAATTATGCTATTTTCTGGAGGGTTGTGAGCTTGAAATCTGGTGGGTCTGCCTTAATTTGGGGTGATGGGCACTGCCGAGATCCAAAAGGTGCAGGAGCTGGAGACAGGAATAGTAGAGGGGATGGAAGTTTGGAGGGGGTTGAGAAGAAGGAGGAGGTGAAGAAGCAGGTGCTCCAAAAGCTTCATGCGAGTTTTGGCGGGTTGGATGGGGATAATTTTGCAGCAAGGCTAGAAGGTGTGTTGGATGTTGAGATGCTTTACCTCTCTTCAATGTATTTTACTTTTCGGTGTGATTTGCTGTGTCGCCTTGGGGAGTCATATATGTCTGGTAAATCAATTTGGGCTTCAGATATGCCTAGTTCTTTAAATAATTATCAACAGAGGTCATTTCTAGCTAGTTCAGCTGGATTCCAAACTGTGGTGTTTGTACCAGTGAAATCTGGAGTTGTGGAGTTTGGGTCAATCGAATCAATTCCAGAAGAGCAGACTATCTTGGATATGGTTAAAACTGTATTTGGGGAGTCTAATTATGTAAAGTCAAAGGTGTTTCCGAAGATTTTTGGACATGAACTTAGTCTGGCTGGTACAAAATCCCAGTCAGTCAATATTAATTTTTCCCCCAAGGTGGAAGATGATACAGGTTTTGCTTCAGATACTTTTGAAGTACAAGCAATAAGTACCAATCATGTTTATGGAAATTCTTCTAATGGATGTCAAAGCGATGATAATGAAGCAAAACTGTTTCCGTCGTTGAACCAAATGGTTGTTGGGGGTTTTAGTGCTCAAACAAGAGTTTCTAGTTTGGAGCTGTCTAAGGATGACTCATCACCTCAGCCTGATGAGCGGAAACCCAGAAAGAGAGGGAGAAAGCCTGCCAATGGGAGAGAAGAACCGTTGAACCATGTGGAAGCTGAGAGGCAGAGGCGTGAGAAGCTTAACCAGAGGTTCTATGCATTAAGAGCTGTTGTTCCCAATATATCTAAGATGGACAAGGCCTCTCTGCTTGGTGATGCCATCACCTATATCACTGATCTCCAGATGAAGATCAGGGTTTTGGAAACTGAAAAGGAACTAGAAAAAAATAAGCACAAGCAGTTACCTGCATCAGAGATTGATTTTCAAGAAAGGCCCGAGGATTCAGTTGTGAGGATGAGCTGCCCACTAGATGCTCACCCGGTTTCTGGAGTCATCAAAATGTTTAGGGAACATCAAATTGTAGCTCAAGAGTCTAGCGTTTCAACGGAAAATGACAAGGTTGTTCATACGTTTTCCATTCAGACTCAAGGTGGTGCTGCAGAGCAGTTGAAGGAGAAGCTAGTGGGCGTCCTTTCAAAGTGAATCGACTTAAGTTTGAGTTTAGGTTACCCAATGCATCTCTTTGAAGAAACAAATGGAATTTGTTGTTCTTGACTGACTCATCAGATTGTCCTCTGCCGTTAATGATATGTAATCTAACTTCAGATGGCTGAATGATGTTGCTTTGTTAAATTCATGGAGAGTTATTCATGTTCTGAAATTTGTGTTTGATTGCATAAAGACCACGAGTCAAGTAGGTTGGGGATCCGGGCTAAGCGAACTATTAGATGGCAAATGTTTGGTTTTTTTTTTTTTTTGGTGTACTATTAGATAGAAGATGTTGACCTAGTATAAAACTGAGCTAGAAGATAGCACTGTACTCGTATATGATAAGTTCCCTTGTACACTATTTTTATTTTAATTTTTTGGGCCAAGTATGTTGTACTCGTATTTTAATTTGTATATATAAATTCCAAGAATATGATAGTGCTCAGAACTAAGGAAAATTAATAATTTTGGTGGTTCTGGGACCATCTAGAGCCCAGACCATGACTCCTGACGAACGTGGTGGTGGGAGAAACCAGTTTGCTCCGTGGGACTGTATCTTGCTAGTGGGTTTTCATCAATCACTCGAGCAAAGATACGAGCGACTTGGGAGGCACAGTGGTTTCATGGATCTCACTGCAGATCTGATGCAGAAAGTGGAGAGTCCAGAAATGGAGCAGTTTTATAAGTTTGTACACGGGGACACTTGGAAAACCCGAGCAGCATTTTAGAGCATGCCATGTACAAACATGAATATCAACAAATCAAACCAAATTACACTTGGAATGTTATTGGTGGCGATGTCAAAAAAACAGTTCTAGTTTGTCTAAATATCGGGGCTTCTTTACAAAAATAAGTTACGCCTATATTATTCTCGTTCTAAGGCCTGTTTGAAACATATTTATTTTGCTGAAATTAAAAACATTTCGGTGAAAATATTGTAGATAAAGGTAAAAATTAGCTGAAATATTATAGTGAAACTTATGAATAGTATTAAAAAATATAGTGAGGCTCATAAATAGTACCAAAAATAAGTTGAAAAAAATAAGCTATCCAAATGAACACATGACTAATTTAGTCAACTTATTTTACTATTCAGCTTATTTTTGCTACTATTTATGGGTCTCACTATACTATATCAGCTAACTTTTACTGTTATTTACAGTACTGTCAACAAAAATGTTTTCAGTATCAACAAAATAAGTATATTCTAAACAGATCATTGGTGAAAAATCTTACGCTTGTCATTAGCCAATAAATCTCAACGTCATTATTTGGATCAATCCTACTTTTTCTTTGTGTTTAAGGAAGCGAAACAACCCCAACCTGCTAATTTGTAGGATTTCTTCAGAAAGCATTACTTGCAGCCAGCCTACAAACCTTGGGTTAGTTATTCTGGATTTTGTGGCAAATACAGCAAGCCAGATCAATGTTTTTATTTGTATTTGTGGTCAGCACATGGCCATGGGCTTGCTCATGGACCTTCATTTTTTTACAAGTGTTTCTAACTCACAATGAAAAGCCTAGGTTTGGGTTCATGGGTAAGCCCAAATAGGCTCACTCATTACCCTCTAAACCACACTCTTTTAGAGCTTGTTTGGATGGAGGGAGAGTAGAAGGGAGTAGAATAGAGAGAGAGAGTAAATTAATTACCTTATTTGGATGTTTTTAAAGAGATGAGGGGGAGGGATTTCGGGGGTTTTGGAGAGGTTCTAACTACTTCTAACCCTTCACTTTTATTTTCCCTAAATTGGAAAGATTTGGAAGGAGAGTAGAGTATAAAAATGTTTGACCAAATGAATTACTAAATTTACCCTTACCATATTAACAAAATTACAAACTATGAAAATGTTAATTATTCCTCTCTCCTTTACTTAATTTTAAAAGCATACAAACAAGGTAGATGATAACTATTCCCCTTCTACTCTCCTCCCCCTACTCCCCCCCCCCCCCCCAACTCTCCTCTCTTTCCAAACTTCCAAACATAGCATTAATTCCTCAAATAAAATATGAAAAATGCTAACAGATGCCCTTAGGACAATGGTTAGCAATTCATTTAAAAAAAGTTTTAAGGGGGGAAAAAAAGTAATTATGTTTTGATAGCTTTTTTTTATTTTCTATAAAAGTTGTGTCAAAATTTTTCTAAAATAAATTGTTAACTATTGTCCTAAGGGTACTTGGGAAATATATGAAAATAAAATGCTGTACATAGAGATATTAGGTGTATAAGAAATTTGGGTTTTGCCTCATGTGAGCTTGCAGGGCTTTTAACAAAAGTGGTTATTAACCCAATCTAATTCGTTCACTTCTACAAATAACACCCCCTTCATCAAATAGGGGACTTTTTGAGGGAGAATTCCAACCCATTTATAATATTAACAAAGTGGTGCTAAAATTTCTATTAAAGCTTAAGAGAGACATTAGGTTGCTTCATGCAAGATCACTATTCTTAAGGTACAAAAATCCTAACAAACTTAGTCTACATCCATTCCATCCACAATCATCCATCTCAGCAACCATCTTTCTCAAATCAGACACTACAATCTCCTACATACATCACCACACACAACTCCCCTAAACAATCAAGCGGAAGACTCATGGATTAAGGAATCAAGCACATTAAAGAATTTCATTTCCATAGAAGAAATATGACATCACGCCATTTGAAAAAAAAAAAAAAAAAAGTTGTTCATGAAATTATAATTTATAAATCCCTAATCCTATCCTGAAGATTTTCAATGGTATGATTATTATTACCATGCATATAGTTATATGATCATGCAATTTACTACATTTTTAAAACCCGATTTCGTGAAACTCAAGTTCTATAAAAAAAAACTACCATGATGGCACTCGTTGACCTTAATTATTTTAATAAGCTATGTGAAACTCAAGTTCTTTGTAATGTGTTACTCGAGTTTATAAAACTTGAAAATTATAAAACTACACTTAACAAAGAACTTTTATTGAAAACTAGACTCTTTGAATAACCTACCTTTACAAGCACTACCATTACACCAGTGCATACACGGCATAACTTCTTACAATTCACACACTTAACTTTTTATTTAATGCACTCACTCACCAAACACTCTTGCACACACTTGACACCTTACGTCTAGACACCAACACACTATGACTATTAGACTTGGTGCTTTTTACACACTTCACTTCACCTGTCCTTCACTTCACAAGTAGCACGGCATGGGCATCATTCTTTAGCATTTTTCTTTTCTTCTTTTCTTTAGAGCAATCACACCAGATGATGTAAAGTCTTCTAAAATAAAAATAAGTACAACTTTTACACATTTTATGCAAAAAAACACCCACATCGGTGGGTATAAAAATTCATAAATGTGAAAACTCATAAAAGAGCTACAGTGCCCGTGTAAATTTACACGGGCACTGTAGCATGTGGATTTAGTTTTTTAATGGTTTTTTCTCTCTCCTCTCTACTGACTCTCACCCTTCCTCTCTTTCTCATTTCACTTAGGCACACGGTCTCCCTTTCTCTCATCTCATCAATCTGGCCTGCTCTAGCTTCCACCGATTGCCGAGGAGCAAGTCGAGTTCGTCGCCTACAAGATCGAGCAAGCCGAGTTGCGGGACAAGTTCGTCGCCTACAATGCGAACGGAGTTCTCCAACGGAGAAACCTGCGGCATTGTTCTGAGCATCGAGGAGCAGAAATTAGGCCACCACATTGACGAAGACAAAGATTTAGACACCGAGAAGCAGCTCTCACATTCTCTCATCTCATCAATCTTTGGATTTTTTTGGTTTTTTTTTTTTTTTTTTGGGTTTGTTTTTTTTTTTTTTTTTACTGGTTTTCTTTGGGATTCCGGTGTGATTGGAGGCTAGAGGCGTCGATCTTGAGAGAGACGGTGGCTGTGCGGGTTGTGTTGGGTCTGTGAGAGGATTTTTTTGGTTTTTTTTTTTTTTTTTTTTTTACTGGTTTTCTTTGGGATTTCGGTGTGATTGGAGGCCGGACGCGTCGATCTTGAGAGAGACGGTGGCTGTGCGGGTTGTGGTGGGTTTGTGAGAGAGATGAAAATGTAAAAGAAATGAATATTTTATTTGAATAAATGTGTAAAATAGATAAAATGATGTGGGTGTTTTGTAAAGGTAGAGATAAAAAATAAAAAAAATAAATTTTTTTGTGTAAAATAGACAAAATATTTAAACGAGCTGATGGGAATCCTCTTCAACTTTTCTTCATCACTTCAGCGAGTCGCACACGCCTAAGGCCACATCACTGACATGAAGTAAAGCTTGTGAGACAAGCTCCTTAAACGAGTCTTTGACTTGTCGACTCTAATGACCACACTTGCTCCTGAGGGATGGTGTGATATGACCGGTTTCAATTGAGGCTTAAAGTAAAGACAATGAAATAAGAAAAGAAAAAAGGAGGTTCAAATTTTTAAAGAAATTTGAGTTTAAAAAGCTTGAGTTTTTTATTACAAGAAACTGGATTCTTAAAAGTTGAGTTTCACGTAAATTATCTAGACTCATAGCCCCCTATGCTGTAAGCGGTAAGGGAAGAGTCCTACTCAAATAAAAAAAGCCTTTTCCTCTCTCTAAAAGGTAAGCTCATTTCATCCCTTCACGAATTCTTTTGCAACAACTTGAACTGAACTCAGGATATCAACGTGAACGAGAGAGAGAAAAAAAAAAAAAAAAAAAAAAAAACCCTTTTTCTCTTTCTAAATATTTTTTCACATAAACTTCTAAACTATAAAATGTCAAAGTAGCTTCTACCACCATGTCACATTTTTTTGGAATTCGATTTTCATAAACTCGAGTTCAATGTAAAACTCAAGTTTTATGAACTTGAGTTTCAAAATAGAGAAAAATTGTTAAGTATTTCACAAACAGTGATAAATTGTTAAATATTTCAGTAAAAGATGGTATTTGGTCATTTTAGCCCCTTCCCATCTTCATAACCTAGCATTCATATCCAAATCTTGAGTCTGAAGACCAAGTCCTTATAATTTCTTTTTACTCTTCTCTTAGATTGTATCTAGGAAATAAATCAATGTATGAAAGATTGATTTATAGATCGAACGGAATGGGTGCCTGATAATTCACATGTTGTTCTTACCTGAACGCTTTAATTTCTTATTCCAATAACATTCTCTTTAGAGCTTGACAGATTTCTATCCAGTATATACATTGTGAAGCCAATAAATGTGCTTGATAGTCAAGCTAACTTGGGAACCATGCTTTCTTAATCCTGTTGTTTGTATTGGACTAACCCCATCTATACATTTTATGTACTTATGCCGAGTCCAAGGACTATCAACTCCTAGAGTTATTACTAACATAATTTGTGCTGTTGTTCTCTTTGTACTCATTGTACTCATAAAACACGGGTACAAGAGTTTGAAACTTATAGTATTTGCTTAAAACGTGATAATGTTTGACACGACATACAAACATGAAGCAAACATGAAACAATTTTTTACGGAAGAATTTTTAGGTGTAAATGGATTCGTGTTAAAATGAGTCAGACAAACTTTGACAAGATTAAAAATTTGATCAATTTTGTATTGTTCTATTTAACTATCAAGGACAAAACTTAGCTATAGTTCCTAAATACTTTATTAATGTACCTTGTACTTTAGTGTACCTTAAGTTTCATTTTCTATCACCGTATAGAAATAAAAATTCTAATAATGCTTGCAACAACACCAAAATCTATTTTTTTTTTTTTTTTAATACAGACTATATCATAAATGATATAAAATAAGAAAAATGAAAAGTTATATGATGCAAAAAAGAATTAATTGGACACTTGGACTATTCATGAGAAATTTAAATATTTAAATCACAATACAGAAGCAAACGAGCTAATTGAGAAATATAGCATTGTTATGATACGATTGAGACCAAGGAAGTCAATACCGTACCGGAGGCTGTACCAGTTTGGCCATCGATATGATATATTTCGGATATCGGTCAATACCGGTCTACCGTTTCGGGTTTATTGCTATTTTATATATTTAATATATACACACACACACAAAATCTCTATTTACAAACACATACATACACAGACTCTCCAATTTTGAGGCTCATAAATACCTTCGATTTCAATTATTGTGTACTAATTGATACGTCAACCTAAAGATCAACATGAGATTATAATTGATGTAAGTAAAACAATTAAAAAAGAAGAAAATGAAACTCTTAATTCAAACACCAAATCCAAATTAAGTAAATGAATTGGAGAGATCAAAGGTATAGTGAAATAATGAAATTATTTACAAAATACTTTTATTATTGATTATTTTAGAGACAAAAGCTGCCACAATTACAAAAAAAAAAAAAAAAAACAAAATATAGCATTTTGTGTTTTGGTCCGGTATGGCCGATACGCAGCCGGTATTTTTTTGGGTACAAAATATAAGTGTACAGGTACCAATGCATTGGCCAGTACGGTATCGACCACCCTCATTGAGACACTATTTGCATCACAAGTTAGAAACAACTTCATGTTATTTGTTTCAAGTTACCAGAAGATAATAGAGCATGCTATAGGAGAACTCATTCACTAAAAATATAAATTATGCAATGAAAATCATCGTGGCAAACTCTGTCCTCCTAAATATTTTAGATCACCACATATAGAGATGTGCAGTGCTATTATTCTTGCAAATCTTAATGTCATTTTAAGAAAATTTAGTTTAATTTAATTTATTTTTTGAGAATAAGGCCAAAAATTCCATTAGTAAAAAATCATATCAGTTATGATTATAACACTAAGGTGTGAAAGAACATCTTCCATCCACGCCAATTTTCTTGTGACATGTTTAACATATCTAACAAGGCTGTGAGCCACAAAGTTAGCTTGTCATCTAACATGTAAGAAATTAATTTGCCTAAAAGACTATGCAAAAATCTTAGCATCCTGAATCAAACGGCCAAGCGAAGCAAGAGAAACCTCATATGATATCAGGGAATTTATAATAAGCTGTGAATCTCCCTCAACTATCACCTTGGTAATCCCTAAGTCTAGAGAAAACTGCAAGGCACATTTTGAATCATAGAAGCAATATTCAAACCTCATTTTTTTTGGTTAACAAGAAGTCTTATTAAAGCTAACCCGAAAGAGCGGGTATCAGAGACAGTAGTTTCAGTAGTTACATTAGAAGCGCTTCTACTAGCGCTATCAAAAGATAAGACATTCAACATAGATAGGGGAGGGGTTACATTAACAAACAAAAGCCTCCTGCTGCAAGCTACTCATCTAAAAGCTAAAGAGTCAGCAGCTTGGTTGGTCTCCCTGTAGCAGTGATTGAGATGGACCTGATGGAAAGCTTGGAGAATGTCCTGCATTCAGCTACCAAAGGCTGGGTTAGTCTATTAGTGGAAGAAAGGGAAGTTATGAGACTAACTACTTTAGAGGAGTCCACATTAACTACAAGACTGAATATCAAGTTCTTTTGCCATGCGAATCCCATCTCGCAAGGCCCAGAGTAAATATTCAAACCTCTACTATCTCGGACAATGACCCCTATACCAGCCCGCTCTTCTTCCTTAAATTCAATTCCATCATTTGCTCAAAAAAAAAAAAAAAAAATACAATACAATACAATTCCATTAAAACTTATTTTAAAGCAATCACCTGGGGGGATGCCATAAAACCCGAGCTCTGTTTTGAGGAAGGGAGAGGATCAGCAGATGTCCTAATCTGGTTCAACAGAAAAATAAAGAAAAAAAAAATGAAGTAGTTTTATATATATATATATATATATATATATATATATAAAAGAAAAACATAAAATTATCCAAATTGCTTTGAGGCCATTTCTCTCTGTAACGATATGCAGCTAAGAACATTCAGTCATTAATTTGCCAAGAAAAATATCCTAAGAACAATGAAAGCAATGGTCATCATCAATTAAACCAATAGACACCGCATGTATCTTTTTATCATGAATCAATAGACTTAATTCATTATTTTTGTGTAGTCATGGACCTTCCATCATGAATGCATTCAGAATATTACAATTCGGTATCACCACAATAAGTTAGAATGTTGAAGAGATACTCTGTGGCATGTATAAATTCACATTAGTCATGTTCTCTAATAAGCTCGTCCTATTTCTTCATTCATTAATGCTATTGCCGTTGTTCAATAAAACCATAGAGAGCTGAATTGGGATTTGCATTCAAAAATACACAATAGTTAATTAAGACATACATAATACAGGGTAAATGAATAGAAGCATCACAGCACACAAAACATTCCAATACAACAAAATTTTAAAGCAGATCAAGTCATTCATTAATGCTATTGCCATTGCATAAGCTATAAAGTGCTCTGGGGTTAATAAACCCTGCATTGATATCTGATTAAAGCATGAAAGAGAAGCTTAAAGGAATTAAGAAATGCTATCCGACCAAAGATTGATGCTTCTTTCCAAGAAAGGAGTTTAATATAAGAACAACCTGTCATATGAGAAATTTCCATCTAAAGAATGGGCTCATTAGCGGTTATTAACATATAGACTACTACTAACACTATTTAATATTTATTCAAGATGAGGATATCAAAAATTCGAAATTATATAAATGTATAAGTGTGCTTCTAATGGATAAAAAGAAACAGCAAGTGCATTGATCTTATGCAAGTTGAAGGTTAGTGCAATGGTAGTACAAACTACAAAACCTATACAGAGAGACATTAACAGAACTCCTATGCACCCCAGGTGTTGGGAGTGAGTAACTGCGGATAAGTTAGTAACACACTGGGACATCAGGTCTAGCCGTCTAGAGTATTGTTGTCATTGATAAAACTAAATGGTAGAAGTAGTCGTCACAATAATTCTGTTGTTGAAGAATGGAAGCTAATTAGGTAAGACAAAAGACTTGAGAGTAAGAGTAATTAAGGAAAAAAAGGAACTTTCTTTCTGGCTGAATAACATAAATAAATAAAAGCAAGTAGTCTTTAAAAAAGGCAAATCATAACCATCAACAAAACAACCAAAGAAATGACGGGAGGGAATTCCAGCTAGTAGCATACAAAGGAATGGCATTTTACCATAATAATGTCGTCATGCAAGCACTTGAAAACTTCAGAAGCATCACAGTTCTTTTTGGTTAAAAACAAACACCTGAAAGCCAGAACAACAAGATCACATGGTTCAAAACTATTCCTAAATCTAAATCTAAATTTGTAAGCTTAATTTCCTTTCTTTACCTACCTTCTTTCAGCTACTAAACAAACTTTAATTTAACTAAGAAAGAAAATTATTTCATACGATGCATTTTATTATCATATAAATTACGAAGAAGAAATTCTTTAAAAAAAATCTCCAACCCAAAACACCAAAAGGAAAGAAAGGAACCTAAACTGGAGCTGAAATCTTGCAAGGGATGGAGAAAAAGAGAAAGAAAAAGAGATGATTCACCTGTTGTGTTGAGCCAAAGTACCAAGAACCACAGAGAATCCCCTTTTATCATCTGCTTCCCTCTTTCACACTCCAATCTCAAAACCCATAAACAAATACTGACCAGGTAGAAATCCACCTGCTTTTTGCTCCTATCATTTCAATCATCCTTTGCCCTCAGCGACTCACCGTCCTTGCCTTCTCTTTCTCTGTCTCTTAAGTCTCAACGCATCCCCTGCTTGACATGTCTATACTCTACAGCAGAAAACCCAACACAAATGCAATAGATCATATATTTAAAATTAGTCAAAATACAAACTTACCTCCAGTTGTTTAGGCTTTCTAAAGCTGTTTTATTACACCACAAACAAAGGCCAAAACTAGACAAAATGAAAGCATAACATATATATATATATATATATATACACAGAAAGTCAATAGCACTGAAAATTTACATAGACAATTGGTTTTTCCTGGGCTGAATGAGTTGTTAACTCTATTAAGGTTACAACTGAGACATTAATACATTATATAGCACTTACATCCATTCAAACAAACACGTAAAGCTGTACATTGAGGTCTATACAAATAAGCCAAAGGAAAACGACCACATCAATTAACATCAATCACTCACACATGAATCATTCTTTTTTTTCTTTTCTTTTTTTCCTTGATTTACCCTCTTTTTCCATCTGCTGAGATAGAGTAAATTTGTGGTTTGGTAAGAATACTTGCAGCACACAAATGAGAATTACTATAGTTCACAATCGAATGCTGCACATTACTGCAGTATTAAAATCTAAAGGGTGGGGGAATGGTGACTTTGTAATGAGAGTTCTCCAGGTCTTTTTCTTGGGATGGTAGATCTGGATGTAAAGTTTTCCAGCCCTCTTATGATGTTGCTTCCTTCGGATCTCTTGTGGATCAAATGCATTCAATAGGGTCAATACATGCAATTCCCCATCCAATACAACAAAACCAAATGCTGAGTTATGAGGATTTTTTTTTGGAACATGCGACTCCTCCTGCCAACGGTTTGATGCTATGTCATATCTGTAATGCAGTAAAGATAAAAAGAAAATGAGTGTTTCCAAGCAGATCAAAGATGACTTTTGTTAATAGTGTGGAACTAACAAAAAAGTGAAAACCATAAATGCAGGGTTCTAAACTGATCATTAACATATTAAAGGGAATAGCAATAGTTATCGCTACCATATTCCTAAACTTTGTAAAGAGTTTTTTGAATAGTATAGAGACAAAAATAAGGATGAACAAAGAACTTTTTCAATAGTTTAGGGATGAAAAACAAACTTTTAGTAAAGTTTAAGGACATAAATAAAACATTTTCAATAGTTTAGGGACAAAATATGAACTTTTCAGTAGTTTAGGGACAAAAAATGAACTTATATTTTAGGGATGAAAAACAAACTTTTGGTAAAGTTTAGGGTCCAAAATAGTATTTTACCCAAAATAGCAAGTCCACAAAATCAGGTAAAGGCAAAGGAAAAGGAATAGAAGTGAGCACACCAAATGAACATGCATGGATTTGGGTGTACATGGCTTATGATTTAAGAAATTGTATATTAATTACATACATAATACTACCTTCAGCAAAATTAATCAAATAATGTAGTATGAGGTCCCACAAAATTGTGCCTCTTCTTTTCTTAGGTTATTACAAGCAAGATTCCATTGCCATTGGATAATTTTGATTTTATTAATCAGTCAGATGCAAGACCCTAATAGATACAGTTACAAAACTATCTTAGGCACAATAGGCCTTATAGTCCAATGGAATCCAAATATCCACCAGCAAAAACACAATATCACATCCAGCACAAAATAATTCCAAACTTTTAGCTCAGAAGTGACATTTATCTCTTTGGCGACTCATAAAGCTTGGATTCCTATATTCAAGACAAACAAAGTATCTGGCATCAGGATGTCAATTTAACATTAGATTTAAATTAAAGCCACTTTAAAACTTTAATAGCAATTTAAATAACAGTTTTGAGAATATTTCACTTTCTACCATCCAGAGAGTGGGATAGTGAGTGAGAACTAGCACATGTACTTGCATGTGTGCACATGCACGAGAGAGAGAGAGAGAGAGAGCTATTGTTTTGCATTTTTATATAGATACTTGATGGAGGACCATGGCAGCAACCATTGAAGACATATAAAAGGCGTCCTAGGACTTTTAATTAGTTTTAAGTGGTAGGGGTATTTAAGTAATTTTCTGTTTTCTGGAATGGGCTGTGTTATTAGTCCATTGGGTTTTATTTTAGTTTCATTTAAGTTTGGTTATTTAATTTGGGTTTAGTATTAAATCCCAAGGAGTATCACAGCAACCAAAATCTTGATTTTCACCTTTGTTTCATTCCTAAAGCCCTATTAAACCCTGTTCCACTTGTCCTACGTCAATCCTCCTCTCTAAAACAAAATGATTCAGTTCTCACAAACTTCAAAAGTTGTTTCCATTTTCAACACAAATCTTGATTATCACTATTTTAAAATAAAATAAAAAGTTTTCAAAAATAAATAAATAAACAGAAGAAAGAATAGTAGATTAATGCTAAACAAAAGCACCTTTACAACTCCAAATTTCAAATTCTTTTTGCTTCTTCCATATTTTTACAAAACCATAGGTAGTAATGATAACCTCATCACCGCATGTGCCTTAGTGTACAGTACAAGTATGTGATGAATGTGAATATATGGTTAAGAGCATATAATATAAGCCGCCATCCACTTGCAAGCCAAAGAATTCTGGAACATATAAGAGAAAAGGAACAGATAAGGATTTATGGCAACCTGTTCTAATACATCAGTTTCTATCAACAATTTGAAGATCCAATCCAGTATCAAAATGATGGAAGAAGCGAGGAGGGGGTAAAGAAAAAAGGTACACTCAAAATAGTCCATTAAACTACGTTATGTAAAGAAATTTAGTCTTCTGAGAAAATATTAAAAAATGTGCTCTGCCCTGTGCGTTCTCAATTACGTGGACTGGAGTATTTATTTAATTAAAATATATTTTCATTTGAACTCAAATAATCAATATATTTTAGGTGGGAGTGAATGATATAGACCAGGAAAAAAGGGGAATGAAATCATTAGAACAGTAGCTCTCCCTCACCAGTCTCCTCGTCCTTGGACCACCCCAGAGTCCAGACTCCAGAGGGACTTCAAGACGCAAAGCATGAACTACTCCAACCAGAGAAGCATTCCAGCAGCAGAAACTTTCTAATTAAATCCATATAAATCATACTTCACCTTTCTACACTCTTCACTCACACATATTTAAAACCTAATTCAAGCAAAAGGATATAATCGCTAACAAGCTAGTACATGTATGTCATCAAACTGTGTTCACACCAGAACACAGTTTACAAACACTAAACCTCAGCAACACAAAAGTGAAAAATCAATATAATTACCACACATATTTAAGCAAACGCGCCACAGCCAAATTTACAAATGAGAAACAAAAACAGAAAATGTAATTGAAATGAAAATGAAATAATTGAATAAAAACCGCATTGGAAAAGGAAAGAAAAAGAACCTGAAAATATGGTTGCCGTCGAGCATAAAGATCCCAGGATGACCGGATCTCTCGTGATCCTCGACAACCACAATCTTGCCAACCCTGACTCTCTCCCCTTGTTCCCACATATCCCCAACCTCTCTCCAGTTCCCACACTCGGTGCTGTTGTTGAACTGCATGACCACAGCGTCCCTGCAATACTCATCCACGGGGAACACCCCACCTATCGTCCTCTCCTCCCCGTACCCTCCCATCACCCAAAACCCGCTCTTTTCTTCTTTCTCCACAAAGAACCCCACGCACCCGGCTCGCATACCAGGCAAACGATCCAATTCCACCCACTCGTTCTTCCCGATATCGTATCGCTCCACCGAATTCATTCTAGTCCCGGCCGCACCGAATACCGTGTGGCGGGACCCACCTCCGGCCACCAAGATGTGGTTGTTGGATCCAGCAGCGCAGGCGAAACTCCCCCGCGCATGTATCATAGGGGCGAGGGATTCCCAAGAATGGGTGGTGAAATCGAAGCGGAAGGTGGAGGAGGAAGGGGAAGGGCGATTAATGGGGAAGGATCGGGTGTCGAAGAGGGACCCACCGAGGACGTAGAGGTGGGCTCCAATGGAGAGGGAGGTGAAGTTGCAAAGGCCGTAGGTGTGGGGGTTTGGGGGTGTGGTGGGAAGTGGGGCCCAGGCCAGGTTGTCCCTGTCGAAGAGGAAAGGGGACTCCAGTGATGGGTCTTGAGGGAAGATGCAGAGGAGGTGGGACTGGGAACAAAGTTCTCGGCGTCGAAGTCGGCGGAGGGCTTTCGATGAGAGGAAGAGGCGCCACGATTTGCAGGTGGCCTTCAGCCGCGCCTGGTGGGAGTAAGGTATCAACGACAGGATCAGCGCTGCCACATCCTTTGGGAGGCCAGGAATTAGGGTTAAGCTTTCATCGATTTCGACTTCGACTTCGACTTCGACTTCAACTACTGAAGCAGCAGCAGAAGCAGAAGAAAATGGAGGAGATTCTGGTTCAGTCATTTCATTTCAACAACAGAACAAAACAACGCTAGTGTGATAACATGACGAATCTATCTGGATTTTAGCTTTACTATTCTATTTATTTATTTATTCGTTTCCACTTTCTCAACGCCTTTTGCGTACGAACAGTGCAGGATTTTCAACGTTTACACGTGGCATCTTCATGTGGAGGCTTGAGGAAGAAGCACAACCAATCTCATTTTGTACGAAATTGTGGCATGTTTTATAACGTTGTTCTAGTAATATTGTTTATATTTTTTAAAAATATATGTCGGTAAAAAAGTGTGTGAAAATATGTGTAAAGTTATTTAAACATTGAAAATTGTTGCTCAAAATACCTTACCAAACGGGCCATGTATTGCCCAAAACTTCTTAATAATTTAGGGGACGTTTCATAAAGTTGTTCTGGTAATTTTTTTCACTATTTTTGTTTTTGTTTTTTGTTTTTGTTTTTTTTTACATGGTTTTGATCACAAACTTATACTAGTTTGTATGCTTGGGTCTTGCACAAGTTTATACGTGATTCACTGTCAAAAACAAATACAAAGATAACATCGAGACGTGTTATCGAAGAGAAAACCGAAGAACTCGGCAAAAAACTTCTCTGCCGCCCTCCAAGCGGTAAAATGATCCACTAGAAAATCAATTAGGATACATGAATAGTAATAGACTCTCTAAGCTCTCCAAACATTTTGCTTCAATAAGGTTATGTCGAACTGTGTCTTTTCTAGTTTTTCGGATCCCACAATAAGTTCCATATTGCATCTGCCAGAATTGGCATTTTCTAATACTTTCCAAGCTCCAAAAACACTCTCAACACTTTGAATGGGTGTGGGTAGTGTTTGGTTACAAATTTCCTCTCAATGGGTGTAACAATGGAAGAGGAAAGGAGAAAAGACTACAAAGATTTCTCTCTAAAAATGAGTAGCTCTCTCTCTAATAAGGTGGGTGTGTTGCAGAAACCTCTCTTAGGGTTTTTCTCTCAATAGACTCATTACAATTTATGTGGGTAATGAGGGTATATATAGTATGAGTGATGGAAATACGAAAAGTCATAATTTTCAGTAAAACAGGGGAACTTCTTAGGTCACTCGCGACTGGTGCAAGTTGCAAGTTAACCTCCTAGACAAGTTGTACTAAACTAGACACCTGGCTTGACTATTCACCTTCCTACATGTGCTTCTCATGTGACCTTCAGCTGTCTTGATCAAATTTTCACCACTTCATATTAAACTTGATGGGGTGTGAGAATACAACTGCTAATTTGTCCATGGAGATCGACTAGGACGAGCAATGTGCTTAGGACGAGATAAGCTGTCTTGGCTTGCTCAGGACGAGGTAAGCTGTCTTGGCTTGCTCAAGACGAGGTAAGCTGCCTTGAAGACCTCAGGACGAGGAATTATGGACGACATGTGGGCACTTGGAAAATTTAGTGTAAAATGTTTCCGTGTTATACGAGTAACCTCTAGTGACCGTTGCGCACAAAAAGGGTAACTCCTAAACAGTTGGAAGTTATATTCAAATACGAACCTCCTCAATTCAAGGGGAGGTTACAAATCCAATAACCGCTCTTAAGACACTATATAAACACTGGTTCAGACCAGGAAAAAGTACGTGGAATCATTCCAAAAAAGTTGGAACTTGAAAATAATTGAGAGAAAAACTGACTTTGTCATCGGAGGGTTATTGGCTGGCAACCCCGGTCACCTTTGACGACTTCTCTTTCTTTTTCAGGCTACCAAGACAACCGTGAGCTATCTTTAATCTGAAGCATTCAGCCTACTGATTTTCTTCGCTTCATCAGTTGACGCCGTCTGTGGGGAACTTAGAAAATAATCTTCGTTTTCTTTTCGTTCTTTCAATCATTCTTTGTTCCTAAACAAAAGGCTGAATGGTTCGGGCAAGATCAAGGGCTACCAGCCCAGGCCACCAGGAGAGTAGGGACGCTTCTAGTAATCCCTACCGTGATCCCCAGTCAGCGTTTGCCACGCAGCCGCCATCCCTTCAACAAGTGCAGTCCATGGCTGCTGCTATGGCGAAACTGACCTGCCAAAATCAG
Source organism: Castanopsis chinensis (assembly GCA_032878915.1). NCBI lineage: Eukaryota > Viridiplantae > Streptophyta > Magnoliopsida > Fagales > Fagaceae > Castanopsis > Castanopsis chinensis. The sequence goes on from JAVQMG010000101.1 coordinate 12,250,317, forward strand.
GAGTTGAACCGGGAGATCAACATAAGAAGGCAACACCGCAAAGGACATACAGAAGGACAACCCCAGGGTCAGGAAGGTAGAGGAGAAAATATTGAGTCCGAGGATCAGATAAGGGGTACTACTTCTAGAAGGGTGCCACATTTGGAGAGAGAAATGGACCAGATGAGAAAAGCCATGGAAGAAATGAAGGAGAATATGAGGCGGGCGAATCCCGTGGAAGATTTGGCTCACAGAATGGACTCCCCATTCACGGCTTCCATCAACAGTCATCCCTTACCCCCTAAATTCAAAATGCCTTCCTTGGATTCATACGATAGAAATCGCGATCCGTGTGACCATATTGCTACTTTTAAAACTACCATGCACCTTTAAGGAGTTCCAGACGAGATTATGTGCAGAGCATTTCCTACCACACTGAAAGGACCAGTGAAGGTGTGGTTTAGCAAGATACCTCCAAATTCTGTTGGGTCGTTCGAGGAGTTGAGTAAGATGTTTGTTAATAACTTCATTGGAGGACAACACCACAATCGTTCCTCTTCTAGTTTGCTAACCATCAAGCAAGGGAAGAATGAGAGTTTACGATCCTTCATCACCCATTTCAACAGGGAGGCATTGATGGTAGACGAAATGGACAATAAGTTGCTGTTGGCCGCTATCCATAATGGAGTTAATTCTGACTTGTTTATTCATAAACTGTACGAGCAGGAGCTTTAGACTATGGCTGAACTCGTCCATTCAGCCCAGAACTTCATGAACGCTGAGGACTCAATCATAGCCAAGAAGAGGAAACGGATAGAATGCTCAGAAGCTGGCCATCCACGAAATCTAGACCAAGGTCCTCGTCCCAAGAAGGCCCAAGTAGATGAGAAAAGGGATAGAGATGGTAAAAAGGCAGCAAGTTCGTCATCGAGGAGTCAGCAGTACACTCCCCTAAATACCCCACTGGAGCAGGTCCTTTTGCAAATCAAGGATGATCCGTCCTTGAAATGGCCAGAGAAAATGAAGGGAGATCCTAACAAGCGCAACAGGAACAAGTATTGCCGTTTTCACAGGGACCACGGGCACGACACGGACGAGTGTTTTGACTTGAAGCAGCAAGTAGAGAACCTTATCAGGCAGGGAAAGTTGAGGAATTTCCTTGGACGAGACCACAAGGACGAGAAGTTAAAGGCCCAGATGGAAGAGTCCTCACGACCCCCACTAAGAGAAATAAGGGTTATTATAGGAGGAACCTCAACAGCGCAGTCATCCAAGTCGAGGAAGACATACCTTAAGGTGGTTCAAAGCGTCCAGCTGTCAAGACGATCTCCCAGGACGAGGGAAGCTGACGAGCAAGCCATCACGTTCACGGACGAGGATGCTGGAAGAATTCACCACCCCCATGATGACGCGATTGTCATCACCCTACTCATCGCCGACTATACCACTAGAAGAGTGTTAGTAGACAATGGCAGCTCGGCGAACATTCTGTATTACCCTGCTTTCCAACAAATGAGGCTAGGACGAGATCAGCTTCGTCTAGCGAGTTCGCCCTTGGTGGGATTTGGGGGAATGAAAGTACAACCGATGGGCACCGTCACACTGACGGTAGTAATTGGAGCATACCCGCAGCAGATAGCTAGAGAGGTAAACTTCCTCGTAGTTGATTGTTCTTCATCATATAACGCTATTATCGGAAGGCCTACTTTGAATAGCTGGAAGGCGGTAACCTCTACCTACCATTTGTCTGTCAAGTTTCTGATTGAACATGGCTTAGGTCAGGTGCAAGGAGATCAGTTAGTTGCTAGAGAGTGCTACCTAGCTATGTTAGCTATGGACGAGCATTTACAGACGATGAGCATAGACAAGGGAAGGACAGCAGAGCCCGTTGAGATGTTAGAAGATGTTCCCTTAGACGATAGCAGAACCGAGAAGTTTACTAGGATAGGGGCGAGTATGAAAGAAGAGGCGAAGAATACATTGGTCCAGTTCTTGAAGAAAAACCTTGATGTCTTCGCGTGGAGTCATGAAGACATGCCTGGCATTGATCCGAGTGTTATCACTCATCGTCTGAATGTATGTCCCTTCTCTAAACCCGTGCATCAGAAGAAGAGGGTATTTGCTCCTGAGCGAGACAACGCCATCAAAGAAGAAATACAGAAGTTGATTACAGTTGGGTTCATTAGGGAAGTTTACTACCCAGACTGGTTGGCGAATGTAGCCATGGTAAAGAAGGCTAATGGCAAGTGGCGAATGTGTGTAGACTTCACTAACTTAAACAAGGCTTGCCCGAAGGACAGTTATCCGCTGCCGTGCATTGACCAGCTGGTAGACTCGACGGCTGGTCACAGGTTGCTAAGCTTCATGGACGCCTTTTCAGGCTACAACCAAATAAGGATGAACGAAGTAGACCAAGAGAAGACTTCGTTCATCACCAGCCAGGGGTTGTTTTGCTACAAGGTAATGCCTTTTGGCTTGAAGAACGCGGGGGCGACTTATCAGAGACTGGTGAACCAAATGTTTCGTCCTCAAATTGGCAGAAATGTAGAAGTCTACGTTGATGATATGCTGGTAAAAAGTTTGGACGAGGGAAAACATCTGGACGACCTTCAAGAGACCTTTGACATGCTACGACGGTACAACATGAAACTTAATCCAAGCAAGTGTGCCTTCGGGGTTTCATCAGGGAAGTTCTTAGGGTTCATGGTTTCACATAGAGGTATTGAGGCAAACCCAGATAAAATCCGAGCAATACTCAACATGGAACTGCCAAAAAACATCAAAGAAGTCCAGTCCCTTACAGGACGAGTTGCCGCCCTCAACAGGTTTGTTTCGAAAGCTACTGATAAATGTTTACTGTTCTTTAAAATCCTCAGGAAGGCGTTTGAGTGGACGGACGGGTGTCAAAGGGCCTTCCAAGACTTGAAGACCTACCTCACGAAGGCACCGTTACTAAGTCCATCCGTACCTGGTGAAGAGCTGTATTTGTATTTGGCGATATCCCCGCATGCTATAAGTTCCGCACTGGTCAGGGAAGAAGAACGAGTGTAGAAACCGGTATACTATACCAGCCGGGCACTTAGAGGAGCGGAGGGACGGTACCCAATGATGGAGAAGTTAGCCTTTGCCTTGGTCACGGCTTCAAGAAAGCTGAGACACTACTTTCAAGCTCATGTCATCATTGTCTTAATGGATCATCCCCTAAAGAAAGCAATGAGCAAATTGGAAGCTGTGGGATGGCTGGTCCAATGGGCAGTGGAACTCAGTGAATTTGATGTCAGGTACCAGCCATGAAATGCAGTCAAGGCGTAGGCGCTGGCGGACTTCATTGCGGAGTTCACTCTAAGCCAAGACGACCTGGCCAAGGACGAGCAAACGAGAAGGTGGGTCACAGACGTGGATGGATCATCTACGATGTACGCATGGGGGATTGGAATCATACTTAAGTCCCCGAAGGGAGATAAATTGGAGTATGCAGCCCATCTATAGTACCAAACTACCAACAATGAAGCTGAATATGAAGCACTACTCAAAGGGCTGGAATTGGCTAAGTCCTTAGGAGCAGAGTCAGTAATAGTCAGATGAGATTCTCAGTTAATCATTAACCAAGTAAATGGAATGTGTGATGCCAAAGAAGATCGAATGAAGAAATACCTCAGCAAGGTGAGGAGGCTTGTGCAAAAGTTTTCAGAAGTAAGTTTTGTTCAACTCCCAAGGGAGGAAAATATGGAAGCAGACACATTGGCAAGGGCAGCATCAGCAGGTGGAGTTATGGACGAGTATAGCAAAATCAAATACATGCCGAGCATAGACCTTCCTGAAATACAGCTAGTTGGAGGGGAAGAAAATTGGATGAGTCCAATTGTAATTTATCTGAAGGATGGAAAGCTTCCGGAAGACAAGAGCGAAGTTAGGAAACTAAGGGTTAGGGCTGCAAAGTACGTGCTTATAAATGGAGTGCTTTACAAGCGAGGCTTATCTCAGCCATACCTAAGGTGCCTAGCTCCGGACGAAGCAAATTATGTTTTGAGGGAGGTTTATGAAGGAGCATGTGGCAATCACTCGGGGGCAAGATCACTCGTCCACAAGATCATACGTGCTGGCTACTACTGGCCCACAGTCCAGGCAGATGCTAAGGCTTATGTCAAGGTGTGCGACCAATGTCAGCGCTACAGCAATGTCCCTAGGCAGCCGTCGGAGTACCAGACCCCGATGATGGCCCCGTGGCCCTTTGCGCAATGGGGACTGGATATCTTAGGTTCTTTCCCCCCAGGAACTAGACAAATGAAGTTTTTGGTGGTAGAAATTGACTACTTTACTAAGTGGGTGGAGGTTGAACCCCTCGCAAAAATTACACAACAAAATGTCAAGAATTTTGTTTGGAAGAATATTCTATGTAGGTTTGGAGTACCGAGGGTACAGGTATCAGACAATGGACGATAGTTTGACAACACACCGTTCAAGGACCTCTGTGAACATTTCGGAATCAGAAATCATTACTCCTCACCCTCCCACCCACAGGCAAATGGACAAGCAGAGGTAGCAAACCGATCCTTGCTGAAAATCATCAAAACTCGGCTTAAGGGGGCAAAGGAAATATGGCCAGACGAGTTACCAGGCGTTCTTTGGGCTTACAGAACTACTGTGAGAACCCCGACAGGAGAAACTCCCTTCAAGTTAGCCTATGGAAGTGAAGCGATCATATCGGCAGAAGTTCATATGGCTAGCCATCGAGTAATTGAGTATCAGGAGAAGGAAAATGAAGAGCTGCTTCGTCTTGACCTTGATCTTATCGATGAGGTAAGGATGGACGCAGAGCAAAGGACAGCAAGGTACAAGAATCTTATGGCCAGGCAGCATGATGCCATGGTAAAACCCAAGCGCTTCAGCGTAGGGGACCTTGTTCTAAAAAGAGTAACCTTGGAAACTAGGAACCCAGCTCATGGAAAATTGGGACCCAATTGGGAAGGACCATACAGGGTAGTCAACTGCAAGAGGCAGGGGTCATATTACTTGGAAGCTCTGGACGGGCGGAAGCTGGAGCATCCTTGGAACGTGGAGCATCTGAGGAAGTACTATCAGTAATGGGTTTGGACGAGGTTAATCAAGAACGACATTACAATTATGGACGACTCTACTACTGTTTAATATCTACTAGTGTTTTTACTACTGATGTGTGTACTAAGAATAAAAGTACAATAGTTCTTAAACTTTTGCACCGTCTACAGACAAGTTTGTGGAAGACGAGGTTATGTATTAAGTATTTTCCTAAGTACTTTCATAAGGCCCTAGCTTCTAAGCAGGCGCCATGTTTGTGAACAATGCTTATATAATGAGTATGGATTTTTAATGTATTTCATGCATTAAGTCTAACTCCCAGGGTGAAATCCACGAGGGGGGCAAAATCTTATGACGAATGAAAAATCCCTGGACGCAGGGATATAACGTTCACAAGCTTTCCTTAAAACGAGGATAAAGTGTAAAGTAAGCTAATGCACAAAAAATTACAAGTCCATGGACGAGCATATGACCAAGACACAAGTGTTCAAGGACGAGTTAAACGCTAGAAAACGTCCTTGACACATCCTTGGCAAAAGGCCAAGGAAAAACATATGGATGAGTCGAAAGCCAATTATATGGACGAGGCAAATAGGCCAAACCTATGGACGAAGGAAACGTCTGAAAAGGCCGTCATCAATTCGTCTATAGAAAAACAAATGGATGAACCAATAATATCGTCCATAAGTAGAATATAAGGACGACCCTTTAATACTTAGAAATGTGCACATTTCAATCACAAACAATCAGAGGGTAAGTACGTCCATACAATAGCAAATAACAAATAAAAATAAACATTCATTGAAGTTTTAAAAAGGGTAGACGACCACCGTTCAAAAACCCTTATAAGTTAAGCCTTAAAAGCAATTGTTAATAAACTCGTCTATAACACTCTAGACGAGGTAATTGTACTCCAATACATTTCCAAAAAAAAAAAAGAAGAAAGAAAAATCAAATTACATCAAAGACATCTCAAACGGGTGGAGTGTTGGCATTGGGCTCGTCTTGGGGTAGCAAGGTGGTAGCGTCGTCCTCCACATTCCCATATTCAGAGCTGGTCTGGACGAGGGAGCTTGTAGACGCCCCACCAAGGTTGAGCTTGATAGAGCTGAAGTCCACTTCGGGGAACTTGTCCATCACGTCCATCCTAAAATCTTCAAAGCCAGCTGCATAGTTGGGGTCCATGGAATCAGTGAATTCTTTGGACGCCTTGAACTCCGCAACGGCGTCTCCTTTAGCTTTTTGAAGAAGGGCTTCAAGCTCGTCGTTCCTCTTTTGAAAGAAGGCAAGACGATCATCCTTCTCATGCGCTTCGGTCTCCAGCTCAACGACGCGAATTTGCAATTTCTCCGCATCGTCCTTGGCCTTAGCTGCCACCTTTGCCCACCTCTTGGACTCGTCCCTTTCTTTCTGGACTGTCTTCTCCAACAACACCCTCGTCTTGTCCAGCTCAGTTGCTTGCCTGGACGCGGCAATGAACTTAGACATTGCCTGCATAGAAAAATTTATTAGAATGCATGCAAAAGTTAATAGCAAGACGAGACAAACATATGAAACCTACATACCTTGAAAAGGTCATGAATGCCAGAGCGCTCAAAATCCTTCAACGACATGTTGTAGCATGCCGTTATGTCTTCGTCCGCTACAGCCTTCTCAAATTTCTCCCAAGCTAAGTCCTCGTCCTCAAGAAGATTGTGAGGAACTTGGAGAGAAGGACGAGACGAGGTTGGAACTATAGACGGGATGGGCGGAGAAGGAAGCTCTGGGTCAACATCCAAAATTTAAACTGGATGGCTGGGAGGGACGAGGAGAGAGCCAGGCTGATCCTTAGCTTGGACGTCTTGAGGCTTGGATGACTTAAGTTTAGCCTTTTTATCCTTGCGCCTACTTGGGAGGTTTCCCAAGTCTATGCCTAAAGAAAGGCTCTTCCTCTTATCACTAGAGGCTGGACGAGGATGGGACTAAGTTCCAGCCCTGGTTCCCTCGTCCACCGCTTCCTTACCCTTGTTCTGCTTCATCGTCGCCATCCCTACAAGTAAAGACGTTAGTAAAAAAAAAAAAAAAAAAAAAAAGAAGAGAGAGAGAAGACGAGAGAAAAAGAAACTTACGTCCTCTGACAGTAACCTCGTGTGCAATCGCCTCGTCTAAAGGGTCAGGACCTAAACCCCAAGTCGCAAGACGCCGTAAGGTAACTAAAAAATGGAAGGTCCTGACGCTGTAAAGACAAGCTTTTTGGACTCGTTCCAAATGGAACCTATCCAAATGAGGTCGTCTAACACCTACAAAACAAAATAAAACAAAAAGTGCGTTAGACGACCATAATCAAAGATGAATGTAACAAATATAAAGACAAACGCATACCTTCAGGACGAAGGTTCCCTATTTCTCCTGTATAAGGAGGGAATGGATCTTTGTCAATGTCACTAGGACGGCCAGCCCAGAAACCAGAGATGAAGAAAAACTCCATCTTCCAGTTTCTATCCGACGTGACTAAAGACTTAATCAATCTACAGTCTTTGCCCCTGGCTGTGAATTGATAAAAACCAAGGGACTGGTTAATTTCGGAGGGTTTGTAACAATAGAAGAACTCGTCTACGGTAAGAGGACGGTTCCCCTCAAAAACTTCCCTCCACAAAATTTGCATGGCTACTATCAACCTCCATGCATTGGGTTTAAATTGACATATACCTAAACCTAATCTAGAAAGCAACTCCCTGACAAAGGCATTGAGAGGCAACCTCAAACCCCCTAAGAGGTAGGCCTCGTAAATGCCAACGCCAAAATGGGGTTGACAACACCACTCATCACGGATGGGTAGCCTAGGGTTCAAAAACTCGAGGATTTGGTACCTCGTCTTAAGAAGTTCCAACTTCTTCTCGTCCGTTTTAGATCCAACCCCTACAGCACAAGTATAAACTACCTCCTCCTCCTCGTCTTGAGTAGAGGACGAGGGAGCACTTGTGCCAGCCCTAGAACCAGATTTGACCCTCGTCCTATGCTGTTCCCTAAACACCTCTAAAGGAACCCCTAGGACACCAGACGTATACTCGTCTGTGGTGTTCCCATCACTACTACTATTACTACTCCTAAAACTATCACTAGAGCCACTAAAGCTACTTGGATCTTGGTACTCGTCTATGGCTTTGACAGTGCTATCGCTAGACAAGGAAAGGACTACCTCAGACATTTTTAAGGAAGAAACTTAAAATCTAAGGACGAAGATTGAGGAAAGTACCTGGAACTAGACGAGAGAAGACTAATTGACGCAGGAAACTTCTAGACGAGGCGCTAAGACGAGGGAGGTCGAGGAAGAAAATTTGAGAAAATGAGGAGGGTAGCGGAGGAATTCTACTATTTATAGGCAATGACCCCAGTACACGAAGCGACGCGACCAGCCGAGAAGTGACAAATGGCACGTCCCTTGAAAAACAAAATGACATGATTGATCTCCAGTTAGATCATGACAAGTGGCACTTACAACCGCTGACATAAGGACACCTGTCTAAAGAACGGCGTTAATGGATATGATTCCTAGACGACCCATGGACAAGGGGGCAACTATTGGGGTGTGAGAATACAACTGTTAATTTGTCCATGGAGATCGACCAGGATGAGCAATGTGCTCAAGACGAGATAAGTTGTCTTGACTTGCTCAAGACGAGGTAAGCTGTCTTGGCTTGCTCAAGACGAGGTAAGCTGTCTTGGCTTCCTCAAGATGAGGTAAGCTGCCTTGAAGACCTCAGGACGAGGAATTATGGACGACATGTGGGCACTTGGAAAATTTAGTGTAAAATGTCTCCGTGTTATACGAGTAACCTCCAGTGACTGTTGCGCACAAAAAGGGTAACTCCTAAACAGTTGGAAGTTATATTCAAATACGGACCTCCTCAATTCAAGGGGAGGTTACAAATCTAATAACCACTCTTAAGACACTGTATAAACGCTAGTTCAGATTAGGAAAAAGTATGTGGAATCATTCCAAAAAAGTTGGAACTTGAAAATAATTGAAAGAAAAACTGACTTTGTCATTGGAGGGTTATTGGCCGGCAACCCTGGTCACCTTTGACGACTTCTCTTTCTTTTTCAGGCTACCAAGACAACCGTAAGCCATCTTTAATCTGAAGCATCCAGCCTACTGATTTTCTTCGTTTCATCAAAACCCATTACAAATATATCCGACAAAAATACAAGGAGATAAATTAATTAATTTATAGCATCTTTTTGTCATGGAATAAGTCAATGCAAATGTTATGAGAAAAATCATAACTTAACAATCTTCCATTTTGTCTATTCTGTGACAAAACACCCTAAAACAAACTCTAAACTTAAACGTGAGTTTGAGAATAGTGGAAAAACTCACTTATACCTAAATCTAGAAGCTGTGATGAACTTGGAATATATATACCTGTAACCTGAAATACTTGCACAAAACACATTAGACCTTCAAGGTAAAACAAGTAATAAAAAGACAAGTATAATGTAACAAGTAAATTGCAATAAAGTAAATATGATGTGAAACATATGAGCGACTTGATCATACACCAAAACTGTCATATAGAAATGACTACAATGATCACATAGTAAAGCAAATTATCATCCAAATATGTATTTAATGAAGTACAATAGCATAAGGATGGATGCATGTCCAACACATAAACACAATGCAATGAGAATAACAAATAAAATAGAGTTGTCTTATTAACATAATGTTTTCTCCCTCTTGGTATATGCATGTCTTCTATGGAGTATCTCTCTCCCTACAAATGTGGACAAGAAATATAATTTCTCCCCTTAAAGATGTGCACAAGAGTAATATAGAAATGACAAAAACTCTCTAGTATACTACACTACTCTAGAGTATACTCTCCCTTTTTTTGACATGAATAGACAAAGGGTCAATGAGAAATGAGGGCAAGTGATGATAGCATGAACAAGGATACAGATGCATGTGGGATGGAAGAGCAATGTGAAATAAAGCTCAAACAAAAGACAAAATAAAATGCTACAAAGCATAGGGTAAACATGACAAGCTAGGATGAGGCAACGAGGTATAGACCAATGCATGACAAGAATAACAAAAGTGTGTGCAAGAGGTTGCTATGTGAAATGCATGACCAAAGCATGGAAAATGCACATGTGGGGTGTTAGGACATATGTGATTCATGTTAGGAACATATGTCAATATTTTATGTAATTGGCTAATCCTTTGATAAAATGTACTTTACTTGTATTTGGGTAGATCTAAGATGTGTTTAATTCTTCAAGAAACAAGGTTTCAAGTTCACGTGTTAAACCCATGCAAGTCTGTCCAAGAATCAAGTGAAGAAGTGTTGTTCCCATAGTGACCTTTGGTCAACTTTTTCACAATAAATTTTGAAGAGTAAGAAATTCATTGACGCGTTCCGATTGCTTTAGAAAGTAGACGTTCCGAGCTTCAATTTCAACTCAAATTTTGAATTTTTTCAGCACAAATAAAGAGAGTTATTGTCGTTTGAATAATGCCTTCACCAAGTGACCCAAAATTCGGATTCAAAATATGTGACGATAAAGGGGCATAAAAATTGAAGTCTAACGTATTTTTCTCAGATTTGATTTGAAAATATTATACCTATACCTCGAGAACAATCCACCCAAAATCAAACTTTGGGGAAAAAATAAGTTAGTTGCTAGTTATTCACGACACTTAATCGCCTAGAAAATTTGTTGAAAAGTGACCTTTGGCCACCTTTTTGACAATAAATTTTCAACAGTAAGGAATTCTTTGACGCCTGCCGAATGCTTTAGAAAATAGAGATTCCGAGGTTCGATTTCAACACAAATTTTGAATTTTTTTGGCACAAATAAAGAGAGTTATTGTCGTTTGTATAATGGCCTCGCCGAGTGACCCAAAATTCGGATGCAAACTATGTGCCGATAAAGGGGCGTAAAAATTGAAGTCTAACGTATTTTTCTCGGATTTGGTTGGAAAATATTATACCAATACCCCGACAACAATCCACCCAAAATCAAACTTTGGGGAAAAAATACGTTAGAGGCTAGTAATTCACGACACTAAATCCCCTAGAAAATATGTTCCATAGTGACCTTTGGTTAACTTTTTCACAATAAATTTTGAACAGTAAGAAACTCTTTGACGCGTTCCGATTGCTTTAGAAAGTAGACGTTCCGAGCTTCAATTTCAACATGAATTTTGAATTTTTTCAGCACAAATAAAGAGAATTATTGTCGTTTGAATAATGCCCTCGCCGAGTGACCCAAAATTCGGATTCAAACTATGTGCCGATAAAGGGGCAAAAAATTGAAGTTTAACGTATTTTTCTCGGATTTGGTTTGAAAATATTATACCTATACCCTGACAACAATCCACACAAAATCAAACTTCGGGGAAAAAATACGTTAAAGGCTAGTTATTCACGACACTCAATCGCCTAGAAAATTTGTTCCATAGTGACCTTTGGTCAACTTTTTGAAAATAAATTTTGAACACTAAGAATTCTTTGACGCGTTCCGATTGCTTTAGAAAGTAGACGTTCCGAGCTTCAATTTTGATATAAATTTTGAACTTTTTCGGCACAAATAAAGAGGGTTATCGTCGTTTGAATAGTGCCCTCACCGAGTGACTCAAAATTCGGATTCAAACTTTGTGCCGACAGAAGGGCGTAAAAATCTAAATCTGTCGTTTTTTCCTCAGATTCGGTTTGAAAATATTATACCTATTGCCCGAGAACAATCCACCCAAAATCAAACTTCGGGAAAAAAATATGTTAGTTGCTAGTTATTCACGACACTTAATCGCCTAGAAAATTTGTTAAAAAGTGACCTTTGGTCACCTTTTTGACAATAAATTTTCAACTGTAAGGAATTCTTTGACACGTGTTGAATGCTTTAGTAGGTAGACATTCCGAGCTTGAATTTCAACACAAATTTTGAATTTTTTGGGCACAAATAAAGAGAGTTATTGTCGTTTGAATAATGACCTCGTCGAGCAACCCCAAATTCGGATACCAATTATGTGCCGATTGAAGGGCATAAAAATCGAAGTCTAGCGTTTCTTTCTCGAATTTAGTTTGAAAATGTTATACCTATACCTCGAGGAGAATCCACCCAAAATCAAACTTAGGGGAAAAATACCTTAGTGGCTAGTTATTCACGACACTTAATTGCCTAGAAAATTTGTTTGAAAGTTACCTTTGGTAACCTTTATGACAATAAATTTTCGACAGTAAGGAATACATTGACGCCTGCCAAATGCTTTAGAAAGTAGACATTCCGTGGTTCAATTTCAACACAAATTTTGAACTTTTTCAGCACAAATAAAGAGAGTTATTGTCATTTGAATAATGCCGTCGATGAGTGACCCAAAATTCGGATTCAAACTATGTGCCGATAAAGGTGCGTAAAAATCGAAGTCTAACGAATATTTCTCGGATTTGGTTTGAAAATATTACACCTATACCCCGACAACAATCCACCCAAAATCAAACTTTGGGGAAAAAATACGTTAGAGGCTAGTTATTCACGACACTCAATCACCTAGAAAATTTGTTCCATAGTGACCTTTGGTCAACTTTTTCACAATAAATTTTGAACAGTAAGAAATTCTTTGACGCGTTCCGATTGCTATTGAAAGTAGACGTTCCGAGGTTCAATTTGAACACAAATTTTGAATTTTTCCGCACAAATAAAGAGAGTTATTGTCGTTTGAATAGTGCCCTCATCGAGTGACCCGAAATTCGGATTCCAACTTTGTGCCGATAGAAGGGCATAAAAATCGAAGCCTAACGTTCTTTTCTCAGATTCGGATTGAAAATATTATACCTATGCCCCGAGAACAATCCACCCAAAATCAAACTTTGGGGAAAAAATAAGTTAGTTGCAAGTTATTCACGACACTTAATTGCCTATAAAATTTGTTGAAAAGTCACCTTTGGCCACCTTTTTGACAATAAATTTTCAACAGTAAGGAATTCCTTGACGCCTGTAGAATGCTTTAGAAATTGGACATTCCGAGGTTCAATTTCAACACAAACTTGGAATTTTTTTTTGGCACAAATAAAGAGAGTTATTATCGTTTGAATAATGCCCTCGCCGAGTGAACCAAAATTCGGATTCAAACTATGTGCCAATAAAGGGGCGTAAAAATCGAAGTCTAACGTATTTTCCTTAGATTTGGTTTGAAAATATTATACCTATACCATGACAACAATCCACACAAAATCAAACTTTGGGGAAAAAATACGTTACAGGCTAGTTATTCCCGACGCTCAATCGCCTAGAAAATTTGTTCCATAGGGACCTTTGGGTAACTTTTTGACAATAAATTTTGAACAGTATGAAATTCTTTGACGGGTTCTGATTGCTTTAGAAAGTAGACGTTCCGAGTTTCAATTTCAACACAAATTTTGAACTTTTTCGGCACAAATAAAAAGGGTTATCGTCGTTTGAATAGTGCCCTCACCGAGTGACTCAAAATTCGGATTCCAGCATTGTGCCGATAGAAGGGCGTAAACATCTAAGCCTAACGTTTTTTTCTCAGATTCGGTTTGAAAATATTATACCTATAGCCCGAGAACAATCCACACAAAATCAAACTTTGGGGAAAAAACACGTTACAGGCTAGTGATTCACGACACTCAATCGCCTAGAAAATTTGTTCCATAGTGACCTTTGGTCAACTTTTTGACATTAAATTTTGAACAGTAAGAAATTGTTTGACGCGTTCTGATTGCTTTAGAAAGTAGACGTTCCAAGCTTCAATTTCAACACAAATTTTGAACTTTTTCGGCACAAAGAAAGAGGGTTATCGTCATTTGAATAGTGCCCTCATCGAGTGACCCGAAATTCGGATTCCCACTTTCCGCCGATAGAAGGGCATAAAAATCGAAGTCTAACGTTTTTTTCTCCGATTCGGATTGAAAATATTATACTTATACCCCAAGAACAATCCCCCCGAAACCAAACTTTGGGGAAAAAATACGTTAGTTGCTAGTTATTCACGACATTTAATCGCCTAGAAAATTTGGTGAAAAGTGACCTTTGGCCACCTTTTCGACAATAAATTTTCAACAGTAAGGAATTCTTTGATGACTGCCGAATGCTTTAGAAAGTAGAGATTCCGAGGTTCGATTTCAACAAAATTTTGAATTTTTTTGGCACAAATAAAGAGAGTTATTGTCGTTTGAATAATGCTCTCGCCGAGTGACCCAAAATTCAGATTCAAACTATGTGCTGATAAAGGGGTGTAAAAATCAAAGTCTAGCGTATTTTTCTCGAATTTGGTTGGAAAATATTATACCTATACCCCGACAGCAATCCACCCAAAATCAAACTTTGGGGAAAAAATATGTTAGAGGCCTGTTATTCACGACATTCAATCGCCTTGAAAATTTGTTTCATAGTGACCTTTGGTCAACTTTTTGACAATAGATTTTGCATAATAAGAATTCTTTGATTTGTTCCGATTGCTTTAGAAAGTAGACGTTCCGAGCTTCAATTTCAACACAAATTTTGAACTTTTTCGGCACAAATAAAGAGGACTATCGTCGTTTGAATAGTGCCCTCACCGAGTGAATCAAAATTTGGATTCCAACTTTGAGCCGATAGATGGGCGTAAAATTCGAAATCTGTTGTTTTTTTCTCAGATTTGACTTGAAAATATTATACCTGTTGCCCGAGAACAATCCACCCAAAATCAAACTTTGGGAAAAAAATACGTTAGTTGCTAGTCATTCACGACACTTAATCGCTTAGAAAATTTGTTGAAAAGTGACCTTTGGTCACCTTTTTGACAATAAATTTTCAACAGTAAGGAATTCTTTGACGCCTGCCGAATGCTTTAGAAAGTAGATATTCTGAGGTTCGATTTCAACACAAATTTTGAATTTTGTTGGCACAAATAAAGAGAGTTATTGTCATTTGAATAATGCCCTTGCCGAGTGACCCAAAATTCGGATTCAAACTATGTGCCGATAAAGGGGCGTAAAAATCGAAGTCTAACGTATTTTTCTCGGATTTGGTTGGAAAATATTATACCTATACCCCGACAACAATCCACCCAAAATCAAACTTTGGGGAAAAAATACGTTAGAGGCTAGTTATTCACGACATTCAATCGCCTAGAAAATTTGTTTCATGGTGACCTTTGGTCAACTTTTTGACAATAAATTTTGAACAATAAGAGTTCTTTGACGCGTTCCGATTGCTTTAGAAAGTAGACGTTCCGGGCTTCAATTCCAACATAAATTTTGAACTTTTTGGGCACAAATAAAGAGGGTTATCGTCGTTTGAATAGTGCCCCCACCGAATGACTCAAAATTCGAATTCCAACTTTGTGCTGATAGAAGGGCGTAAAAATCGAAATTTGTCGTTTTTTTCTCAGATTCGGTTTGAAAATATTATACCTATTGCCCGAGAACAATCCACCCAAAATCAAACTTTTGGAAAACAATACGTTAGTTGCTAGTTATTCACTACACTTAATCGCCTAGAAAATTTGTTGAAAAGTGACCTTTGGCCACCTTTTTGATAATAAATTTTCAATAGTAAGGAATTCTTTGACGCCTGTCGAATGCTTTGGAAAGTAGACATTCCGAGGTTCAATTTCAACACGAATTTTGAATTTTATTGGCACAAATAAAGAGAGTTATTGTCGTTTGAATATTGCCCTCGCCGAGTGACCCAAAATTCGGATTCAAACTATGTACCGATAAAGGGGGGTAAAAATCGAAGTATAACGTGTTCTTCTCGGATTTGGTTTGAAAATATTATACCTATACGCCGACAACAATCCACCCAAAATCAAACTTTGAGAAAAAAATACGTTAGAGGCGAGTTATTCACTACACTCAATCGCCTAGAAAATTTGTATCGTAGTGACCTTTGGTCAATTTTTCGACATTAAATTTTGAACAGTAAGAAATTGTTTGACGCGTTCTGATTTCTTTTGAAATTTGACTTTCCAAGCTTCAATTTCAACACAAATTTTGAATTTTTTTGGCACAAGTAAAGAGAGTTATTGTCATTTGAATAATGCCCTCGCCGAGTGACCCAAAATTCGGATTCAAACTATGTGCCGATAAAGGGCCGTAAAAATTGAAGTCTAACATGCTTTTCTCGGATTTGGTTTGAAAATATTATACCTATACCCCGACAACAATCCACACAAAATCAAACTTTGGGGAAAAATTCATTAGAGGCTAGTTATTCATGACACTCAATCGCTTAGAAAATTTGTTCCATAGTGACCTTTGGTCAACTTTTTCACAATAAATTTTGAACCGTAAGAAATTTTGTGACGCTTTCTGATTGCTTTAGAAAGTAGACGTTCCAAGATTCAATTTCAACACAAATTTTGAACTTTTTGGCACAAATAAAGAGGGTTATCGTCGTTTGAATAGTGCCCTCTCTGAGAGACTCAAAATTCAGATTCCAACTTTGCTCCGATAGACGGGCATAAAAATCGAAGTCTAACATTTTTTTCTCAGATTCGGTTTGAAAATATTATACCTATACCCCGACAACAATCCACACAAAATCAAACTTTGGGGGAAAAATACGTTAGAGGCCAGTTATTCACGACACTCAATCGCCTAGAAAATTTGTTCCATAGTGACCTTCGGTCAACTATTTCACAATAAATTTTGAACAGCAAGAAATTCTATGACGCGTTCCGATTGCTTTATAAGGTAGACGTTCCGAGCTTCAATTTCAACACAAATTTTGAACTTTTTCGGCACAAATAAAGAGGGTTATCGTCGTTTGAATAGTGCCCTCACCGAGTGACTCAAAATTCAGATTCCAACATTGTGCCGATAGAAGGGCGTAAAAATCGAAATCTGTCCTTTTTTTCTCAGATTCAGTTTGAAAATATTATACGTATTGCCCGAGAACAATCCATACAAAATCAAACTGTGGGAAAAAAATACGTTAGTTGCTAGTTATTCACGACACTTAATCGCCTAGAAAATTTGTTGAAAAGTGACCTTTGGTCACCTTTTTCACAATAAATTTTCAACAGTAAGGAATTCTTTGACGCCTGCCGAATGCTTTAGAAAGTAGACATTCTGAGGTTTGATTTCAACACAAATATTGAATTTTGTTGGCACAAATAAAGAGAGTCATTGTTGTTTGAATAATGCCCTCGCCGAGTGACCCAAAATTCGGATTCAAACTATGTGCCGATAAAGGGGCGTAAAAATCGAAGTCTAACGTATTTTTCTCGGATTTGATTTGAAAATATTATACCTATACGCCGAGAACAATCCACCCAAAATCAAACTTTGGGGAAAAAATAAGTTAGTTGCTAGTTATTCACGACAGTTAATCGCCTAGAAAATTTGTTGAAAAGTGAACTTTGGCCACCTTTTTGACAATAAATTTTCAACAGTAAGGAATTCTTTGACGCCTGCCGAATGCTTTAGAAAGTAGAGATTCCGAGGTTCAATTTCAACACAAATTTTGAATTTTTTTGGCACAAATAAACAGAGTTATTGTCGTTTGTATAATGGCCTCGCCGAGTGACCCAAAATTCGGATGCAAACTATGTGCCGATAAAGAGGCGTAAAAATTGAAGTCTAACGTATTTTTCTTGGATTTGGTTGGAAAATATTATACCAATACCCCGACAACAATACACCCAAAATCAAACTTTGGGGAAAAAATACGTTAGAGGCTAGTTATTCACGACACTCAATCCCCTAGAAAATATGTTCCATAGTGACCTTTGGTCAACTTTTTCACAATAAATTTTGAACAGTAAGAAACTCTTTGACGCGTTCTGATTGCTTTAGAAAGTAGACATTCCGAGCTTCAATTTCATCACGAATCTTGAATTTTTTCAGCACAAATAAAGAGAATTATTGTCGTTTGAATAATGCCCTCGCTGAGTGACCCAAAATTCGGATTCAAACTATGTGCCGATAAAGGGGCGTAAAAATCGAAGTTTAACGAATTTTTCTCGGATTTGGTTTGAAAATATTATACCTATACCTCGACAACAATCCACACAAAATCAAACTTCGGGGAAAAAATACGTTAGAGGCTAGTTATTCACGACACTCAATCGCCTAGAAAATTTGTTCCATAGTGACCTTTGGTCAACTTTTTGAAAGTAAATTTTGAACACTAAGAATTCTTTGATGCGTTCCGATTGATTTAGAAAGTAGACGTTCCGAGCTTCAATTTTGACATAAATTTTGAACTTTTTTGGCACAAATAAAGAGGGTTATCGTCGTTTGAATAGTGCCGCCACCGAGTGACTCAAAATTCGAATTCCAACATTGTGCTGATAGAAGGGCGTAAAAATCAAAATTTTTCGTTTTTTTCTCAGATTCGGTTTGAAAATATCATAGTTATTGCCCGAGAACAATCCACCCAAAATCAAACTTTGGGAAAAAAATACGTTAGTTGCTAGTTATTCACTACACTTAATCGCCTAGAAAATTTGTTGAAAAGTGACCTTTGGCCACCTTTTTGATAATAAATTTTCAACAGTATGGAATTCTTTGACGCCTGTCGAATGCTTTGGAAAGTAGACATTCCGAGGTTCAATTTCAACATGAATTTTGAATTTTTTTGGCACAAGTAAAGAGAGTTATTGTCGTTTGAATAATGCCCTCGCCGAGTGACCCAAAATTCGGATTCAAACTATGTGCCGATAAAGGGGCGTAAAAATTGAAGTCTAACATGCTTTTCTCGGATTTGGTTTGAAAATATTATACCTATACCCCGACAACAATCCACACAAAATCAAACTTTGGGGAAAAATTCATTAGAGGCTAGTTATTCACGACACTCAATCGCTTAGAAAATTTGTTCCATAGTGACCTTTGGTCAACTTTTTCACAATAAATTTTGAACCGTAAGAAATTTTGTGACACATTCTGATTGTTTTAGAAAGTAGACGTTCCAAGATTCAATTTCAACACAAATTTTGAACTTTTTGGCACAAATAAAGAGGGTTATCGTCGTTTGAATAGTGCCCTCTCTGAGAGACTCAAAATTCAGATTCCAACTTTGCTCCGATAGACGGGCATAAAAATCGAAGTCTAACATTTTTTTCTCAGATTCGGTTTGAAAATATTATACCTATATCCTGACAACAATCCACACAAAATCAAACTTTGGGGGAAAAAATACGTTAGAGGCCAGTTATTCACGACACTCAATCGCCTAGAAAATTTGTTCCATAGTGATCTTCGGTTAACTTTTTCACAATAAATTTTGAACAGCAAGAAATTCTATGACGCGTTCCGATTGCTTTATAAGGTAGACGTTCCGAGCTTCAATTTCAACACAAATTTTGAACTTTTTCGGCACAAATAAAGAGGGTTATCGTCGTTTGAATAGTGCCCTCACCGAGTGACTCAAAATTCAGATTCCAACATTGTGCCGATAGAAGGGCGTAAAAATCGAAATCTGTCCTTGTTTTCTTAGATTCAGTTTGAAAATATTATACGTATTGCCCGAGAACAATCCATACAAAATCAAACTTTGGGAAAAAAATACGTTAGTTGCTAGTTATTCACGACACTTAATCGCCTAGAAAATTTGTTGAAAAGTGACCTTTGGTCACCTTTTTCACAATAAATTTTCAACAGTAAGGAATTCTTTGACGCCTGTCGAATGCTTTAGAAAGTAGACATTCTGAGGTTTGATTTCAACACAAATATTAAATTTTGTTGGCACAAATAAAGAGAGTCATTGTCGTTTGAATAATGCCCTCGCCGAGTGACCCAAAATTCGGATTCAAACTATATGCCGATAAAGAGGCGTGAAAATTGAAGTCTAACGTATTTTTCTCGGATTTGATTTGAAAATATTATACCTATACCCCGAGAACAATCCACCCAAAATCAAACTTTGGGGAAAAAATAAGTTAGTTGCTAGTTATTCACGAAAGTTAATCGCCTAGAAAATTTGTTGAAAAGTGAACTTTGGCCACCTTTTTGACAATAAATTTTCAACAGTAAGGAATTCTTTGACGCCTGCCGAATGCTTTAGAAAGTAGAGATTCCGAGGTTCAATTTCAACACAAATTTTGAATTTTTTTGGCACAAATAAACAGAGTTATTGTCGTTTGTATAATGGCCTCGCTGAGTGACCCAAAATTCGGATGCAAACTATGTGCCGATAAAGAGGCGTAAAAATTGAAGTCTAACGTATTTTTCTCGGATTTGGTTGGAAAATATTATACCAATACCCCGACAACAATACACCCAAAATCAAACTTTGGGGAAAAAATAAGTTAGAGGCTAGTTATTCACGACACTCAATCCCCTAGAAAATATGTTCCATAGTGACCTTTGGTCAACTTTTTCACAATAAATTTTGAACAGTACGAAACTCTTTGACGCGTTCTGATTGCTTTAGAAACTCTTTGACGCGTGTTAAAGGGGCATTAAAATCGAAGTCTAACGTATTTTTTTCGGATTTGGTTTGAAAATATTATACCTACACCCCGACGACAATCCACCCAAAATCAAACTTTGGGGAAAAAATACGTTAGAGGCCAGTTATTCACGACACTTAATCACCGAGAAAATTTGTTCCATAGTGACCTTTGGTCAACTTTTTGATTATAAATTTTCAACAGTAGGAAATTCTTTGACGCGTACTGAATGCTTTACAAAGTAGACATTCCGAGCTTCAATTTGAACAAAAATTTTGAATTTTTTCGGCACAAATAAAGAGAGTTATCGTCGTTTGAATAATGCCCTTGCCGAGTGGCCCGAAATTCGGATTCCAACTTTGTGCAGATAGGAGGGCGTAAAAATAGAAGTCTAACATTTTTTTCTTAGATTCGGTTTGAAAATATTATACCTATAACCCGTGAACAATCCACCCAAAGTCAAACATTGGGGAAAAAATACGTTAGTTGCTAGTTATTCACGACACTCAATCGCCTAGAAAATTAGTTCCATAGTGACCTTTGGCCAACTTTTTGACAATAAATTTTTAACCGTTAGAAATTTGTTTGACACGTTCTAACTTTGTGCCGATTGAAGGGCGTAAAAGTCGAAGTCTAACTTTTTTTTTCTCAGATTCAGTCTGAAAATATTATACCTATATCCCGAGAACAATCCACCCAAAATCAAACGTTGGGGAAAAAATACGTTAGTTGCTAGTTATTCACGACACTTATTTGCCTAGAAAATTTGTTTAAGAGTGACCTTTGGTAGCCTTTGTGACAATAAATTTTCAACAGTAAGGAATTCTTTGACATGTGCCGAATGCTTTAGAAAGTAGACATTCCAAGCTTGAATTTCAATGCAAATTTTGAATTTTTTGGCCACAAATAAAGATAGTTATTGTCGTTTGAATAATGACCTTGCCAAGTGACCCAAAATTCAGATTCAAACTATGTGCCAATAAAGGGGGGTAAAAATTGAAGTCTAACGTCTTTTTCTCAGATTTGGTTTGAAAATATTATACCTATACCCCGACAACAATCCACCCAAAATCAAACTTTGGGGAAAAAATACGTTAGAGGCTAGTTATTCACGACACTTAATCGCCTAGAAAATTTGTTCCATAGTGACCTTTGGTCAAATTTTTCACAATAAATTTTGAATAGTAAGAAATTCTTTGACGCGTTCCGAATGCTTTAGAAAGTAGACATTCCGAGTTTCAATTTCAACACAAATTTTGAATTTTTTCGGCACAGATAAAGAGAGTGATTGTCATTTGAATAATGTCCTCGCCGAGTGACCCGAAATTCGGATTCCAGCTTTCTGCCGATAGAAGGGCGTAAAAATCAAAGTCTAACGTTTTTTCTCAGATTTGGTTTGAAAATATTATACCTATACCTCGAGAACAATCCACCCAAAATCAAACTTTGGGGAAAAAAAAATGTTAGTTGCTAGTTATTCACGACACTTATTTGCCTAGAAAATTTGTTTAAAAGTGACCTTTGGTAGCCTTCGTGAAAATAAATTTTCAATAGTAAGGAATTCTTTGACACGTGCTGAATGCTTTAGGAAGTAGACATTCCGATCTTGAATTTGAAAGCAAATTTTGAATTTTTTGTCCACAAATAAAGATAGTTATTGTCGTTTGAATAATGACCTCGCCCAGCGACTCGAAATTCGGATTCCAACTATGTGCCGATTGAAGTGCGTAAAAATCGAAGTCTAACGTTTTTTTCTCAGATTTGGTTTGAAAATGTTATACCTATACCCCGAGACCAATCCACCCAAAATCAAACTTAGGGAGAAAAATACGTTAGTGGCTAGTTATTCACGACACTGAATTGCCTAGAAAATTTGTTTAAAAGTGACCTTTGGTAGCCTTTGTGACAATAAATTTTCAATAGTAAGGAATTCTTTGACGCATGCTGAATGCTTTAGAAAGTAAACATTCCGAGCTCGAATTTCAACACAAATTTTGATTTTTTTCGGCACAAATAGAGAGAGTTATTGTCATTTGAATAATGCCCTCACCGGGTGACCCAGAATTCTGATTCAAACTATGTGCCGATAAAGGGGTGTAAAAATTGATGTCTAACAATTTTTTGTCGAATTTGGTTTGAAAATATTATACCTATACGCCAACAACAATCCACCCAAAATCAAACTTTGGAGAAAAAATACGTAAGAGGCAAGTTATTATTGACACTCAATCGCCTAGAAAATTTGTTCCATATTGACATTCGGTCAACTTTTTGACAATAAATTTTGAACAGTAAGAAATTCTTTGATGTGTTCCGAATGCTTTAGAAAGTAGACATTCCGAGCTTCAATTTCAACACAAATTTTGAATTTTTTTTGCACAAATAAAGAGAGTTATTGTCGTTTGAATAATGCCCTTACCGAGTGACCAGAAATTCAGATTCCAAGTTTGTGCCGATAGAAGGACGTAAAAATCGAAGTCTAACGTTTTTTTCCCAGATTCGGTTTGAGAATATTATACCTATACCCCGAGAACAATCCACCCAAATTCAAACTTTGGGGAAAAAATACATTAGTGGCTACTTATTCACGACACTTATTTGCCTAGAAAATTTGTTAAAAAGTGACCTTTGGTCACCTTTTGGGCAATAAATTTTCAACAGTAAGGAATTCTTTGACGTGTGCCGAATGCTTTAGAAAGTAAACATTTCGAGCTTGAATTTCAACCCAAATTTTGAATTTTTTCGGCATAAATAAAGAGAGTTATTGTCATTTGAATAATGACCTCGTCGAGCGACTCGAAATTCGAATACCAACTATGTGCTGATTGAAGGGCATAAAATTCAAAGCCAAGCATTTTTTCTCGAATTTAGTTTGAAAAT
The DNA here is from genome assembly GCA_032878915.1 of Castanopsis chinensis. Lineage (NCBI taxonomy): Eukaryota > Viridiplantae > Streptophyta > Magnoliopsida > Fagales > Fagaceae > Castanopsis > Castanopsis chinensis. The sequence continues at coordinate 12,273,622 of JAVQMG010000101.1, forward strand.
GTTATACCTATACCTCGAGAAGAATCCACCCAAAATATAACATAGGGGAAAAAATACCTTAGTGGCTAGTTATTCACGACACTTAATTGCCTAGAAAATTTGTTTGAAATTGATCTTTGGTAGCCTTTATGACAATAAATTTTCAACAATTAGGAATTCTTTGACGCCTGCCGAATTCTTTAGAAAGTATACATTCCGAGGTTCAATTTCAACACAAATTTTGAATTTTTTCGGCACAAATAAAGAGGGTTATTGTCGTTTTATTAATGCCCTCGCCGAGTGACCCAAAATTCGGATTCAAACTATGTGCCGATAAAGGGGCGTAAAAATAGAAGTGGAACGTATTTTTCTTGGATTTGGTTTGAAAATATTATACCTATACCCCGAAAACAATCCACACAAAATCAAACTTTGGGGAAAAAATACGTTAGAGGCAAGTTATTCACGACACTCAATCGCCTAGAAAATTTGTTCCATAGTGACCTTTGGTCAACTTTTTCACAGTATGAAATTCTTTGACGCTTTTTGATTGCTTTAGAAAGTAGACTTTCCGAGCTTCAATTTCAATACAAATTTTGAACTTTTTCGGCATAAATAGAGCGGGTTCTCGTCGTTTGAATAGTGCCCTCACCGAGTGACTCAAAATTCGGATTCCAACTTTGCGCCGATAGAAGGGCGTAAAAATCGAAGTCTAACATTTTTTTCGGCAGATTTTGTTTGAAAATATTATACCTATTGCCCGAGAACAATTCACCCAAAATCATGTTACCCTTTTTGCAATAACTTTTCAAAGGTAAGGAATTATTTAACACTAGCAGCATGTTTTAGAAAGTAGACATTCCGAACTTGAATTTCAACACAAATTTGGAATTTCTCCGACCTCAATCATGGGAGTTATTGTCGGTCGAATAACGCACCCACCGAGTTACCTGAAATTCAGATTCCCATTCTGCGTCGACAGAATTGCGAAAAAATAGATGTCTAACGTTTTTTTCTCAGATTTCGTATTAAAATACTATACCCATACCTCGATGGCAATCCACAGAAAATCAAATTTTTTGAAAAAAATACGTTCGTGACAAGTTGTTCATGAATCTTAATCGCTTAGAAATTGCGTGGAAAAATAAGGTTGGGATACCATTTTTGCAATAACTTTTCAACGGCATGGAATTATTTAAAACGTGCTGAATGTTTCAGAAAGTAGACATTCCGAACTTGAATTTGAAGACAAATTTGGAATTCTTTTGACTTAAATCTTGGGAGTTATTGTCGTTTGAATAATGCATCCACCGAGTTACCTGAAATTCTGATTCCCATTCTGCGTCGACAGAAGTGCGTAAAAATGGAAGTCTAACGTTTTTTTCTCGGATTTGGTATTAAAATATTATACCAGTACCTCGATGGCAATCCACAGAAAATCAAATTTTTTGAAAAAAATACGTTCGTGACAAGTAATCCATGAATCTTAATCGCATAGAAATTGCGTTGAAATATAAGGTTAGGATACCTTTTTTGCAACAACTTTACAACGGTAAGGAATTATTTAAAACGTGCTGAATGTTTTAGAAAGTAGACATTCCGAACTTGAATTTGAACACAAATTTGGAATACTTTTGACTTAAATATTGGGAGTTATTGTCGTTTGAATACTGCACCCACCGAGTTAACTGAAATTCGGATTCCCATTCTGCGTCGAAAGAAGTGCGTAAAAATAGAAGTCTAACGTTTTTTTCTCAGATTTTGTTTTAAAATATTATACCAATACCTCGATGGCAATCCACAGAAAATCAAATTTTTTGAAAAAAATACGTTCGTGACAAGTTATTCATGAATCTTAATCGCTTGGAAATTGCGTTAAAAAATGACGTTCGGTTACCTTTTTCTCAATAACTTTTCAAAGGTAAGGAATTATTTAACACTTGCAACATGTTTTAGAAAGTAGACATTCCGAACTTGAATTTCAACACAAATTTGGAATTTCTCTAACGTAAATCATGGGAGTTATTGTCGTTTGAATAACGCACCCACCGAGTTACCTGAAATTCGAATTCCCATTCTGCGTCGACAGAAGTGCGTAAAAATGGATGTCTAACGTTTTTTTCTCGGATTTCGTATTAAAATACTATACCCATACCTCGATGGCAATCCACAGAGAATCAAATTTTTTGAAAAAAATACGTTCGTGACAAGTTGTTCATGAATCTTAATCGCTTAGAAATTTCGTGGAAAAATATGGTTAGGATACCATTTTTGCAATAACTTTTCAACGTTATGGAATTATTTAAAACGTGCTGAATGTTTTAGAAAGTAGACATTCCGAAATTGAATTTGAACACAAATTTGGAAATCTTTTGACTTAAATCTTGGGAGTTATTGTCGTTTTAATAATGCACCCACCGAGTTAACTGAAATTCGGATTCCCATTTTGCGTCGAAAGAAGTGCGTAAAAATGGAAGTCTAACTTTTTTTCTCAGATTTCGTATTAAAATATTATACCAATACCACGATGGCAATCCACAGAAAATCAAATTTTTTGAAAAAAATACGTTCGTGACAAGTTATCCATGAATCTTAATCGCTTAGAAATCGCATTGAAATATAAGGTTAGGATACCTTTTTTGCAACAAGTTTTCAACGGTAAGTAATTTTTGAAAACGTGCTGAATGTTTTAGAAAGTAGACATTCCGAACTTGAATTTGAACACAAATTTGGAATACTTTTGACTTAAATATTGGGAGTTATTGTCGTTTGAATACTGCACCCATTGAGTTACCTGAAATTCGGATTCCCATTCTGCGTCGAAAGAAGTGCGTAAAAATAGAAGTCTAACTTTTTTTTCTCAGATTTCGTTTTAAAATATTATACCAATACCTCGATGGCAATCCACAGAAAATCAAATTTTTTGAAAAAAATACGTTCGTGACAAGTTATTCATGAATCTTAATCGCTTAGAAATTGCGTTAAAAAATGACGTTCGGTTACCTTTTTTGCAATAACTTTTCAAAGGTACGGAATTATTTAACACTTGCAGCATGTTTTAGAAAGTAGACATTCCGAACTTGAATTTCAACACAAATTTGGAATTTCTCCGACCTAAATCATGGGAGTTATTGTCGGTCGAATAACGCACCCACCGAGTTACCTGAAATTCAGATTCCCATTCTGCGTCGACAGAATTGCGTAAAAATGGATGTCTAACGTGTTTTTCTCAGATTTCGTATTAAAATACTATACCCATACCTCGATGGCAATCCACAGAAAATCAAATTTTTTGAAAAAAATACGTTCGTGACAAGTTATTCATGAATCTTAATCGCTTAGAAATTGCGTGGAAAAATAAGGTTAGGATACCTTTTTTGCAACAACTTTTCAACGGTAAGGAATTATTTAAAACGTGCTGAATGTTTTAGAAAGTAGACATTCCGAACATGAATTTGAAGACAAATTTGGAAATCTTTTGACTTAAATCTTGGGAGTTATTGTCGTTTGAATAATGCATCCACCGAGTTACCTGAAATTCTGATTCCCATTCTGCGTCGACAGAAGTGCGTAAAAATGGAAGTCTAACGTTTTTTTCTCGGATTTCGTATTAAAATATTATACCAATACCTCGATGGCAATCCACAGAAAATCAAATTTTTTGAAAAAAATACGTTCGTGACAAGTAATCCATGAATCTTAATCGCATAGAAATTGCGTTCAAATATAAGGTTAGGATACCTTTTTTGCAACAACTTTACAACGGTAAGGAATTATTTAAAACGTGCTGAATGTTTTAGAAAGTAGACATTCCGAACTTGAATTTGAACACAAATTTGGAATACTTTTGACTTAAATATTGGGAGTTATTGTCGTTTGAATACTGCACCCACCGAGTTAACTGAAATTCGGATTCCCATTCTGCGTCGAAAGAAGTGCGTAAAAATAGAAGTCTAACGTTTTTTTCTCAGATTTCGTTTTAAAATATTATACCAATACCTCGATGGCAATCCACAGAAAATCAAATTTTTTGAAAAAAATACGTTCGCGACAAGTTATTCTTGAATCTTAGTCGCTTAGAAATTGCGTTAAAAAATGACGTTCGGTTACCTTTTTCGCAATAACTTTTCAAAGGTAAGGAATTATTTAACACTTGCAACATGTTTTAGAAAGTAGACATTCCGAACTTGAATTTCAACACAAATTTGGAATTTCTCTAACGTAAATCATGGGAGTTATTGTCGTTTGAATAATGCATCCACCGAGTTACCTGAAATTCTGATTCCCATTCTGCGTCGACAGAAGTGCGTAAAAATGGAAGTCTAACGTTTTTTTCGCGGATTTCGTATTAAAATATTATACCAATAACTCGATGGCAATCCGCAAAAAATCAAATTCTTTGAAAAAAAAACGTTCGTGACAAGTTATTCATGAATCTTAATCGCTTAGAAATTGCGTGGAAAAATAAGGTTAGGATACCTTTTTTGCAACAACTTTTCAACGGTAAGGAATTATTTAAAACGTGCTGAATGTTTTAGAAAGTAGACATTCCGAACTTGAATTTGAACACAAATTTGGAAATCTTTTGACTTAAATCTTGGGAGTTATTGTCGTTTGAATAATGCATCCACCGAGTTACCTGAAATTCTGATTCCCATTCTGCGTCGACAGAAGTGCGTAAAAATGGAAGTCTAACGTTTTTTTCTCGGATTTCGTATTAAAATATTATACCAATACCTCGATGGCAATCCACAGAAAATCAAATTTTTTGAAAAAAATACGTTCGTGACAAGTAATCCATGAATCTTAATCGCATAGAAATTGCGTTGAAATATAAGGTTAGGATACCTTTTTTGCAACAACTTTACAACGGTAAGGAATTATTTAAAACGTGCTGAATGTTTTAGAAAGTAGACATTCCGAACTTGAATTTGAACACAAATTTGGAATACTTTTGACTTAAATATTGGGAGTTATTGTCGTTTGAATACTGCACCCACCGAGTTACCTGAAATTCGGATTCCCATTCTGCGTCGAAAGAAGTGCGTAAAAATAGAAGTCTAACGTTTTTTTCTCAGATTTCGTTTTAAAATATTATACCAATACCTCGATGGCAATCCACAGAAAATCAAATTTTTTGAAAAAAATACGTTCGTGACAAGTTATTCATGAATCTTAATCGCTTGGAAATTGCGTTAAAAAATGACGTTCGGTTACCTTTTTCGCAATAACTTTTCAAAGGTAAGGAATTATTTAACACTTGCAACATGTTTTAGAAAGTAGACATTCCGAACTTGAATTTCAACACAAATTTGGAATTTCTCTAACGTAAATCATGGGAGTTATTGTCGTTTGAATAACGCACCCACCGAGTTACCTGAAATTCGAATTCCCATTCTGCGTCGACAGAAGTGCGTAAAAATGGATGTCTAACGTTTTTTTCTCGGATTTCGTATTAAAATACTATACCCATACCTCGATGGCAATCCACAGAGAATCAAATTTTTTGAAAAAAATACGTTCGTGACAAGTTGTTCATGAATCTTAATCGCTTAGAAATTTCGTGGAAAAATATGGTTAGGATACCATTTTTGCAATAACTTTTCAACGTTATGGAATTATTTAAAACGTGCTGAATGTTTTAGAAAGTAGACATTCCGAAATTGAATTTGAACACAAATTTGGAAATCTTTTGACTTAAATCTTGGGAGTTATTGTCGTTTTAATAATGCACCCACCGAGTTACCTGAAATTCGGATTCCCATTCTGCGTCGACAGAAGTGCGTAAAAATGGATGTCTAACGTTTTTTTCTCGGATTTCGTATTAAAATACTATACCCATACCTCGATGGCAATCCACAGAAAATCAAATTTTTTGAAAAAAATACGTTCGTGACAAGTTGTTCATGAATCTTAATCGCTTAGAAATTGCGTGGAAAAATATGGTTAGGATACCATTTTTGCAATAACTTTTCAACGTTATGGAATTATTTAAAACGTGCTGAATGTTTTAGAAAGTAGACATTCCGAAATTGAATTTGAACACAAATTTGGAAATCTTTTGACTTAAATCTTGGGAGTTATTGTCGTTTTAATAATGCACCCACCGAGTTACCTGAAATTCGGATTCCCATTCTGCGTCGAAAGAAGTGCGTAAAAATGGAAGTCTAACGTTTTTTTCTCAGATTTCGTATTAAAATATTATACCAATACCTCGATGGCAATCCACAGAAAATCAAATTTTTTGAAAAAAATACGTTCGTGACAAGTTATCCATGAATCTTAATCGCTTAGAAATTGCATTGAAATATAAGGTTAGGATACCTTTTTTGCAACAAGTTTTCAACGGTAAGGAATTTTTTAAAACGTGTTGAATGTTTTAGAAAGTAGACATTCCGAACTTAAATTTGAAGACAAATTTGGAATACTTTTGACTTAAATCTTGGGAGTTATTGTTGTTTGAATACTGCACCCACCGAGTTACCTGAAATTCGGATTCCCAATCTGCGTCGACAGAAGTGCGTAAAAATGGATGTCTAATGTTTTTTTCTCGGATTTCGTATTAAAATATTATACCAATACCTCGATGGCAAACCACAGAAAATCAAATTTTTTGAAAAAAGTACGTTCGTGACAAGTTTTTCATGAATCTTAGTCGCTTAGAAATTGCGTTAAAAAATGACGTTCGGTTACCTTTTTTGCAATAACTTTTCAAAGGTAAGGAATTATTTAACTCTTGCAGCATGTTTTAGAAAGTAGACATTCCGAACTTGAATTTGAACACAAATTTGGAATTTCTCCGACGTAAATTATGGGAGTTATTGTCGTTTGAATAATGCACCCACCGAGTTACCTGAAATTCGGATTCCCATTCTGCGCCGACAGAAGTGCGTAAATATGGATGTCAAACGTTTTTTTCCCGGATTTCGTATTAAAATACTATACCAATACCGCGATGGCAATCCACAGAAAATCAAATTTTTTGATAAAAATACGTTCGTGACAAGTTATACATGAATCTTAATCGCTTAGAAATTGCGTTGAAAAATAAGGTTAGGTTACCTTTTTTGCAATAACTTTTCAACGGTAAGGAATTATTTAACACTTGCAGCATGTTTTAGAAAGTAGACATTCCGAACTTGAATTTCAACACAAATTTGGAATTTCTCCGACCTAAATCATGGGAGTTATTGTCGGTCGAATAACGCACCCACCGAGTTACCTGAAATTCAGATTCCCATTCTGCGTCGACAGAATTGCGTAAAAATGGATGTCTAACGTTTTTTTCTCAGATTTCGTATTAAAATACTATACCCATACCTCGATGGCAATCCACAGAAAATCAAATTTTTTGAAAAAAATACGTTCGGACAAGTTATTCATGAATCTTAATCGCTTAGAAATTGCGTGGAAAAATAAGGTTAGGATACCTTTTTGCAACAACTTTTCAACGGTAAGGAATTATTTAAAACGTGCTGAATGTTTTAGAAAGTAGACATTCCGAACTTAAATTTGAAGACAAATTTGGAATTCTTTTGACTTAAATCTTGGGAGTTATTGTCGTTTGAATAATGCATCCACCGAGTTACCTGAAATTCTGATTCCCATTCTGCGTCGACAGAAGTGCGTAAAAATGGAAGTCTAACGTTTTTTTCTCGGATTTCGTATTAAAATATTATACCAATACCTCGATGGCAATCCACAGAAAATCAAATTTTTTGAAAAAAATACGTTCGTGACAAGTAATCCATGAATCTTAATCGCATAGAAATTGCGTTCAAATATAAGGTTAGGATACCTTTTTTGCAACAACTTTACAACGGTAAGGAATTATTTAAAACGTGCTGAATGTTTTAGAAAGTAGACATTCCGAACTTGAATTTGAACACAAATTTGGAATACTTTTGACTTAAATATTGGGAGTTATTGTCGTTTGAATACTGCACCCACCGAGTTACCTGAAATTCGGATTCCCATTCTGCGTCGAAAGAAGTGCGTAAAAATAGAAGTCTAACGTTTTTTTCTCAGATTTCGTTTTAAAATATTATACCAATACCTCGATGGCAATCCACAGAAAATCAAATTTTTTGAAAAAAATACGTTCGTGACAAGTTATTCATGAATCTTAATCGCTTGGAAATTGCGTTAAAAAATGACGTTCGGTTACCTTTTTTGCAATAACTTTTCAAAGGTAAGGAATTATTTAACTCTTGCAGCATGTTTTAGAAAGTAGACATTCCGAACTTGAATTTGAACACAAATTTGGAATTTCTCCGACGTAAATTATGGGAGTTATTGTCGTTTGAATAATGCACCCACCGAGTTACCTGAAATTCGGATTCCCATTCTGCGCCGACAGAAGTGCGTAAATGCGGAGGTCAAACGTTTTTTTCCCGGATTTCGTATTAAAATATTATACCATTACCTCGATGGCAATCCACAGAAAATCAAATTTTTTGATAAAAATACGTTCGTGACAAGTTATTCAGGAATCTTAATCGCTTAGAAATTGCGTTGAAAAATAAGGATAGGTTACCTTTTTTGCAATAACTTTTCAAAGGTAACGAATTATTTAACACTAGCAGCATGTTTTAGAAAGTAGACATTCCGAACTTGAATTTCAACACAAATTTGGAATTTCTCCGACCTAAATCATGGGAGTTATTGTCGGTCGAATAACGCACCCACCGAGTTACCTGAAATTCAGATTCCCATTCTGCGTCGACAGAATTGCGTAAAAATGGATGTCTAACGTTTTTTTCTCAGATTTCGTATTAAAATACTATACCCATACCTCGATGGCAATCCACAGAAAATCAAATTTTTTGAAAAAAATACGTTCGTGACAAGTTATTCATGAATCTTAATCGCTTAAAAATTGCGTGGAAAAATAAGGTTAGGATACCTCTTTTGCAACAACTTTTCAACGGTAAGGAATTATTTAAAACGTGCTGAATGTTTTAGAAAGTAGACATTCCGAACTTAAATTTGAAGACAAATTTGGAATTCTTTTGACTTAAATCTTGGGAGTTATTGTCGTTTGAATAATGCATCCACCGAGTTACCTGAAATTCTGATTCCCATTCTGCGTCGACAGAAGTGCGTAAAAATGGAAGTCTAACGTTTTTTTCTCGGATTTCGTATTAAAATATTATACCAATACCTCGATGGCAATCCACAGAAAATCAAATTTTTTGAAAAAAATACGTTCGTGACAAGTAATCCATGAATCTTAATCGCATAGAAATTGCGTTCAAATATAAGGTTAGGATACCTTTTTTGCAACAACTTTGCAACGGTAAGGAATTATATAAAACGTGCTGAATGTTTTAGAAAGTAGACATTCCGAACTTGAATTTGAACACAAATTTGGAATACTTTTGACTTAAATATTGGGAGTTATTGTCGTTTGAATACTGCACCCACCGAGTTACCTGAAATTCGGATTCCCATTCTGCGTCGAAAGAAGTGCGTAAAAATAGAAGTCTAACGTTGTTTTCTCAGATTTTGTTTTAAAATATCATACCATTACCTCGATGGCAATCCACAGAAAATCAAATTTTTTGAAAGAAATACGTTCGTGACAAGTTATTCATGAATCTTAATCGCTTGGAAATTGCTTTAAAAAATGACGTTCGGTTACCTTTTTCGCAATAACTTTTCAAAGGTAAGGAATTATTTAACACTTGCAACATGTTTTAGAAAGTAGACATTCCGAACTTGAATTTCAACACAAATTTGGAATTTGTCCGAGTAAACGATGGGAGTTATTGTCGTTTGAATAATGCACCCACCGAGTCACCTGAAATTCGGATTCCCATTCTGCGTCGACAGAAGTGCCTAAAAATGGATGTCTAACGTTTTTTTCTCGGATTTCGTATTAAAATACTATACCAATACCTCGATGGCAATCCACAGAAAATCAAATTTTTTGAAAAAAATACGTTCGCGACAAGTTATTCTTGAATCTTAGTCGCTTAGAAATTGCGTTAAAAAATGACGTTCGGTTACCTTTTTAGCAATAACTTTTCAAAGGTAAGGAATTATTTAACACTTGCAGCATGTTTTAGAAAGTAGACATTCCGAACTTGAATTTCAACACAAATTTGGAATTTCTCCGACGTAAATCATGGGAGTTATTGTCGTTTGAATAATGCACCCACCGAGTTACCTGAAATTCGGATTCCCATTCTGCGTCGACAGAAGTGCGTAAATATGGATGTCAAACGTTTTTTTCCCGGATTTCGTATTAAAATACTATACCAATACCGCGATGGCAATCCACAGAAAATCAAATTTTTTGATAAAAATACGTTCGTGACAAGTTATTCATGAATCTTAATCGCTTAGAAATTGCGTTGAAAAATAAGGTTAGGTTACCTTCTTTGCAATAACTTTTCAACGGTAAGGAATTATTTAAAACGTGCTGAATGCTTTAAAAAGTAGACATTATGATCTTGAATTTGAACACAAATTTGGAATTCTTTTGACTTAAATCTTGGGAGTTATTGTCGTTTGAATACTGCACCCACAGAGTTACCTGAAATTCGGATTCTCATTCTGCGTCGAAAGAAGTGCGTAAAAATGGAAGTCTAATGTTTTTATCTCTGATTTCGTATTAAAATATTATACCATTACCTCGATGGCAATCCACAGAAAATCAAATTTTTTGAAAAAAATACGTTCGTGACATGTAATCCATGAATCTTAATCGCATAGAAATTGCGTTGAAATATAAGGTTAGGATACCTTTTTTGCAACAACTTTACAACGGTAAAAAATTATTTAAAACGTGCTGAATGTTTTAGAAAGTAGACATTCCGGACTTGAATTTGAACACAAATTTGGAATACTTTTGACTTAAATATTGGGAGTTATTGTCGTTTGAATAATGCACTCACCGAGTTACTTGAAATTCGGATTCCCATTCTGCGTTGACAGACGTGCGTAAAAATGGAAGTCTAACGTTTTTTTCTCGGATTTCGTTTTAAAATATTATACCAATACCTTGATGGCAATCCACATAAAATCAAATTTTTTGAAAAAAATACGTTCGTGACAAGTTATTCATGAATCTTAATCCCTTAGAAATTGCGTTAAAAAATGACGTTCGGTAACCTCATTTGCAATAACTTTTCAAAGGTAAGGAATTATTTAACACTTGCAGCATGTTTTAGAAAGTAGACATTTCGAAATTGAATTTTAACACAAATTTGGAATTTCTCCGACGTAAATCATGGGAGTTATTGTCGTTTGAATAATGCACCCACCGAGTTACCAGAAATTCGGATTCCCATTCTGCGTCGACAGAAGTGCGTAAAAATGGATGTCTAACGTTTTTTTCTCGGATTTCGTATTAAAATACTATACCAATACCTCGATGGCAATCCACAGAAAATCAAATTTTTTGAAAAAAATACGTTCGTGACAAGTTATTAATGAATCTTAATCGCTTAGAAATTGCGTTGAAAAATAAGATTAGGACACCTTTTTTGCTATAACTTTTCAACGGTAAGGAATTATTTAAAACGTGCTGAATGTTTTAGAAAGTAGACATTCCGATCTTGAATTTGAACACAAATTTGGAATTCTTTTGACTTAAATCTTGGGAGTTATTGTCGTTTGAATACTGCACCCACCGAGTTACCTGAAATTCGGATTCCCATTCTGCGTCGAAAGAAGTGCGTAAAAATGGAAGTCTAACGTTTTTTTCTCGGATTTCGTATTAAAATATTATACCAATACCTCGATGGCAATCCACAAAAAATAAATTTTTTGAAAAAAATACGTTCGTGACAAGTTATCCATGAATCTTAATCGCTTAGAAATTGCGTGAAAAAATAAGGTTAGGATACCTTTTTCGCAATAACTTTTCAACGGTAAGGAATTATTTAAAATGTGCTGAATGTTTTAGAAACTAGACATTCCGAACTTGAATTTGAACACAAATTTGGAATTCTTTTGACTTAAATCTTGGGAGTTATTGTTGTTTGAATACTGTACCCACCGAGTTACCTGAAATTCGGATTCCCATTCTGCGTCGAAAGAAGTGCGTAAAAATAGAAGTCTAATGTTTTTTTCTCGGATTTCGTATTAAAATATTATACCAATACCTCGAAGGCAAACCACAGAAAATCAAATTTTTTGAAAAAAATACGTTCGTGACAAGTTTTTCATGAATCTTAATCGCTTAGAAATTGCGTTAAAAAATGACGTTCGGTTACCTTTTTTGCAATAACTTTTCAAAGGTACGGAATTATTTAACACTTGCAGCATGTTTTAGAAAGTAGACATTCCGAACTTGAATTTCAACACAAATTTGGAATTTGTCCGAGTAAACGATGGGAGTTATTGTCGTTTGAATAATGCACCCACCGAGTCACCTGAAATTCGGATTCCCATTCTGCGTCGACAGAAGTGCCTAAAAATGGATGTCTAACGTTTTTTTCTCGGATTTCGTATTAAAATACTATACCAATACCTCGATGGCAATCCACAGAAAATCAAATTTTTTGAAAAAAATACGTTCGTGACAAGTTATTCTTGAATCTTAGTCGCTTAGAAATTGCGTTAAAAAATGACGTTCGGTTAATTCGGATTCCCATTCTGCGTCGACAGAAGTGCGTAAATATGGATGTCAAACGTTTTTTTCCCGGATTTCGTATTAAAATACTATACCAACACCTCGATGGCAATCCACAGAAAATCAAATTTTTTGATAAAAATACGTTTGTGACAAGTCATTCATGAATCTTAATCGCTTAGAAATTGCGTTGAAAAATAAGGTTAGGTTACCTTTTTTGCAATAACTTTTCAACGGTTAGGAATTATTTAAAACGTGCTGAATGCTTTAGAAAGTTGACATTCCGATCTTGAATTCGAACACAAATTTGGAATTCTTCTGACTTAAATCTTGGGAGTTATTGTCGTTTGAATAATGCACCCACCGAGTTACTTGAAATTCGGATTCCCATTCTGCGTTGACAGACGTGCGTAAAAATGGAAGTCTAACGTTTTTTTCTCGGATTTCGTTGTAAAATACTATACCAATACCTCGATGGGAATCCACAGAAAATCAAATTTTTTGAAAAAAATACGTTCGTGACAAGTTATTAATGAATCTTAATCGCTTAGAAATTGCGTTGAAAAAAAAGGTTAGGTTACCTTTTTTGCAATAACTTTTCAAAGGTAAGGAATTATTTAAAACGTGCTGAATGTTTTAGAAAGTAGACATTCCGAACTTGAATTTGAACACAAATTTTGAATTTCTCCGACGTAAATCGTGGGAGTTATTGTCGTTTGAATAATGCACCCACCGAGTTACCTGAAATTCGGATTCCCATTCAGCGTCGACAGAAGTGCGTAAAAATGGATGTCTAACGTTTTTTTCTCGGATTTCGTATTAAAATACTATACCAATACCTCGATGGCAATCCACAGAAAATCAAATTTTTTGAAAAAAATACGTTCGTGACAAGTTATTCATGAATCTTAATCGCTTAGAAATTGCGTTAAAAAATAACGTTCGGTTACCTTTTTTGCAAAAACCTTTCAAAGGTAAGGAATTATTTAACACTTGCAGCATGTTTTAGAAAGTAGACTTTCCGAACTTGAATTTCCACACAAATTTGGAATTTCTCCGATGTAAATCATGGAAGTTATTGTCGTTTGAATAATGCACCCACCGAGTTACCTGAAATTCGGATTCCCATTCCGCGTTGATAAAAATGCGTAAAAATGGATGTCTAACGTTTTTTTCTCGGATTTCGTATTAAAATACTATACCAATACCTCGATGGCAATCTACAGAAAATCTAATTTTTTGAAAAAAATACGTTCGTGACAAGTTATTCATGAATCTTAATCGCTTAGAAATTGCGTTGAAAATAAGGTTAGGATACCTTTTTGCAATAACTTTTCAACGGTAAGGAATTATTTAAAACGTGCTGAATGTTTTAGAAAGTAGACATTCCGAACTTGAATTTGAACACAAATTTGGAACTCTGTTGACATAAATCTTGGGAGTTATTGTCGTTTGAATAATGCACCCACCGAGTTACCTGATATTCGGATTCCCATTCTGCGTCGAAAGAAGTGCGTAAAAATGGAAGTCTAACGTTTTTTTCTCGGATTTCGTATTAAAATATTATACCAATACCTCGATGGCAATCCACAGAAAATCAAATTTTTTGAAAAAAATACGTTCGTGACAAGTTATCCATGAATCTTAATCGCTTAGAAATTGCGTTGAAAAATAAGGTTAGGTTACCTTTTTTGCAATAACTTTTCAACGGTAAGGAATTATTTAAAACGTGCTGAATGTTTTAGAAAGTAGACATTCCGATCTTGAATTTGAACACAAATTTGGAATTCTTTTGACTTAAATCTTGGGAGTTATTGTCGTTTGAATACTGCACCCACCGAGTTACCTGAAATTCGGATTCCCATTCTGCGTCGAAAGAAGTGCGTAAAAATAGAAGTCTAACGTTTTTTTCTCGGATTTCGTATTAAAATATTATACCAATACCTCGATGGCAATCCACAGAAAATCAAATTTTTTGAAAAAAATACGTTCGTGACAAGTTTTTCATGAATCTTAATCGCTTAGAAATTGCGTTAAAAAATGACGTTCGGTTACCTTTTTTGCAATAACTTTTCAAAGGTACAGAATTATTTAAAACGTGCTGAATGTTTTAGAAAGTAGACATTCCGAACTTGAATTTCAACACAAATTTGGAATTTGTCCGAGTAAACGATGGGAGTTATTGTCGTTTGAATAATGCACCCACAGAGTAACATGAAATTCGGATTCCCATTCTGCGTCGATAGAAGTGCGTAAAAATGGATGTCTAACGTTTTTTTCTCGGATTTCATATTGAAAGACTATACCAATACCTCGATAGCAATCCACAGAAAATCAATTTTTTTGAAAAAAATACGTTCGTGACAAGTTATTCATGAATCTTAATCGCTTAGAAATTGCGTTAAAAAATGTTGTTCGATTACCTTTTTTGCAATAACCTTTCAAAGGTAAGGAATTATTTAACACTTGAGGCATGTTTTAGAAAGTTGACATTCTGAACTTGAATTTCAACACAAATTTGGAATTTCTCCGACGTAAATCATGGGAGTTATTGTCGTTTGAATAATGCACCCACCGAGTTACCTGAAATTCGGATTCCCATTCTGCGTCGACAGAAGTGCGTAAAAATGGAAGTCTAACGTTTTTTTCTCGGATTTCGTTTTAAAATATTATACCAATACCTCGATGGCAATCCACAGAAAATCAAATTTTTTGAAAAAAATACGTTCGTGACAAGTTATTCATGAATCTTAATCGCTTAGAAATTGCGTGGAAAAATAAGGTTAGGATACCTTTTTTGCAATAACTTTTCAACGGTAAGGAATTATTTAAAACGTGCTGAATGTTTTAGAAAGTAGACATTCCGAACTTGAATTTGAACACAAATTTGGAATTCTTTTGACTTAAATCTTGGGAGTTATTGTCGTTTGAATAATGCACCCACCGAGTTACCTGATATTCGGATTCCCATTCTGCGTCGAAAGAAGTGCGTAAAAATGGAAGTCTAACGTTTTTTTCTCGGATTTCGTATTAAAATATTATACCAATACCTCGATGGCAATCCACAGAAAATCAAATTTTTTGAAAAAAATACGTTCGTGACAAGTTATCCATGAATCTTAATCGCTTAGAAATTGCGTGAAAAAATAAGGTTAGGATACCTTTTTCGCAATAACTTTTCAACGGTAAGGAATTATTTAAAATGTGCTGAATGTTTTAGAAACTAGACATTCCGAACTTGAATTTGAACACAAATTTGGAATTCTTTTGACCTAACTCTTGGGAGTTATTGTCGTTTGAATACTGCACCCACCGAGTTTCCTGAAATTCGGATTCCCATTCTGCGTCGAAAGATGTGCGAAAAAATTGAAGTCTAACGTTTTTTTCACGGATTTCGTATTAAAATATTATACCAATACCTCAATGGCAATCCACAGAAAATCAAATTTTTTGAAAAAAATACGTTCGTGACAAGTTATCCATGAATCTTAATCGCTTAGAAATTGCGTTGAAAAATAAGGTTAGGTTACCTTTTTTGCAATAACTTTTCAACGGTAAGGAATTATTTAAAACGTGCTGAATGTTTTAGAAAGTAGACATTCCGATCTTGAATTTGAACACAAATTTGGAATTCTTTTGACTTAAATCTTGGGAGTTATTGTCGTTTGAATAATGCACCCACTGAGTTACTTGAAATTCGGATTCCCATTCTGCGTGGACAGACGTGCGTAAAAATGGAAGTCTAACGTTTTTTTCTCGGATTTCGTTTTAAAATATTATACCAATAACTCGATGGCAATCCGCAGAAAATCAAATTCTTTGAAAAAAAAACGTTCGTGACAAGTTATTCATGAATCTTAATCGCTTAGAAATTGCGTTAAAAAATGACGTTCGGTTACCTTTTTTGCAATAACCTTTCAAAGGTAAGGAATTATTTAACACTTGCAGCATGTTTTAGAAAGTAGACATTCCGAACTTGAATTTCAACACAAATTTGGAATTTCTCCGACGTAAATCATGGGAGTTATTGTCGTTTGAATAATGCACCCACCGAGTTACCTGAAATTCGGATTCCCATTCTGCGTCGACAGAAGTGCGTAAAAATGGATGTCTAACGTTTTTTTCTCGGATTTCGTATTAAAATACTATACCCATACCTCGATGGCAATCCACAGAAAATCAAATTTTTTGAAAGAAATACGTTCGTGACAAGTTATCCATGAATCTTAATCGCTTAGAAATTGCGTGGAAAAATAAGGTTAGGATACCTTTTTTGCAATAACATTTCAACGGTAAGGAATTATTTAAAACGTGCTGAATGTTATAGAAACTAGACATTCCGAACTGGAATTTGAACAAAAATTTGGAATTCTTTTGACCTAAATCTTGGGAGTTATTGTCGTTTGAATACTGCACCCACCGAGTTACCTGAAATTCGGATTCCCATTCTGCGTCGAAAGAAGTGCGTAAAAATAGAAGTCTAACGTTTTTTTCTCGGATTTCGTATTAAAATATTATACCAATACCTCGATGGCAATCGACAGAAAATCAAATTTTTTGAAAAAAATACGTTCGTGACAAGTTATCCATGAATCTTAATCGCTTAGAAATTGCGTTGAAAAATAAGGTTTGGTTACCTTTTTTGCAATAACTTTTCAACGGTAAGGAATTATTTAAAACGTGCTGAATGTTTTAGAAAGTAGACATTCCGATCTTGAATTTGAACACAAATTTGGAATTCTTTTGAATTAAATCTTGGGAGTTATTGTCGTTTGAATAATGCACCCACCGAGTTACTTGAAATTCGAATTCCCATTCTGCGTCGACAGACGTGTGTAAAAATGGAAGTCTAACGTTTTTTTCTCGGATTTCGTTTTAAAATACTATACCAATAACTCGATGGCAATCCGCAGAAAATCAAATTTTTTGAAAAAAATACGTTCGTGACAAGTTATTCATGAATCTTAATCGCTTAGAAATTGCGTTAAAAAATGTTGTTCGGTTACCTTTTTTGCAATAACCTTTCAAAGGTAAGGAATTATTTAACACTTGAGGCATGTTTTAGAAAGTTGACATTCTGAACTTGAATTTCAACACAAATTTGGAATTTCTCCGACGTAAATCATGGGAGTTATTGTCGTTTGAATAATGCACCCACAGAGTAACATGAAATTCGGATTCCCATTCTGCGTCGATAGAAGTGCGTAAAAATGGATGTCTAACGTTTTTTTCTCGGATTTCATATTGAAAGACTATACCAATACCTCGATGGCAATCCACAGAAAATCAATTTTTTTGAAAAAAATACGTTCGTGACAAGTTATCCATGAATCTTAATCGCTTAGAAATTGCGTTGAAAAATAAGGTTAGGTTACCTTTTTTGCAATAACTTTTCAACGGTAAGGAATTATTTAAAACGTGCTGAATGTTTTAGAAAGTAGACATTCCGATCTTGAATTTGAACACAAATTTGGAATTCTTTTGACTTAAATCTTGGGAGTTATTGTCGTTTGAATAATGCACCCGCCGAGTTACTTGAAATTCGGATTCCCATTCTGCGTTGACAGACATGCGTAAAAATGGAAGTCTAACGTTTTTTTCTCGGATTTCGTTTTAAAATATTATACCAATACCACGATGGCAATCCACAGAAAATCAAATTTTTTGAAAAAAATACGTTCGTGACAAGTTATTCATGAATCTTAATCGCTTAGAAATTGCGTTAAAAAATGACGTTCGGTTACCTTTTTTGCAATAACCTTTCAAAGGTAAGGAATTATTTAACACTTGCAGCATGTTTTACAAAGTAGACCTTCCGAACTTGAATTTCAACACAAATTTCGAATTTCTCCGACGTAAATCATGGGAGTTATTGTCGTTTGAATATTGCACCCACCGAGTTACCTGAAATTCGGATTCCCATTCTGCGTCGACAGAAGTGCGTAAAAATGGAAGTCTAACGTTTTGTTCTCGGATTTCGTATTAAAATACTATACCCATACCTCGATGGGTATCCATAGAAAATCAATTTTTTTTGAAAAAAATACGTTCTTGACAAGTTATTCATGAATCTTAATCACTTAGAAATTGCGTGAAAAAATAAGGTTAGGATACCTTTTTTGCAATAACTTTTCAACGGTAAGGAATTATTTAAAACGTGCTGACTGTTATAGAAAGTGGACATTCCGAACTTGAATTTGAACACAAATTTGGAATTCTTTTGACTTAAATCTTGGGAGTTATTGTCGTTTGAATACTGCACCCACCGAGTTACCTGAAATTCGGATTCCCATTCTGCGTCGAAAGAAGTGCGTAAAAATAGAAGTCTAACGTTTTTTTCTCGGATTTAGTATTAAAATTTTATACCAATACCTCGATGGCAATCCACAGAAAATAAATTTTTTTGAAAAAAATACGTTCGTGACAAGTTATCCATGAATCTTAATCGCTTAGAAATTGCGTTGAAAAATAAGGTTAGGTTACCTTTTTTGCAATAACTTTTCAACGGTAAGGAATTATTTAAAACGTGCTGAATGTTTTAGAAGGTAGACATTCCGAACTTGAATTTGAACACAAATTTGGAATACTTTTGACTTAAATCTTGGGAGTTATTGTCGTTTGAATACTGCACCCAGCGAGTTACCTGAAATTCGGATTCCCATTCTGCGTCGAAAGAAGTGCGGAAAAAAGGAAGTCTTACGTTTTTTTTCTCGGAATTCGTATTAAAATATTATACCAATACCTCGATGGCAATCCACAAAAAATAAATTTTTTGAAAAAAATACGTTCGTGACAAGTTATCCATGAATCTTAATCGCTTAGAAATTGCGTTGAAAAATAAGGTTAGGTTACCTTTTTTGCAATAACTTTTCAACGGTAAGGAATTATTTAAAACGTGCTGAATGTTTTAGAAAGTAGACATTCCGAACTTGAATTTGAACACAAATTTGGAATTCTTTTGACTTAAATCTTGGGAGTTATTGTCGTTTGAATAATGCACCCACCGAGTTACCTGAAATTCGGATTCCCATTCTGCGTCGACAGACGTGCGTAAAAATGGAAGTCTAACGTTTTTTTCTCGGATTTCGTTTTAAAATATTATACCAATACCTCGATGGCAATCCACAGAAAATCAAATTTTTTGAAAAAAATACGTTCGTGACAAGTTATCCATGAATATTAATCGGTTAGAAATTGCGTTGAAAAATAAGGTTAGGTTACCTTTTTTGCAATAACTTTTCAACGGAAAGGAATTATTTAAAACGTGCTGAATGTTTTAGAAAGTAGACATTCCGAACTTGAATTTGAAGACAAATTTGGAATTCTTTTGACTTAAATCTTGGGAGTTATTGTCGTTTGAATAATGCATCCACCGAGTTACCTGAAATTCTGATTCCCATTCTGCGTCGACAGAAGTGCGTAAAAATGGAAGTCTAACGTTTTTTTCTCGGATTTCGTATTAAAATATTATACCAATACCTCGATGGCAATCCACAGAAAATCAAATTTTTTGAAAAAAATACGTTCGTGACAAGTTATTCATGAATCTTAATCGCTTAGAAATTGCGTTAAAAAATAAGGTTAGGTTACCTTTTTTGCAATAACTTTTCAACGGTAAGGAATTATTTAAAACGTGCAGAATGTTTTAGAAAGTAGGCATTCCGAACCTGAATTTCAACACAAATTTGGAATTTTTGACTTAAATCGTGAGAGTTATTGTAGTTTGAATAATGCACCCACCGAGTCACCTGAAATTCGGATTCCCATTCTGCGTCGACAGAAGTGCGTAAAAATGGAAGTCTAACGTTTTTTTCTCGGATTTCGTATTAAAATACTATACCAATACCTCGATGGCAATCCACAGAAAATAAATTTTTTGAAAAAAATACGTTCGTGACAAGATATTCATGAATCTGAATCGCTTAGAAATTGCGTTGAAAAATATGGTTAGGATACCTTTTTTGCAATAACTTTTCAACGGTAAGGAATTATTTAAAACGTGCTGAATGTTTTAGAAAGTAGACATTCCGAACTTGAATTTGAACACAAATTTGGAATTCTTTTGACTTAAATCTTGGGAGTTATTGTCGTTTGAATAATGCATCCACCGAGTTACCTGAAATTCTGATTCCCATTCTGCGTCGACAGAAGTGCGTAAAAATGGAAGTCTAACGTTTTTTTCTCGGATTTCGTATTAAAATATTATACCAATACCTCGATGGCAATCCACAGAAAATCAAATTTTTTGAAAAAAATACGTTCGTGACAAGTAATCCATGAATCTTAATCGCATAGAAATTGCGTTCAAATATAAGGTTAGGATACCTTTTTTGCAACAACTTTACAACGGTAAGGAATTATTTAAAACGTGCTGAATGTTTTAGAAAGTAGACATTCCGAACTTGAATTTGAACACAAATTTGGAATACTTTTGACTTAAATATTGGGAGTTATTGTCGTTTGAATACTGCACCCACCGAGTTACCTGAAATTCGGATTCCCATTCTGCGTCGAAAGAAGTGCGTAAAAATAGAAGTCTAACGTTTTTTTCTCAGATTTCGTTTCAAAATATTATACCAATACCTCGATGGCAATCCACAGAAAATCAAATTTTTTGAAAAAAATACGTTCGTGACAAGTTATTCATGAATCATAATCGCTTGGAAATTGCGTTAAAAAATGACGTTCGGTTACCTTTTTCGCAATAACTTTTCAAAGGTAAGGAATTATTTAACACTTGCAACATGTTTTAGAAAGTAGACATTCCGAACTTGAATTTCAACACAAATTTGGAATTTGTAGTAAACGATGGGAGTTATTGTCGTTTGAATAATGCACCCACCGAGTTACCTGAAATTCGGATTCCCATTCTGCGTCGACAGAAGTGCCTAAAAATGGATGTCTAACGTTTTTTTCTCGGATTTCGTATTAAAATACTATACCAATACCTCGATGGCAATCCACAGAAAATCAAATTTTTTGAAAAAAATACGTTCGCGACAAGTTATTCTTGAATCTTAGTCGCTTAGAAATTGCGTTAAAAAATGACGTTCGGTTACCTTTTTCGCAATAACTTTTCAAAGGTAAGGAATTATTTAACACTTGCAACATGTTTTAGAAAGTAGACATTCCGAACTTGAATTTCAACACAAACTTGGAATTTCTCCGACGTAAATCATGGGAGTTATTGTCGTCTGAATAATGCACCCACCGAGTTACCTGAAATTCGGATTCCCATTCTGCGTCGACAGAAGTGCGAAAAAATGGATGTCTAACGTTTTTTTCTCGGAGTTCGTATTAAAATACTATACCCATACCTCGGTAGCAATTCACAGAAAATCAAATTTTTTGAAAGAAATACGTTCGTGACAAGTTATCCATGAATCTTAATCGCTTAGAAATTGTGTGGAAAAATAAGGTTAGGATACCTTTTTTGCAATAACTTTTCAACGGTAAGGAATTATTTAAAACGTGCTGAATGTTATAGAAACTAGACATTCCGAACTGGAATTTGAACAAAAATTTGGAATTCTTTTGACCTAAATCTTGGGAGTTATTGTCGTTTGAATACTGCACTCACCGAGTTACCTAAAATTCGGATTCCCATTCTGTGTCGAAAGAAGTGCGTAAAAATGGAAGTCTAACGTTTTTTTCTCGGATTTCGTATTAAAATATTATACCAATACCTCGATGGCAATCCACAGAAAATCAAATTTTTTGAAAAAAATACGTTCGTGACAAGTAATCCATGAATCTTAATCGCATAGAAATTGCGTTCAAATATAAGGTTAGGATACTTTTTTTTGCAACAACTTTACAACGGTAAGGAATTATTTAAAACGTGCTGAATGTTTTAGAAAGTAGACATTCCGAACTTGAATTTGAACACAAATTTGGAATACTTTTGACTTAAATATTGGGAGTTATTGTCGTTTGAATACTGCACCCACCGAGTTACCTGAAATTCGGATTCCCATTCTGCGTCGAAAGAAGTGCGTAAAAATAGAAGTCTAACGTTTTTTTCTCAGATTTCGTTTTAAAATATTATACCAATACCTCGATGGCAATCCACAGAAAATCAAATTTTTTGAAAAAAATACGTTCGTGACAAGTTATTCATGAATCTTAATCGCTTGGAAATTGCGTTAAAAAATGACGTTCGGTTACCTTTTTCGCAATAACTTTTCAAAGGTAAGGAATTATTTAACACTTGCAACATGTTTTAGAAAGTAGACATTCCGAACTTGAATTTCAACACAAATTTGGAATTTCTCTAACGTAAATCATGGGAGTTATTGTCGTTTGAATAACGCACCCACCGAGTTACCTGAAATTCGAATTCCCATTCTGCGTCGACAGAAGTGCGTAAAAATGGATGTCTAACGTTTTTTTCTCGGATTTCGTATTAAAATACTATACCCATACCTCGATGGCAATCCACAGAAAATCAAATTTTTTGAAAAAAATACGTTCGTGACAAGTTGTTCATGAATCTTAATCGCTTAGAAATTTCGTGGAAAAATATGGTTAGGATACCATTTTTGCAATAACTTTTCAACGTTATGGAATTATTTAAAACGTGCTGAATGTTTTAGAAAGTAGACATTCCGAAATTGAATTTGAACACAAATTTGGAAATCTTTTGACTTAAATCTTGGGAGTTATTGTCGTTTTAATAATGCACCCACCGAGTTACCTGAAATTCGGATTCCCATTCTGCGTCGACAGAAGTGCGTAAAAATGGATGTCTAACGTTTTTTTCTCGGATTTCGTATTAAAATACTATACCCATACCTCGATGGCAATCCACAGAAAATCAAATTTTTTGAAAAAAATACGTTCATGACAAGTTGTTCATGAATCTTAATCGCTTAGAAATTGCGTTGAAAAATAAGGATAGGTTACCTTTTTTGCAATAACTTTTCAAAGGTAACGAATTATTTAACACTAGCAGCATGTTTTAGAAAGTAGACATTCCGAACTTGAATTTCAACACAAATTTGGAAATCTTTTGACTTAAATCTTGGGAGTTATTGTCGTTTTAATAATGCACCCACCGAGTTACCTGAAATTCGGATTCCCATTCTGCGTCGACAGAAGTGCGTAAAAATGGATGTCTAACGTTTTTTTCTCAGATTTCGTATTAAAATACTATACCAATACCTCGATGGCAATCCACAGAAAATCAAATTTTTTGAAAAAAATACGTTCGTGACAAGTTATCCACGAATCCTAATCGCTTAGAAATTGCGTTGAAAAATAAGGTTAGGATACCTATTTTGCAATAACTTTTCAATGGTAAGGAATTATTTAAAACGTGCATAATGTTTTAGAAAGTTGACATTCC
This sequence comes from Castanopsis chinensis, assembly GCA_032878915.1. NCBI lineage: Eukaryota > Viridiplantae > Streptophyta > Magnoliopsida > Fagales > Fagaceae > Castanopsis > Castanopsis chinensis. Next base: position 12,297,531 of record JAVQMG010000101.1, read on the forward strand.
GAACTTGAATTTGAACACAAATTTGGAATTCCTTTGACTTAAATCTTGGGAGTTATTGTCGTTTGAATAATGCACCCACCGAGTTACCTGAAATTCGGATTCCCATTCTGCGTCGACAGAAGTGCGAAAAAATGGATGTCTAACGTTTTTTTCTCGGAGTTCGTATTAAAATACTATACCCATACCTCGGTAGCAATTCACAGAAAATCAAATTTTTTGAAAGAAATACGTTCGTGACAAGTTATCCATGAATCTTAATCGCTTAGAAATTGCGTTAAAAAATGACGTTCGGTTACCTTTTTTGCAATAACTTTTCAAAGGTAAGGAATTATTTAACACTTGCAGCATGTTTTAGAAAGTAGACATTCCGAACTTGAATTTCAACACAAATTTGGAAATCTTTTCCGACGTAAATCATGGGAGTTATTGTCGTTTGAATAATGCACCCACCGAGTTACCTGAAATTCGGATTCCCATTCTGCGTCGACAGAAGTGCGTAAAAATGGATGTCTAACGTTTTTTTCTCGGATTTCGTATCAAAATACTATACCAATACCTCGATGGCAATCCACAGAAAATCAAATTTTTTGAAAAAAATACGTTCGTGACAAGTTATCCATGAATCTTAATCGCTTAGAAATTGCGTTAAAAAATAAGGTTAGGTTACCTTTTTTGCAATAACTTTTCAACGGTAAGGAATTATTTAAAACGTGCTGAATGTTTTAGAAAGTAGACATTCCGATCTTGAATTTGAACACAAATTTGGAATTCTTTTGACTTAAATCTTGGGAGTTATTGTCGTTTGAATAATGCACCCACCGAGTTACCTGAAATTCGGATTCCCATTCTGCGTCGACAGAAGTGCGTAAAAATGGATGTCTAACGTTTTTTTCTCGGATTTCGTATTAAAATACTATACCCATACCTCGATGGCAATCCACAGAAAATCAAATTCTTTGAAAAAAATACGTTCGTGACAAGTTTTTCATGAATCTTAGTCGCTTAGAAATTGCGTTAAAAAATGACGTTCGGTTACCTTTTTTGCAATAACTTTTCAAAGGTAAGGAATTATTTAACTCTTGCAGCATGTTTTAGAAAGTAGACATTCCGAACTTGAATTTCAACACAAATTTGGAATTTGTCCGAGTAAATCATGGGAGTTATTGTCGTTTGAATAATGCACCCACCGAGTCACCTGAAATTCGGATTCCCATTCTGCGTCGACAGAAGTGCCCAAAAATGGATGTCTAACGTTTTTTTCTCGGATTTCGTATTAAAATACTATACCAATACCTCGATGGCAATCCACAGAAAATCAAATTTTTTGAAAAAAATACGTTCGTGACAAGTTATTCTTGAATCTTAGTCGCTTAGAAATTGCGTTAAAAAATGACGTTCGGTTACCTTTTTTGCAATAACTTTTCAAAGGTAAGGAATTATTTAACACTTGCAGCATGTTTTAGAAAGTAGACATTCCGAACTTGAATTTGAACACAAATTTGGAATTTCTCCGACGTAAATCATGGGAGTTATTGTCGTTTGAATAATGCACCCACCGAGTTACCTGAAATTCGGATTCCCATTCTGCGCCGACAGAAGTGCGTAAATATGGATGTCAAACGTTTTTTTCCCGGATTTCGTATTAAAATATTATACCATTACCTCGATGGCAATCCACAGAAAATCAAATTTTTTGATAAAAATACGTTCGTGACAAGTTATTCAGGAATCTTAATCGCTTAGAAATTGCGTTGAAAAATAAGGATAGGTTACCTTTTTTGCAATAACTTTTCAAAGGTAACGAATTATTTAACACTAGCAGCATGTTTTAGAAAGTAGACATTCCGAACTTGAATTTCAACACAAATTTGGAATTTCTCCGACCTAAATCATGGGAGTTATTGTCGGTCGAATAACGCACCCACCGAGTTACCTGAAATTCAGATTCCCATTCTGCGTCGACAGAATTGCGTAAAAATGGATGTCTAACGTTTTTTTCTCAGATTTCGTATTAAAATACTATACCCATACCTCGATGGCAATCCACAGAAAATCAAATTTTTTGAAAAAAATACGTTCGTGACAAGTTATTCATGAATCTTAATCGCTTAGAAATTGCGTGGAAAAATAAGGTTAGGATACCTCTTTTGCAACAACTTTTCAACGGTAAGGAATTATTTAAAACGTGCTGAATGTTTTAGAAAGTAGACATTCCGAACTTAAATTTGAAGACAAATTTGGAATTCTTTTGACTTAAATCTTGGGAGTTATTGTCGTTTGAATAATGCATCCACCGAGTTACCTGAAATTCTGATTCCCATTCTGCGTCGACAGAAGTGCGTAAAAATGGAAGTCTAACGTTTTTTTCTCGGATTTCGTATTAAAATATTATACCAATACCTCGATGGCAATCCACAGAAAATCAAATTTTTTGAAAAAAATACGTTCGTGACAAGTAATCATGAATCTTAATCGCATAGAAATTGCGTTCAAATATAAGGTTAGGATACCTTTTTTGCAACAACTTTGCAACGGTAAGGAATTATATAAAACGTGCTGAATGTTTTAGAAAGTAGACATTCCGAACTTGAATTTGAACACAAATTTGGAATACTTTTGACTTAAATATTGGGAGTTATTGTCGTTTGAATACTGCACCCACCGAGTTACCTGAAATTCGGATTCCCATTCTGCGTCGAAAGAAGTGCGTAAAAATAGAAGTCTAACGTTGTTTTCTCAGATTTTGTTTTAAAATATCATACCATTACCTCGATGGCAATCCACAGAAAATCAAATTTTTTGAAGAAAATACGTTCGTGACAAGTTATTCATGAATCTTAATCGCTTGGAAATTGCTTTAAAAAATGACGTTCGGTTACCTTTTTCGCAATAACTTTTCAAAGGTAAGGAATTATTTAACACTTGCAACATGTTTTAGAAAGTAGACATTCCGAACTTGAATTTCAACACAAATTTGGAATTTGTCCGAGTAAACGATGGGAGTTATTGTCGTTTGAATAATGCACCCACCGAGTCACCTGAAATTCGGATTCCCATTCTGCGTCGACAGAAGTGCCTAAAAATGGATGTCTAACGTTTTTTTCTCGGATTTCGTATTAAAATACTATACCAATACCTCGATGGCAATCCACAGAAAATCAAATTTTTTGAAAAAAATACGTTCGCGACAAGTTATTCTTGAATCTTAGTCGCTTAGAAATTGCGTTAAAAAATGACGTTCGGTTACCTTTTTTGCAATAACTTTTCAAAGGTACGGAATTATTTAACACTTGCAGCATGTTTTAGAAAGTAGACATTCCGAACTTGAATTTCAACACAAATTTGGAATTTCTCCGACGTAAATCATGGGAGTTATTGTCGTTTGAATAATGCACCCACCGAGTTACCTGAAATTCGGATTCCCATTCTGCGTTGACAGACGTGCGTAAAAATGGAAGTCTAACGTTTTTTTCTCGGATTTCGTTTTAAAATACTATACCAATACCTCGATGGGAATCCACAGAAAATCAAATTTTTTGAAAAAAATACGTTCGTGACAAGTTATTAATGAATCTTAATCGCTTAGAAATTGCGTTGAAAAATAAGATTAGGACACCTTTTTTGCTATAACTTTTCAACGGTAAGGAATTATTTAAAACGTGCTGAATGTTTTAGAAAGTAGACATTCCGATCTTGAATTTGAACACAAATTTGGAATTCTTTTGACTTAAATCTTGGGAGTTATTGTCGTTTGAATACTGCACCCACCGAGTTACCTGAAATTCGGATTCCCATTCTGCGTCGAAAGAAGTGCGTAAAAATGGAAGTCTAACGTTTTTTTTCGGATTTCGTATTAAAATATTATACCAATACCTCGATGGCAATCCACAGAAAATCAAATTTTTTGAAAAAAATACGTTCGTGACAAGTAATCTATGAATCTTAATCGCATAGAAATTGCGTTCAAATATAAGGTTAGGATACCTTTTTTGCAACAACTTTACAACGGTAAGGAATTATTTAAAACGTGCTGAATGTTTTAGAAAGTAGACATTCCGAACTTGAATTTGAACACAAATTTGGAATACTTTTGACTTAAATATTGGGAGTTATTGTCGTTTGAATACTGCACCCACCGAGTTACCTGAAATTCGGATTCCCATTCTGCGTCGAAAGAAGTGCGTAAAAATAGAAGTCTAACGTTTTTTTCTCAGATTTCGTTTTAAAATATTATACCAATACCTCGATGGCAATCCACAGAAAATCAAATTTTTTGAAAAAAATACGTTCGTGACAAGTTATTCATGAATCTTAATCGCTTGGAAATTGCGTTAAAAAATGACGTTCGGTTACCTTTTTCGCAATAACTTTTCAAAGGTAAGGAATTATTTAACACTTGCAACATGTTTTAGAAAGTAGACATTCCGAACTTGAATTTCAACACAAATTTGGAATTTGTCCGAGTAAATCATGGGAGTTATTGTCGTTTGAATAATGCACCCACCGAGTTACCTGAAATTCGGATTCCCATTCTGCGTCGACAGAAGTGCGTAAATATGGATGTCTAACGTTTTTTTCCCGGATTTCGTATTAAAATACTATACCAATACCTCGATGGCAATCCACAGAAAATCAAATTTTTGGAAAAAACGACGTTAGTGACAAGTTATTCATGAATCTTAATCGCTTAGAAATTGCGTTAAAAAATGACGTTCGGTTACCTTTTTTACAATAACTTTTCAAAGGTAAGGAATTATTTAACACATGCTGCATCTTTTAGAAAGTAGACATTCCGAACTTGAATTTCAAAACAAATTTGGAATTTTTCCGACTTAAATCATGGGAGTTATTGTCGATTGAATGATGCACCCACCGAGTTACCTGAAATTCGGATTCCCATTCTGCGTCGACAGAAGTGCGTAAAAATGGAAGTCTAACGTTTTTTTCTCGGATTTCGTATTAAAATACTATACTAATACCTCGATGGCAATCCACAGAAAATCAAATTTTTTGAAAAAAATACGTTCGTGACAAGTTATCCACGAATCCTAATCGCTTAGAAATTGCGTTGAAAAATAAGGTTAGGATACCTATTTTGCAATAACTTTTCAATGGTAAGGAATTATTTAAAACGTGCATAATGTTTTAGAAAGTTGACATTCCGAACTTGAATTTGAACACAAATTTGGAATTCCTTTGACTTAAATCTTGGGAGTTATTGTCGTTTGAATAATGCACCCACCGAGTTACCTGAAATTCGGATTCCCATTCTGCGTCGACAGAAGTGCGTAAAAATGGAAGTCTAACGTTTTTTTCTCGGATTTCGTTTTAAAATATTATACCAATACCTCGATGGCAATCCACAGAAAATCAAATTTTTTGAAAAAAATACGTTCGTGACAAGTTATCCATGAATCTTAATCGCTTAGAAATTGCGTTGAAAAATAAGGTTAGGATACCTTTTTTGCAATAACTTTTCAACGATAAGGAATTATTTAAAACGTGCTGAATGTTTTGGAAAGTAGACATTCCGAATATGAATTTGAACACAAATTTGGAATACTTTTGACTTAAATCTTGGGAGTTATTGTCGTTTGAATACTGCACCCACCGAGTTACCTGAAATTCGGATTCCCATTCTGCGTCGAAAGAAGTGCGGAAAAAAGGAAGTCTTACGTTTTTTTTCTCGGAATTCGTATTAAAATATTATACCAATACCTCGATGGCAATCCACAGAAAATCAAATTTTTTGAAAAAAATACGATAGTGACCAGTTAGTCATGAATCTTAATCGCTTAGAAATTGCGTTAAAAAATGACGTTTGGTTACCTTTTGCAATAACTTTTCAAAGGTAAGGAATTATTTAACACTTGTAGCATGTTTTAGAAAGTAGACATTCCGAACTAGAATTTCAACACAAATTTGGAATTTCTCTGACTTAAATCATGGGAGTTATTGTCGTTTGAATAATGCACCCACCGAGTTACCTGAAATTCGGATTCCCATTCTGCGTCGACAGAAGTGCGTAAAAATGGATGTCTAACGTTTTTTTCTCGGATTTCGTATTAAAATACTATACCAATACCTCGATGGCAATCCACAGAAAATCAAATTTTTTGAAAAAAATACGTTCGTGACAAGTTATTCATGAATCTTAATCGCTTAGAAATTGCGTTGAAAAATAAGGTTAGGATACCTTTTTTGCAATAACTTTTCAACGGTAAGGAATTATTTAAAACGTGCTGAATGTTTTAGAAAGTAGACATTCCGAACTTGAATTTGAACACAAATTTGGAATTCTTTTGACTTAAATCTTGGGAGTTATTGTCGTTTGAATAATGCACCCACCGAGTTACCTGAAATTCGGATTCCCATTCTGCGTCGAAAGAAGTGCGTAAAAATAGAAGTCTAACGTTTTTTTCACGGATTTCGTATTAAAATATTATACCAATACTTCAATGGCAATCCACAGAAAATCAAATTTTTTGAAAAAAATACATTTGTGACAAGTTATCCATGAATCTTAATCGCTTAGAAATTGCGTTGAAAAATAAGGTTAGGATACCTGTTATGCAATAACTTTTCAACGGTAGGGAATTATTTAAAACGTGCTGCATGTTTTAGAAAGTAGACATTCGGAACTTGAATTTGAACACAAATTTTGAATTCTTTTGACTTAAATCTTGGGAGTTATTGTCGTTTGAATAATGCACCCACCGAGTTACCTGAAATTCGGATTCCCATTCTGCGTCGAAAGAAGTGCGTAAAAATGGAAGTCTAACGTTTTTTTCTCGGATTTCGTATTAAAATATTATACCAATACCTCGATGGCAATCCACAGAAAATCAAATTTTTTGAAAAAAATACGTTCGTGACAAGTTATTCATGAATCTTAATCGCTTAGAAATTGCGTTAAAAAATAACGTTCGGTTACCTTTTTTGCAAAAACCTTTCAAAGGTAAGGAATTATTTAACACTTGCAGCATGTTTTAGAAAGTAGACTTTCCGAACTTGAATTTCAACACAAATTTGGAATTTCTCCGATGTAAATCATGGAAGTTATTGTCGTTTGAATAATGCACCCACCGAGTTACCTGAAATTCGGATTCCCATTCTGCGTTGACAAAAATGCGTAAAAATGGATGTCTAACGTTTTCTTCTCGGATTTCGTATTAAAATACTATACCAATACCTCGATGGCAATCTACAGAAAATCTAATTTTTTGAAAAAAATACATTCGTGACAAGTTATTCATGAATCTTAATCGCTTAGAAATTGCGTTGAAAAATAAGATTAGGATACCTTTTTTGCAATAACTTTTCAACGGTAAGGAATTATTTAAAACGTGCTGAATGTTTTAGAAGGTAGACATTCCGGACTTGAATTTGAACACAAATTTGGAATACTTTTGACTTAAATCTTGGGAGTTATTGTCGTTTGAATAATGCACCCACCGAGTTACCTGAAATTCGGATTCCCATTCTGCGTCGAAAGAAGTGCGTAAAAATGGAAGTCTAACGTTTTTTTCTCGGATTTCGTATTAAAATATTATACCAATACCTCGATGGCAATCCACAGAAAATCAAATTTTTTGAAAAAAATACATTCGTGACAAGTTATTCATGAATCTTAATCGCTTAGAAATTGCGTTGAAAAATAAGATTAGGATACCTTTTTTGCAATAACTTTTCAACGGTAAGGAATTATTTAAAACGTGCTGAATGTTTTAGAAGGTAGACATTCCGGACTTGAATTTGAACACAAATTTGGAATACTTTTGACTTAAATCTTGGGAGTTATTGTCGCTTGAATACTGCACCCAGCGAGTTACCTGAAATTCGGATTCCCATTCTGCGTCGAAAGAAGTGCGTCAAAATAGAAGTCTAACGTTTTTTTCTCGGATTTCGTATTAAAATATTATACCAATACCTCGATGGCAATTTACAAAAAATCAAATTTTTTGAAAAAATACGTTCGTGACAAGTTATTCATGAATCTTAATCGCTTAGAAATTGCGTTAAAAAATGACGTTCGGTTACCTATTTTGCAATAACTTTTCAAAGGTAAGGAATTATTTAACACTTGCAACATGTTTTAGAAAGTAGACATTCCGAACTTGAATTTCAACACAAATTTGGAATTTGTCCGAGTAAACATGAGAGTTATTGTCGTTTGAATAATGCGCCCACCGAGTCACCTGAAATTCGGATTCCCATTCTGCGTCGACAGAAGTGCGTAAAAATGGATGTCTAACGTTTTTTTCTCGGATTTCGTATTAAAATACTATACCAATACCTCGATGGCAATCCACAGAAAATCAAATTTTTTGAAAAAAATACGTTCGTGACAAGTTATTCTTGAATCTTAGTCGCTTAGAAATTGCGTTAAAAAATGACGTTCGGTTACCTTTTTTGCAATAACTTTTCAAAGGTAAGGAATTATTTAACACTTGCAGCATGTTTTAGAAAGTAGACATTCCGAACTTGAATTTCAACACAAATTTGGAATTTCTCCGACGTAAATCATGGGAGTTATTGTCGTTTGAATAATGCACCCACCGAGTTACCTGAAATTCGGATTCCCATTCTGCGTCGACAGAAGTGCGTAAAAATGGATGTCTAACGTTTTTTTCTCGGATTTCGTATCAAAATACTATACCAATACCTCGATGGCAATCCACAGAAAATCAAATTTTTTGAAAAAAATACGTTCGTGACAAGTTATTAATGAATCTTAATCGCTTAGAAATTGCGTTGAAAAATAAGGTTAGGATACCTTTTTTGCAATAACTTTTCAACGGTAAGGAATTATTTAAAACGTGCTGAATGTTTTAGAAAGTAGACATTCCGAACTTGAATTTGAACACAAATTTGGAATTCTTTTGACTTAAATCTTGGGAGTTATTGTCGTTTGAATACTGCACCCACCGAGTTACCTGAAATTCGGATTCCCATTCTGCGTACAGAAGTGCGTAAAAATGGAAGTCTAACGTTTTTTTCTCGGATTTCGTATTAAAATATTATACCAATACCTCGATGGCAATCCACAGAAAATCAAATTTTTTGAAAAAAATACGTTCGTGACAAGTTATCCATGAATCTTAATCGCTTAGAAATTGCGTTGAAAAATAAGGTTAGGATACCTTTTTTGCAATAACTTTTCAACGGTAAGGAATTATTTAAAACGTGCTGAATGTTTTAGAAAGTAGACATTCCGAACTTGAATTTGAACACAAATTTGGAATACTTTTGACTTAAATATTGGGAGTTATTGTCGTTTGAATACTGCACCCACCGAGTTACCTGAAATTCGGATTCCCATTCTGCGTCGATAGACGTGCGTAAAAATGGAAGTCTAACATTTTTTTCTCGGATTTTGTTTTAAAATATTATGCCAAAACCTCGATGGCAATCCACAGAAAATCAAATTTTTTGAAAAAAATACGTTCGTGACAAGTTATTCATGAATCTTAATCACTTAGAAATTGCGATAAAAAATGACGTTCGGTTACCTTTTTTGCAATAACTTTTCAAATGTAAGGAATTATTAAACACTTGCAACATGTTTTAGAAAGTAGACATTCCGAACTTGAATTTCAACACAAATTTGGAATTTCTCCGACGTAAATCATGGGAGTTATTGTCGTTTGAATAATGCACCCACCGAGTTACCTGAAATTCGGATTCCCATTCTGCGTCGACAGAAGTGCGTAAAAATGGATGTCTAACGTTTTTTTCTCGGATTTCGTATTAAAATACTATACCCATACCTCGATGGCAATCCACAGAAAATCAAATTTTTTGAAAAAAATACGTTCATGGCAAGTTATTCATGAATCTTAATCACTTAGAAATTGCGTTGAAAAATAAGATTAGGATACCTTTTTTGCAATAACTTTTCAACGGTAAGGAATTATTTAAAACGTGCTAAATGATTTAGAAGGTAGACATTCGGAACTTGAATTTGAACACAAATTTTGAATTCTTTTGACTTAAATCTTGGGAGTTATTGTCGTTTGAATAATGCACCCACCGAGTTACCTGAAATTCGGATTCCCATTCTGCGTCGAAAGAAGTGCGTAAAAATGGAAGTCTAACGTTTTTTTCTCGGATTTCGTATTAAAATACTATACTAATACCTCGATGGCAATCCACAGAAAATCAAATTTTTTGAAAAAAATACGTTCGTGACAAGATATCCATGAATCTTAATCGCTTAGAAATTGCGTTGAAAAATAAGGTTAGGATACCTTTTTTGCAATAACTTTTCAACGATAAGGAATTATTTAAAACGTGCTGAATGTTTTGGAAAGTAGACATTCCGAACATGAATTTGAACACAAATTTGGAATTCTTTTGACTTAAATCTTGGGAGTTATTGTCGTTTGAATAATGCACCCACCGAGTTACTTGAAATTCGGATTCCCATTCTGCGTCGAAAGAAGTGCGAAAAAATAGAATTCTAACGTTTTTTTTCACGGATTTCATATTAAAATATTATACCAATACCTCAATGGCAATCCACAGAAAATCAAATTTTTTGAAAAAAATACGTTCGTGACAAGTTATTCATGAATCTTAATCGCTTAGAAATTGCGTTAAAAAATGACGTTCGGTTACCTATTTTACAATAACTTTTCAAAGGTATGGAATTATTTCACACTTGCAGCATGTTTTAGAAAGTAGACATTCCGAACTTGAATTTCAACACAAACTTGGAATTTCTCCGACGTAAATCATGGGAGTTATTGTCGTCTGAATAATGCACCCACCGAGTTACCTGAAATTCGGATTCCCATTCTGCGTCGACAGAAGTGCGAAAAAATGGATGTCTAACGTTTTTTTCTCGGAGTTCGTATTAAAATACTATACCCATACCTCGGTAGCAATTCACAGAAAATCAAATTTTTTGAAAAAAATACGTTCGTGACAAGTTATTCATGAATCTTAATCGCTTAGAAATTGCTTAGAAATTGCGTAAAAATAAGGTTAGGATACCTTTTTTGCAATAACTTTTCAACGGTAAGGAATTATTTAAAACGTGCTGAATGTTTTAGAAGGTAGACATTCCGAACTTGAATTTGAACACAAATTTGGAATTCTTTTGACTTAAATCTTGGGAGTTATTGTCGTTTGAATAATGCACCCACCGAGTTACCTGAAATTCGGATTCCCATTCTGCGTCGACAGAAGTGCGTAAAAATGGAAGTCTAACGTTTTTTTCTCGGATTTCGTATTAAAATATTATACCAATACCTCGATGGCAATCCACAGAAAATCAAATTTTTTGAAAAAAATACGTTCGTGACAAGTAATCCATGAATCTTAATCGCATAGAAATTGCGTTCAAAAATAAGGTTAGGATACCTTTTTTGCAACAACTTTCAACGGTAAGGAATTATTTAAAACGTGCTGAATGTTTTAGAAAGTAGACATTCCGAACTTGAATTTGAACACAAATTTGGAATACTTTTGACTTAAATATTGGGAGTTATTGTCGTTTGAATACTGCACCCACCGAGTTACCTGAAATTCGGATTCCCATTCTGCGTCGAAGAAGTGCGTAAAAATAGAAGTCTAACGTTTTTTTCTCGGATTTCGTTTTAAAATATTATACCAATACCACGATGGCAATCCACAGAAAATCAAATTTTTTGAAAAAAATACGTTCGTGACAAGTTATTCATGAATCTTAATCGCTTAGAAATTGCGTTAAAAAATGACGTTCGGTTACCTATTTTGCAATAACCTTTCAAAGGTAAGGAATTATTTAACACTTGAGGCATGTTTTAGAAAGTAGACATTCCGAACTTGAATTTCAACACAAATTTGGAATTTGTCCGAGTAAACGATGGGAGTTATTGTCGTTTGAATAATGCACCCACAGAGTAACATGAAATTCGGATTCCCATTCTGCGTCGATAGAAGTGCGTAAAAATGGATGTCTAACGTTTTTTTCTCGGATTTCATATTGAAAGACTATACCAATACCTCGATAGCAATCCACAGAAAATCAATTTTTTTGAAAAAAATACGTTCGGGACAAGTTATCCACGAATCTTAATCGCTTAGAAATTGCGTTAAAAAATGTTGTTCGATTACCTTTTTTGCAATAACCTTTCAAAGGTAAGGAATTATTTAACACTTGAGGCATGTTTTAGAAAGTTGACATTCTGAACTTGAATTTCAACACAAATTTGGAATTTCTCCGACGTAAATCATGGGAGTTATTGTCGTTTGAATAATGCACCCACAGAGTAACATGAAATTCGGATTCCCATTCTGCGTCGATAGAAGTGCGTAAAAATGGATGTCTAACGTTTTTTTCTCGGATTTCGTATTAAAATACTATACCAATACCTCGATGGCAATCCACAGAAAATAAATTTTTTGAAAAAAATACGTTCGTGACAAGATATTCATGAATCTTAATCGCTTAGAAATTGCGTTGAAAAATATGGTTAGGATACCTTTTTTGCAATAACTTTTCAACGGTAAGGAATTATTTAAAACGTGCTGAATGTTTTGGAAAGTAGACATTCCGAACATGAATTTGAACACAAATTTGGAATTCTTTTGACTTAAATCTTGGGAGTTATTGTCGTTTGAATAATGCACCCACCGAGTTACCTGAAATTCGGATTCCCATTCTGCGTCGACAGAAGTGCGTAAAAATGGAAGTCTAACGTTTTTTTCTCGGATTTCGTATTAAAATATTATACCAATACCTCGATGGCAATCCACAGAAAATCAAATTTTTTGAAAAAAATACGTTCGTGACAAGTAATCCATGAATCTTAATCGCATAGAAATTGCGTTGAAATATAAGGTTAGGATACCTTTTTTGCAACAACTTTACAACGGTAAGGAATTATTTAAAACGTGCTGAATGTTTTAGAAAGTAGACATTCCGAACTTGAATTTGAACACAAATTTGGAATACTTTTGACTTAAATATTCTAAATCGTATTAAAATACTATACCCATACCTCGGTGGCAATCCACAGAAAATCAAATTTTTTGAAAAAAATACGTTCGTGACAAGTTATTCATGAATCTTAATCGCTTAGAAATTGCGTGGAAAAATATGGTTAGGAGTTATTGGAAATCTTTTGACTTAAATCTTGGGAGTTATTGTCGTTTGAATACTGCACCCACCGAGTTACCTGAAATTCGGATTCCCATTCTGCGTCGAAGAAGTGCGTAAAAATAGAAGTCTAACGTTTTTTTCTCAGATTTCGTTTTAAAATATTATACCAATACCTCGATGGCAATCCACAGAAAATCAAATTTTTTGAAAAAAATACGTTCGTGACAAGTTATTCATGAATCTTAATCGCTTGGAAATTGCGTTAAAAAATGACGTTCGGTTACCTTTTTCGCAATAACTTTTCAAAGGTAAGGAATTATTTAACACTTGCAACATGTTTTAGAAAGTAGACATTCCGAACTTGAATTTCAACACAAATTTGGAATTTCTCCGACGTAAATCATGGGAGTTATTGTCGTTTGAATAATGCACCCACCGAGTTACCTGAAATTCGGATTCCCATTCTGCGTCGACAGAAGTGCGTAAAAATGGATGTCTAACGTTTTTTTCTCGGATTTCGTATTAAAATACTATACCCATACCTCGATGGCAATCCACAGAAAATCAAATTTTTTGAAAAAAATACGTTCGTGACAAGTTGTTCATGAATCTTAATCGCTTAGAAATTGCGTGGAAAAATATGGTTAGGATACCATTTTTGCAATAACTTTTCAACGTTATGGAATTATTTAAAACGTGCTGAATGTTTTAGAAAGTAGACATTCCGAAATTGAATTTGAACACAAATTTGGAAATCTTTTGACTTAAATCTTGGGAGTTATTGTCGTTTTAATAATGCACCCACCGAGTTACCTGAAATTCGGATTCCCATTCTGCGTCGACAGAAGTGCGTAAAAATGGATGTCTAACGTTTTTTTCTCGGATTTCGTATTAAAATACTATACCCATACCTCGATGGCAATCCACAGAAAATCAAATTTTTTGAAAAAAATACGTTCGTGACAAGTTGTTCATGAATCTTAATCGCTTAGAAATTGCGTGGAAAAATATGGTTAGGATACCATTTTTGCAATAACTTTTCAACGTTATGGAATTATTTAAAACGTGCTGAATGTTTTAGAAAGTAGACATTCCGAAATTGAATTTGAACACAAATTTGGAAATCTTTTGACTTAAATCTTGGGAGTTATTGTCGTTTTAATAATGCACCCACCGAGTTACCTGAAATTCGGATTCCCATTCTGCGTCGAAAGAAGTGCGTAAAAATGGAAGTCTAACGTTTTTTTCTCAGATTTCGTATTAAAATATTATACCAATACCTCGATGGCAATCCACAGAAAATCAAATTTTTTGAAAAAAATACGTTCGTGACAAGTTATCCATGAATCTTAATCGCTTAGAAATTGCATTGAAATATAAGGTTAGGATACCTTTTTTGCAACAAGTTTTCAACGGTAAGGAATTTTTTAAAACGTGCTGAATGTTTTAGAAAGTAGGTATTCCGAACTTGAATTTGAACAGAAATTTGGAATACTTTTGACTTAAATCTTGGGAGTTATTGTTGTTTGAATACTGTACCCACCGAGTTACCTGAAATTCGGATTCCCAATCTGCGTCGACAGAAGTGCGTAAAAATGGATGTCTAATGTTTTTTTCTCGGATTTCGTATTAAAATATTATACCAATACCTCGATGGCAAACCACAGAAAATCAAATTTTTTGAAAAAAGTACGTTCGTGACAAGTTTTTCATGAATCTTAGTCGCTTAGAAATTGCGTTAAAAAATGACGTTCGGTTACCTTTTTTGCAATAACTTTTCAAAGGTAAGGAATTATTTAACTCTTGCAGCACGTTTTAGAAAGTAGACATTCCGAACTTGAATTTCAACACAAATTTGGAATTTGTCCGAGTAAATCATGGGAGTTATTGTCGTTTGAATAATGCACCCACCGAGTCACCTGAAATTCGGATTCCCATTCTGCGTCGACAGAAGTGCCCAAAAATGGATGTCTAACGTTTTTTTCTCGGATTTCGTATTAAAATACTATACCAATACCTCGATGGCAATCCACAGAAAATCAAATTTTTTGAAAAAAATACGTTCGTGACAAGTTATTCTTGAATCTTAGTCGCTTAGAAATTGCGTTAAAAAATGACGTTCGGTTACCTTTTTTGCAATAACTTTTCAAAGGTAAGGAATTATTTAACACTTGCAGCATGTTTTAGAAAGTAGACATTCCGAACTTGAATTTGAACACAAATTTGGAATTTCTCCGACGTAAATCATGGGAGTTATTGTCGTTTGAATAATGCACCCACCGAGTTACCTGAAATTCGGATTCCCATTCTGCGCCGACAGAAGTGCGTAAATATGGATGTCAAACGTTTTTTTCCCGGATTTCGTATTAAAATATTATACCATTACCTCGATGGCAATCCACAGAAAATCAAATTTTTTGATAAAAATACGTTCGTGACAAGTTATTCAGGAATCTTAATCGCTTAGAAATTGCGTTGAAAAATAAGGATAGGTTACCTTTTTTGCAATAACTTTTCAAAGGTAACGAATTATTTAA
The DNA here is from genome assembly GCA_032878915.1 of Castanopsis chinensis. NCBI lineage: Eukaryota > Viridiplantae > Streptophyta > Magnoliopsida > Fagales > Fagaceae > Castanopsis > Castanopsis chinensis. Next base: position 12,313,158 of record JAVQMG010000101.1, read on the forward strand.
CACTAGCAGCATGTTTTAGAAAGTAGACATTCCGAACTTGAATTTCAACACAAATTTGGAATTTCTCCGACCTAAATCATGGGAGTTATTGTCGGTCGAATAACGCACCCACCGAGTTACCTGAAATTCAGATTCCCATTCTGCGTCGACAGAATTGCGTAAAAATGGATGTCTAACGTTTTTTTCTCAGATTTCGTATTAAAATACTATACCCATACCTCGATGGCAATCCACAGAAAATCAAATTTTTTGAAAAAAATACGTTCGTGACAAGTTATTCATGAATCTTAATCGCTTAGAAATTGCGTGGAAAAATAAGGTTAGGATACCTCTTTTGCAACAACTTTTCAACGGTAAGGAATTATTTAAAACGTGCTGAATGTTTTAGAAAGTAGACATTCCGAACTTAAATTTGAAGACAAATTTGGAATTCTTTTGACTTAAATCTTGGGAGTTATTGTCGTTTGAATAATGCATCCACCGAGTTACCTGAAATTCTGATTCCCATTCTGCGTCGACAGAAGTGCGTAAAAATGGAAGTCTAACGTTTTTTTCTCGGATTTCGTATTAAAATATTATACCAATACCTCGATGGCAATCCACAGAAAATCAAATTTTTTGAAAAAAATACGTTCGTGACAAGTAATCCATGAATCTTAATCGCATAGAAATTGCGTTCAAATATAAGGT